>PVIW01002903.1:101602-192805 GCA_004026585.1 Noctilio leporinus | reverse complement strand
TCCGATAACTAATTTTAGTTATTTTTACAGTTATTTCATAGACTTTTAGACTTTTATTAATGCAGAAAAGCCAGGTTTCAAATTTTGTTTTTTATTTTAATTTTAAAAAGAGAAGACATTTTTAAATACTTCCTCTAATTTAATATTCCTCCTCCAAGAACTGGTACCAATTATATATGTACATGCTCCTTGAACTTCAGAAATCACAGAGCTAGCAAAACCAAAGTGTTGTTAGTATAGGCTTAACAGGTTTAGAAGACTCTTGTAAAGCATAATTTTGGAAATGTTGCTTTATTCTATTTGTCCCTGTCATGTTGCTTAACATTTTAGTGCTAGGGTCTGCAATAAAGTACTTTCTTGAAAGCAGTTATGTTTTAACATTAAGAGTATATACAGTTGGTTTATTGAATTTCTGTTGTTTCAAATCTATTTAGGAATGTTAAGTTAAATTGTCAATTACTGTATTTTTTCCTTTTAGTAGGAAATTGAAGTCTCTGGCTGATTGCTGGAGTTGTGTGAAGATGGAGGGATAGGCATTGTATGTCTTAAAAAAAACTCATTGTACCCCCTTAAAAAAATAAGTAATGGTGATCTTAAAAATAAACAGCCCTCTTCTGCTCTCTCATGAAAAATGTCTTCACGCAGTTTAGAAATATGTAAAACTTAACTGCAATAAAAAGGTGGAGATGGTGGGACAGGAGGAAGTGGGGAAAACAAGGTTTAAAATTAGGGGAAAACAAGTTTTAAAATGAGAGTTAGGGGAAAATAATCTCCTCATTACTCTGTCTTTTTGAAGTTGTGTGCTGCTGTATTTGTCTTTTTAGCGTCCTGGCATTTTGGCTGTATTGTGTAGACAAAGATTTTTAGTAGAAATACTCAATTTTAATTCCTTTCTTGTTATGATATAAAGGTTTGATATGAGTTGAGGGGAAGTGTTTGGTTTCTGTGTATGGAAATGAACACTTGTAATGCAGGTAGGTAGTACCTGTAAGAAATTGATGCAGTGGTGCACACAGTAAGTGTTGATAAACACAATCACTAAGAGGATAAGATATGAGAACTGAAGATTTTTGACCTGCAAATTTTTATTTGCAGCGGCTCGACCCTCTCCTGGTGGTGTGTTCACACAGTTTGTGATGAGTAAAGTTGGAGCCCTGCAGCAGAAGATACCTGGAGTTAGCACACCCCAGCCCCTAACAGGGTCACAGAAGTTCAGTATCAGACCTTCTCCAGTAATGGTCGTCACACCTGTGGTTTCTTCTGAGGCAGTTCAGGTGTGCAGCCCTGTGACTGCTGCTGTCACTACTACCACCCCTCAAGTGTTTTTAGAGAATGTTACTGCTGTGACACCTATGACTGCTATTTCTGACATGGGAACTAAAGAAACTACCTATCCTTCTGGTGCCACCACCACTGCAGGGGTTGTTGAGGTCTCTGAAACTAAAACCAGCACCCCTGTAACATCTCCCCAGTCTACAGCCACTGTGAACCTTATCAAAACGACTGGGAAAACTACCCCTATGGCTTCGGTTGCTTTTCCTAAGTCTTTGGTAACATCTCCTCCAACCATAACTCTTCCTGTTGCTTCCACTGCCTCCACCTCCATAGTCGTGGTGACCACAGCTGCATCTTCCTCCATGGTGACCACACCAACTTCATCTCTTGGCTCTGTTCCCATTATACTCTCAGGAATTGATGGGAGTCCACCACTGAGCCAGAGACCAGGTAAGGTCTACATGTTTTTTGTTGGTTTACTATGCAGCTATTTATATAATTTTATGGTTGTGATAGGGTTATAGATATATCAGGGTAACAATGTAGGTGTAGGTGTTTCTGCTATAACATGATAATATGTATTCCTGAAAATCTTTGCATTTTGCAAAACTGAACACAAAAAATAATAGAATGCATAGTTAATATAGGGTTAGGACAAATCACTGAAAAATCTATACAACTTTGTTATTAGAGTACTAATAAGAAACATAAAGGATACATTGGAGATAAATTGAAAAGGTGACTGCTTTTTTGTTGGCCTTGCTGAAGGTTAAATTTTCACATCACCTTGCCTAGTAAAAAAAATCATTTGTGAATCAGCCCAGCTTTCATACAATATTGACATTCTATTTTATTATATATACACTAATTGAAATAGAAATAAGAAGGGAAGGCATGGCATATTTTTTTGCTTAGGACACTAATGTTTTATGTGTGTATCAACTTTTTAGTTAAAATAATTGTTTCTTAGGTTAAGTGAATTTGAAATAGGAGTATTTTACACTTTGGTAATTTTTCCATTTTAGCTTAACAAATTAAAGTAATTTTCTTAGTGTACTCAGAGAGGAATTACTGTGGAAAAGAGTGAAAGACTTTGTGAGCTTTAAGGGAAAATAAATAACAGCTTAGTTTGTTTTTTAGATTAAGTTGTTGATAGTTGTGAGTTTTTATTTTACTATTCATAGTTTGACATTTAAGGAAAGGAGTGACTTGGATGTTAGTTTATAAGTTGAAGTTCTGTTGAAGGGAAAAGTGAATCAGTATTTTATTGATTATGCTATTACAGTTGTCCCAATTTTTTAAATAAGGTCTTGGGGATGATGAACTCCTTTAGCTTTACCTTGTCTGGGAAGCACTTCATCTGCCCTTCCATTCTAAATGCTATGTTTCTTGGTTAGAGTAATCTTGTTGTAGGTCCTTGCTTTTCATCAATCACTTTGAATACTTCTTGCCAGTCCCTTCTTGCCTGCAAAGTTTCTTTTGAGAAATCAGCTGACAGTCTTATGACAACTCCTTTGTAGGTAACACTCTGCTTTTCTCTTGCTGCTTTTAAGATTCTTTAACCATTAGCACTTTAATTATAATATGTCTTGGTGGGATCCTCTTTGGGTTCAACTTGTTTGGGACTCTGTGCTTCCTGGACTTGTATGACTATTTCCTTCACCAAATTAGGGAAGTTATCTTTCTTTTCTTTTTTTCTTCAAATAAGTTCTCAATTTCTTACTCTTCATCTTCTCTTGGCACCCCTGCGATTTGGATGTTGGCGATTTTGGAGATGTCCCAGAGTCGTCTTACTCTCTCCTCATGTTGTTTTCTTCTTGTTCTTCCTCCTCCTCTTTTTCTTTTTGATTTTTTGTATTTTCATTCTCTTCTGGCTGTTTATTTCTTCCTTATGTTTCTAATTCATTGATTTGAACCCTGGCCTCCTTCCTTTCACTGTTGGTTCCCTGTGGATTTTCCTTTATTTTACTTAGTACAGGTTCATTTTTTCCCTTATGTGTTTGTTTACTCAATGAGTTCTCTGAGCATCCTTATCACCAGTGTTTTGAACTCTACATCTAATAGGTTGGCCATCTCTGTTTCGCTTAGTTCTTTTTCTGGAGTTTTATCTGTCCTTTCATTTGGGCCATGTTTCCTTGTCTCATCAATTTGGCAGCCTCCTGTGTTTGTTTCTGTGTATTAGGTAGAACTGCTTTGATTCTCTGGTATAACTGTTATTTTGTAAGGGGCAGAGCCTTAGGTATTCTCCAGCATGAGGCAACCAATTTTCCTGCTTTGTGGCACTGTTATGCATAAGAAATCAGAGAGGGAACAATGCTGCTTGCTTGCAATCTGTTTCCAGTTACCTCACCCACTTCCCTATGCGACTGGCACTGCTCTAGCTGTTGCCCTGGTGGTGGTTTCTAGAGTGGGTGGGTTTGTGTGTGTTCTAGGACCTTGGGGGCTCTCTAACTGGACTTTCATGAGAGACAGGCAGTTTCTCTTTCACCACCCCAACCCCAACAACCAGAAATTACGAGGCTTTATTTTTCCAGCACTGGAACCCTGGGCTGTGTGGTTTGGCCTGCGGTTGGGATCACTTTCCAAGTGTCCCTCCCAGCTTTTATCCATCACACCTGAAGGTGGAACCTCCTATTGTTGCCACCATCTTGCTGCCACCACTGCCACACAGTGTTCTCTGTGCCCTGGCTCCCTGTCCGGATGAATATTTCTTCTTTAAATCTTTGGTTGTCAGATTTCTACACAGTTTGATTTCTGGAGGTCATGGGTTTATTTTTTGTTTTGAAATTAGTTGTGACCGTTCTTAACGTTGGTGTGTGTCTGCCTACTCCTCCATCTTGGACAGAAGTCTGAAATGCCAATATAACATTGATGAAGCTGCTTTGATTTCCTATTGAATCTGAAGGTTTATGTTTTCTAAACCATAGTGATTCAAACCTTTCTTTGTATTTTTAATTGTCATGAAATTATGAAGGTGTTGAGCTTTTTGCAATTCATTGTTTCTAATTTTAGTCACTCATACATTCAGGTATTTCGCTCTCATTTCTCTTTGTACAATATGGACTTAATTTTTAAATTTAAATCAGCTCATTTGTTACTTAAGTTTAATTTAAAAAGGAGCTATCGTAATGTAATTGGAAACCAACATTATTTGCCAAAAGAGACGTTAACCCCATAAGTAAATGCATTGAAAACAATAATAAAAAATAATAAATGCTAGCCAGCTACTATAATATGCTCTTAGCATGTGGCCTGCTTGCTCTCTTTTAATTTGGAAAGCTAGAAAATGCTGGCATAATATTAAAGACACATCATCCAAGATTGGTACTTTGGTATGAAATCAAAAGATTAAAATTGAAAAGGGAATTTGCCCTGGCTGGGGTGCAGCTCAGTGGATTGAGCATGGGCCTGCAAGCCAAGGGGTTGCTGGTTTGATTCCCAGTTAGGGCATGTGCCTGGGTTGTGGGCTATATCCCCAGTTTGGGGCATGCAAGAGGCAACCACACATTGATGTTTCTCTTCCTCTCTTCTTTCCTTCTCCTCTCTCTCAAAAGAAAATATAAATAAATAAAATCTTTAAAAAGAAAAGGAAAGAAAAGGGAATGACTTTATAACAGTGGGATATAAGACTCTATTTCTATTCATATACTACCTAATACCTACCATCTCTAATACCAGCTGAGGAAATACTAATGGTAACAGATTTTCTAATTTGCATGTTTACAAATGGAGCTGACCTTTCATTCTCTAAACATAAGTAAAAGTAGACATGTTCAGGAAATGAATGCTTGATCATGTTTCTGAATTAACATACAATAGATGAATGTTTTGTTTAAATTGCACACTTTTTCATTAGTGGTTTGGTCTTTGTGTTTCATTTTCAGTAGAAACCATATATATATTTTGTTATTAAATGTTAGGAACAGACTTTCTTTTAGAGCCTATCTGATAGGGTATTATATGTTAAACTCAATCTTTGTGTTTGCCGATTTTTCTATGTAGTGACAAAGTAATGAAAAGATTTATTAATAATGTTAGATAATTTCAGTTATTTGAATAGCAATATTAGACCAACTTCATTTATGCTTATATTATTATTATTCATACCTCAATCCCCATGGCCAGCAATCTATCTGTAGACTACTTATTTTTTCCCATATCTTTAGTATTTTTAAATATCTCTTCCAAGCATTAAAGTGCATTTCTAGGTACTGTTAATGGTTTTAAATCTCTTAATTCACATCATCTGCATTAAATTTTTGCTTTTTCTGTTTGTTTTAAAACTATCTTTTGCCTCTTCCTAACCAGGCTTTATTTCCCTGCTTCTTTGATGTCTCTTAATTTCATTCCATTTTTTGGGGGTATGTATTTTTTTTTCTTTATGAAAAATAATTTCAACAAATCTTTATACTTTTCTCATTTGACAGTGAATTTCAAAAGTCAAGAAGTTTTTTATACTTAATTATTTTTAGTCTTTGGCTTTATCTTATTTAAATATGACCTGTGAAACTTAAATCATAAGTCTATTAAGTGTTAACAGCCTGAATTTTAAAGTTGAAGAAGATAATTTTATCATGAATAATCTCTTTAGCTTTAATAACAGTCTAGGTTTAGAGGCCTACTTAGGTTTTTCGTTAGGTTGCATTATTTCTTTAAACGCACCTCTTGACAAATGATGCCTTCTCTTACTCATTTTTTCCAGCCTAAATGTAAGGCTCTGCAATGTCTGGTTAATATTTAGGTTTAAGACAAATTGTTCTCGGCCATATAGCACTATTAAATAGTGTATCATAGAGGTACAGGATTTTACCCACTTTATAATTCAAATTAGAAGTTATTTGTAGCATGGTCAGATCCTGTGTCATAATTTTTCCCCTGTATCTGTTAAAGGGAAATTCTGATATGTTTTTATTTTCTGTTTTTCAGAAAATGCCCCTCAGGTTCCAGTGGCTACTCCGCAGGTTTCACCTAATCCAGTGAAACGTGCTGGACCTCGACTGTTGTTGATTCCAGTGCAGCAGGGTTCTCCTACTCTTAGACCTGTCCCAAACACACAACTACCAGGACAGCGGATGGTCTTGCAGCCTATTAGGAGCCCAAGTGGAATGAACCTTTTCAGGCACCCGAATGGGCAGATTGTCCAGCTCCTCCCTTTGCATCAGCTTCGAAGCTCTAATACCCAGCCTAACTTACAGCCCGTCATGTTTCGAAACCCAGGTATAAAACTGGAGATCTTTTGATGAGTTTTTCTTTTGTCAAATTATTTGGCCACATGATAATGTTAATATACCAGAATTGGTATTCTTAGTCTCTTAAAGTCATATGTTCAAAAAAGAAAAGCATACCTTGGAAGTCTTGTTATGGGCAGTAGTGATTTAAAATTTCCTTTTTCTTACCAGGTTCTGTGATGGGAATCCGGTTACCCACTCCTTCCAAGCCCTCAGAGACTCCACCATCTACTGCTTCATCCTCTACTTTCTCTGTTATGAGTCCTGTAATTCAGGCTGTTGGGTCTTCTCCAGCAGTGAATGTTATCACTCAGGCACCATCCTTGCTTTCTTCTGGACCTAGCTTTGTGTCTCAATCTGGTACACTGACCCTGAGGATTTCCCCTCCTGAACCACAAAGCTTTGCAAGTAAAACAGGCTCTGAAACCAAAATGACCTATAGCTCAGGAGGGCAGCCTGTTGCCAGCCTCATTCCTCTCCAGTCTGGTAGTTTTGCCTTACTGCAGCTCCCAGGACAAAAACCTGTTCCCAGCTCCATTCTACAACATGTTGCTTCTCTTCAGATGAAGAGAGACTCCCAAAATGCAGACCAGAAAGATGGAACAAGCTTTTTAAAAAGAGAACAGGAAACTAAGGCTCTACAGTCAGAAGGAGAAGCTATAGACTCCGAGGCTAATGTAATAAAGCAAAACTCAGGAGCAACTGCCTCAGGAGAAACCCTGAATGATCCCTTAGATGGGGGTGATCGTTTAGATGAAGATTCCCTTACAGAAGAAGGTCCTGTAACTGTTAAGCCGTCTGAGCACTCCTGTATCACTGGGTCACATACAAGTGAAGACTATAAAGATATCGATGAAGATGGAATTAGGAATCATAACAGTTGCAAAGAAAAACTGACTGTTCAAGAAGTTAAGACCATTTCTGAAAGAGCCGGTAATGTGACAGTCCAAAGTATAACTAGTGTGCAGTTTAAAAAACATGGTAATGTGAAAGTGGAACAGCAGAGTTCAGAGGAAAAATTAAATAAACTTCCCTTCATTTCTAAGGAAGGCTGTAAACTTGAATTGTCAGGGAGTATAGTTGTGGAGGAACATCAATCTCATCCACAGCCAGAGGCCGAGGAGAAGGGACATGGAGACTCTCTAATGGACAGTCTTAGGGAGAGATGGAGAAAACACCTAAAGGGCCCATTGACTCAGAAATGTGTTGGAACTTCACAAGAGTGCAAGAAAGAGGCAGATGAACAGTTAATTAAAGAAAGAAAGACTTGTCAGGAAAATTCAGATGCATTTCAACAAGAACAGTGCCTCTCTGATTTACTTGGAAAAAGTGGAACTACTGAGAAGACCAGAGTTTTAAAAACTGAATGTGATTCTTGGAGTAGGATTTCTAGTTCTGCATCCTTTTCTATTGTTCCTAGGAAAGCTACAAAAGGGAGCAGAGGGGAAGGACATTTTCAAGGTCACTTACTGCTATCAAGAGAACAGATAGAACCAAAGCAAGAGAAGAAGGGTGTGAGAAGCAGTGCTGACTTCAGTGTTTTGGATTTGGAAGAAGAAGATGAGGAAGATGAGACTGAGAAAACCGATGATTCTATTGATGAGATTGTGGATGTTGTTTCTGACTACCAGAGTGAGGAGGTTGATGATGTAGAAAAGGTGGTGAGCCCATTTTTGTTGTGACTGAAATCTCAAGGATTTTAATGATTTATTAGAGACAGTAGCTTTTCAGAAGATCACTAAGACCTTCATACATTCAATTGGATGCCTAGTTTTAGGTTATGATTAAATGACTATAGTTTCTAGGCTGTGTCAGTCAGGCACCATTTATTGAGCTTAAAGTGTTCTTTGAGACTTGTCTTATAATGTGCAAAGGCTGGCTTAAGGCTTTAGGGATAGATATTTGAGATTCCCTATCAAGTTAGGTTTGAAAAAAGAAATCCTGAAACTGCTGTGCCCATTTGATTCCAATTAGGTTTTCAGTTTATTTTTTATTTTTGAACATTTTCTGTCTAAAGTGATTCTAGCTTTTCTGGTAGATTTATAAGAAACAGGGAATGGTTACCTTAGAACTCAGGGAGAACTTTCTAGCATTTAGAGATAATTCTTGAGAAAAATGGAAAATACCATTTAATATTTTAATATGAGCATGCATTAAGTTGCTCTAATTATTTTCTAAAGTTAGTTTTTAGAATTTATATCCTGAACTATGGTTGTCTTTCTTTGAAATATGACTTTTATATAATTTATTTTTCTGAAGTTGTTTTTGTAGGCTTCCTATTTAGGATTATATTTACCCAAGTAGGGCAGGAGTGGGCAAACATTTTTCTATAAAGGGCCAGATTGTAAATATGTTAAGGCTTGACATGCTCAGTGGCATGCTGTGCAGCTACTCGATTGCTGTTGAAGCATGAAAGCGGTCATAAACAGTCTTAAGAGAATGAAGTGTCGTAGCTGTGTTCCATTAAAACTTAATTTACCAAAAACAGTTGGTGGGCTATGGTATGCCTGCCCCTGACATGGGTTCTGCTGTAAATTGTAAGGAGATTATATGTTGCTGCTGGTGGGGTGCCCTAAAATCTAAATGGTGCCCCTCTGTTCGGGAGCAGGTAATTGTGCTCATTGTTATGCAGTGGGTTATTTTAGAATCTCACTTCCTTGATTTCATTCAGCCTTTGTGTTACCTGGTCCTTTCTATATGAATATTTAACCACCTCATGCAGATAAGACATAACAAAAAGATTAGTATTTTAAAACTAAAATGTTTAAATATTTTAATGTTTTTGTTGCTTATTTCTGTAACCTTAGTTGTCTCATTTATAAAACGAGTATTTGGCTCTGCAATTGGATGATTCTATACCATTTACCTTACATTCTACCTCTAGCCTAGTCCTTTTTGAGGACAGACATCTGTGGGTAGCTGAAGCATCTGAATTCACTGAGTTTGGGAGTTAGATTGTAGATCTTGTGCTTTTTGCAGTCTCCCATTGTAAGTCAGCCTAGGTAAGCATTGGACCAGAAACAGTCCAACTTTAAAACCAGTGAAAACTATTGCTATTGTAAAACTGACTTAACAGAACCTTTAGAGCATTTTATTTTATTTTATTTTAAATACTTTATTTTTTATTTTCAGAGAGAGGGGAAGGGAGAGAGGCAGAGAGGGAGATAGAACCATGTATGGTTGCCTTTCACCTGCCTCCAGCTTCAGACCTGGCTTGTAACCTGGTTATGTGCCCTGGCTGGGGAAATCGAACCAGTGACCTTTGGGTTCATAGGTCAGCTCCTTATCCACTGTGCCACCATCCAGGGCTCTAGAGTATTTTAATTATACAGGGTGGCATTACTTAAATTTCCTAAAAGGGAATCTGACGTACAAGGTACAATTACCTTTTTTGAAAGTAGGGGCATTATATTAAAAGTTCTCTAAAACCTAAATTCTACATTGTATTTATAGACCTGTACACACCTCTCATATCTTCATGCTTGTGATTAGCATTATGTTGGAATAGTGTAAGGAAAATTATGAATAGCCTCTTTAATTTAAACCTTCCATTGTGAAGTTTGTTGGATATTATTTACAAAGCCTAAAGTTAAAGCCATGCTGTAGGCAGGCATTCTTTAGTTTAAATATTATAAAGCTTCTGCCTACATTATTATCCAGACTGTTTAGATTCTATTAGGACTCTGTTGATTTAGCTTCTTAATTTTTTTTGGACTTAATTTTAACATACGTTGTTTATGTTGCTTAAATTTAATATATATTGTTTAAATTTTGCTTAAATTGGGGAACATAAATGATGACTTGCTTACATTTAGTATCAGCCTCATAAAGCCTATAATTTGAGGGTAATTTTTATAACAACTTCAAGTATAGAATTAACTAAGGTCATTGGGATGCCTTGAATTGTACCTTTCTGGTACAGTATGATTATAGATAACATTTTCCCCTTTAGTTTCTGGCATAGTACACACTACTTTTAAAGGTGGACTTAAATATCTGCATATATCATCTGTATGTTCTGTTATATAAAAATGCACAGTAAGTTTCTGAGACAGTTGCTCAATAAATGCTTACTGGTTGACTCATTTCTTGGTATAGTTAGCAAGTAGAGCAAGCCTGGGCTGCTTTGATATCTGAAATTCTTCGAAAGCTCTCATTCTGTGGGGTTGAATTAAAAACTTAAAAGACTGGTCTATATTTTATTTTTATACCTGCCTTGAGTATGTTTTTGTGGGTGTCTGGTATGGGGGTTAGCTATGACGTACTCTTGTTTAAAATTTTTTTCAATTACATTTTGCATTTAATGCTATTTTTTTATTAGTTTCAGGTGTATAACATAGAGCTTAGATAGTCATATATTTTACACTGTTCTCCCCAGTATTTCCAGTACCCACCTGGCACCATACATGATTTTTATAATATTATTGACTACATTCCCTATGCTGTACTTGATGTTCCTGTGACTATTTTAGCTACCAACTTGCACTTTTTAATTCTTCACCTTTTTCATCCAGTTCCCCAACCCCCTCTCCCCTTTTTGGCAATCATCATCAGTCTGTTCTTTGTACCTATGAGTCTGCCATGAAGCATTCTTAAAATAGAACCTGCATTTTTCTTGTTTTATACCTTTTCCCTTGCCAAATTTTATGTTACTGTATTTAATATTAAGGTTTATGTAGCTTTAATATATATGTCCACTAGAAATAACACTGGCATCAATATAGACACTTGGGGACTCTGTTCAGTCTAAGATGTCTGTTTAACATATTATCTGTGATTAATAATGTAGTTCATGATTGTTAGCTCTAGCCATATGTTGATTTATGAGTTAATTCCTTATGATTAATTAAATTTAAGATTATTAGTACTCAGGGTACAAGATCAGTGCTTGGCACTAGTTGGTTTTTATAAAGGGAGAATTCAGTTGAATAGTTCAGGTGTGCTTGCTTCACAGCATTTTATTTACTGTTGGAATGCTGTATTTCAGAATCACTGTGTAGAATTCATTGAGGATGATGAGGAGCAGGTGGACATTGAAACTGTTGAAGAGCTCGCCGAGGAAGTGAAGGTTGACCACAAGAAGACCATAGCTGCCCACACACAGACTTTTAAACAGACGTAAGTTATATTTCTTTTTGGGTTATTGTTTTTTGATCATAAACAACACTATTCTGTTTAGGAACTCTGGGTGACTGACCTGGGCCCTTTATTCCTCTACTTTTTTTTCTGATTAGAAGATGAGGAGAAGAGCTAGAATTCAGAGGTAATGAGCTTGCCTTGGTTATTGCTAGGAGACAGTGTGTAAATATGAATAACATGCTTTTGTAGCCTGCACACTGGTGTTAAAATACTAGTGCTAGTTTGTAGCTGTTCAAGCTTGGGCAGTCTTACATTACTTTTGAAATGAGGAAAATGCCCCCATTTAAGTGTAAATAAGATAATATATGCAACTAGCATAATTGGCACAGAGGACTACTCAATAAAGGTTAATGTCTTTATCTTTTAAGAATAAGACAGTAAATTCTAAATTTGCTGAATAGGTAAGGTACAATTAGGAAAATTTTCTACATGTTAAGCTGATGGGGTGAAAATATAGAGGCTATACTTGCTCAGGAAAATTTATTTAATTCTCTGTTTTCATGAGCCATGTGTTGATCAGAGATTGGGGTATGGGAAAAAGAAGGGAAAGAGGATACAAGTCCTTACTTTTTGCCAGACATTGTGCTTTTCCTGTTATCTTATTAACCACCATATAAAGTAGCAATGAGTTGAGAATATAATTTTTTTTAAATTGAATTTATTGCAGTGATACTAGTTAACAAAATTACATGGGTTTCAGGTGCACAATTCCATGACACATTGTCTACATTGGATTGTGTTCACCATTCCAAGTCAAGTCTCCTTCCATCACCATTTATCTTGCCTCACCCTCCTCTATCTTCCCCCACACTTCCTGTCAATGGCAGTCACCACCCTGCGTTGTTATCAAGCAAATTGGAGCTCATTCATGTGACGCTTTGGTGTATGACCCAACAATTAATGCTGAGAAAAACATCTGTATAATATTCCAACCTTGGTGGGGCTGGGAACGCTTCTGCTTTGAGCCCTGCTCTTCCCTGAGACCCAGCACTTGACTTACTCCCTAAAAAGGCTGTAGGCCAAACCAAGCCCAGTATTTCCCCATTCCTTGTCAGTTCTTTTCTTCAGGACCTGGGGTATGTTGTCTTCAGCTTTCATGTAATAGTCCAGGAAAGCATGTGCCATGTTACACTGGATCATGGTGAAGTCCAGGAAAGGCACAGTGTCTTCTCCATACTTCTCAAGTTCCAAGAATTCAGATAGAGTCCAGGTCTGCAAGGCAGAATCCTTGGTGGCTTTGAAGTCAGAGTGGGCATGATTAAAGCAATAGCTGCCTGCTTTCCTACTGGCCCAGGCCTCATGACCGAATCCTGACTACACACTGTGTGGCTGCTTGCACCTTCTTCCACGGCTGCTCCAATATCCTCCTACATCATGGCACCCACCCATTATGCTTCTCTAACATGCTCCTTCTCTCAAGGCTGCCCACCCTTCCTTTTTAAATCCTCAAAGTCAAGTACACCTTTTTCCCTGGGTCTTTAGCACAGCTATTATCTAGCTACCAACTTGCCATAGATATGCAAAGTACCTTAAATGCTGTGCTATTTCCTTCCCCCCATTTCCCAAACCATGGCTGTGGGGACTGACTCCATTCCCTGCTCTGTACCTGGGTACCTGTTTCAGTATGTGTTGCTGATTCTTTTTCTTGTTTTTAAAAAATTGGTGGTCAATCTCTTCACCCCAAACAGATATAGCCTGCTCTCTGTCCATGAGTATGTCTCTTTTTGCTTGTTAATTCATTTTGTTCGTTAGATTCTACAGATGAGTGAAGAATCACTGTTTATTTCATTTAGCATAATGCTCTCTGGGTCCATCCATGCTGTTGGAAAAAAGAAAGTACTACTTCATCTCTAACAATGTTGAGGAAGTCTAAGGAAGGGGGAAGTAATCCTAGTAGTTTTCTTCAGAGCTGTTTGGAGGCCACTTCAGCTGCCTGTTGAAAGAGTTAAAAACTTAAAAGCTTAATTAGACTTAAGTTCAGCAGTATTGGCTGGAAATAAATAAGTTCAGCATACTAAAATTGAATTCCTAAACAATAGCAACAAATAAAAAATGTTGAGCGGAACAAATCAGTTGAAGAAAGATACACTTAATATATAATGTTTTAAGTGCCATGTAGTATTTTCTGTTTAGGGATGCATCTTAAATATCTAGTTCAGCTGTAACTCTGCATGGTAGACTCAACTTGGGAGTGTTTACCTATGAGAAAAAGGAAGGAAATATGAGTGAGCAGGCTGCACATAGGATCTCTTACAGTTTTTGTTTCTTAAGCTGGGTGGTAGCTACCTGAATTTTTCATTATATGTTTGTTTATACATACAGGGTTATATGTCTGAAATATTGTATGTTGTAATTAAAGAAAGTAATTATGTTTAGTGACAACTTGGACACTTTTTCAGAAAAAAGAATAAATTATAGTGCCATGTATCAGACTCTGGAGAAAAGAAGCTGGTTAAATTTAAGCAGTTTGGGATGGTTTGGAAGACACTGACAAATACTCTCTTTACCTAGGTGCCGCACCCATGTCTCTGCAGATGAAAAAGCTACTGAACGGAATCGAAAGGTATTTATAATATATTTAATGATAATTATTTAATAAAATTGATAACATTTTGTCCTTAAGATGAAAACATTAGCTATTTCTGACATATTTAGAGTTAGTCTTACCCAGTGAGTTAATATAATCAGCCTTTTTTTAAACCCTTAAGGAAATTATATTGTTTTTTTTCCTCTGTTATACCCAGATGTTAGAAGAATTTAGAAGAATTAAAATGGGTAGGGAGCCCTGACCAACAGTGGCTCAGTTGGTTGGGTGTCATTCTGCAAAGCAAAAGGTTGCCAGTTTGGTTCTCAGTCAGTGCTCATTCCTGGGTTGTGGGTTTGGTCCCAAGTTGCTACATGGTCAGGATGCATACAGGAGGCAACCAACCAATTGATATTTCTCTCTCATATTGATGTTTCTCATCTTCTCTTACTCCTTCCCTTCTCCTCTCTCTAAAAATAAATACATAAAATCTGTTAAAAAATGGTTATGGCGTTTATGAAAATTAATGTGCTTATCAATTTTCATAAAAGTCCATGTCCATTTTAATTATATAATATCATTCTTGCTATTTTGCCTTCTTAAGAGATAAAGGGAATGATGGAGATTGGGTTGCATTCAAGGATAATATTTGGTCCTTTCAAAGACTACTTGGTATGGTTAGTTTGAGTTTAATCTGGTTTTTGAGATCATGTGATACATATTTACATTCTTAATCATTTTGTATTGTCATATTTTATTTTCTCATGCTAAAACCTTTTTTAGATATAAGAATTTCATAATAGCTTATTTATATAATCCATTTTTGTACACTATTATATGCAACTTATTTGTAAGGTTTTACTATTTTTAAACTTGGTATTAATTTTCTTTCCCTCGTATCTTTTATTATTTCATACTATACTAATCCTCCATGAGTTTTAACATAAGACAGTGATTTTATGTAAGATTTTTGGGGAATTAGCATGGTTATGATTTAAAAGAACCAGTGTCAGATAAAAAGAAAGATAGTACCCTGGCTGGTGTGATTCAGTGGATTGGTGCCAGGCTGCAAACCCAAAGATTGCTGGTTTGATTCCCAACCAGGGCACATAACCAGGTGCAAGCCAGGTCTCCAGCCAGGTCCGTAGCTGGAGACAGGTGAAAGGCAGCCATACATTGATGCTTCTCTCCCTTTCTTCCTCCCTGCCCTTCTCCCTAAAAATAATGAATAAAATCTATAAAATAAAGTAAAATAAAAAGGAAGAGAGCTAGAAACATTAGAGAGGGAAAAACACATAAGAAAGTAGCCATGGCTGGTGTGGCTCAGTGGATTGAGTGCTGGTTTGTGAACCCAAAGGTCACTGGTTCAGGTTTTAGTCAGGGCACATGTCTACATTGCAGGCCTAGGTTCCCTAGTTGGGGGCCAGTGAGAGGCAACTAATCAATGTATCTCTCGCACATCAATGTTGCTCTCACTCTCTTTCTTTTTCCCTTTTTTTTCTAAAAAATAAGTATAATCTTTAAAGATAAAAGAAACTGTTGAAGACAGGAAATTAATTATTAACTATTACTTTGTATGAATAGTATTCACATTGTCATAATAGGGTAGTCACTGTTAGTGATTTTTTAAAAACTTGTTTAATTTATGAATAAAGTAAGAAAGACTTAATTTCAGTCTTGTAAAATGTTTAAATACAAATGACAAATTGGGAGATAAAAAAGGGACGAAGTAAGAAGGAGAAGGATAATACCCTTGTTTTACAAAGAGGTACTGTCTATTATTGATGAATGTGAGATTGATGCAAAGGGATCAATAGAAAAACTAAAATTAATGATATATCTGTGAGTATATTAGGAAGATGGGGGGTGGTAAAATGAGGTAAAAGAGTGGTAAGAGCTAAATCCTCTTCTGTGTAGCAGGAACTAAATAAGATAGCACTGAAAATTGAAAATTATGAGCTTTACATTACTACATTATTATTCAGGTATAGACGTAAGAACCAGAAAAGGCAGCCAGAAGCTTCATGTGGGTCCATGTACAGGTGCAGGGCACAGTTGCTTTTTGTTATAAGATTTTAAATTTCATATTTAAAACCCTGTGTGCACCCAGTACCTCTTTATAGTAAAAAATTTGTAATACTGAAATGGAATAAAGAAAGAAAGGAAGCCTAAGTAAGGTATCCCAAAGGTCAAGAAAGAATTTTCTGAAAAATGAGAAATTTGAATTTTAAATGTCATTAAGACTTTACAATGTTGTAGTTAGGTTTGGAGGAAGGATAGATTGGTGAGGTAGTGGTAAATTGACAAATTGAGAGGCTGTTATGATAGTCCAGATAGAAGATTGTGGGTTTCTGGTGTAGAATAATGCTATATGGGATAGAGGAAGAGGGAAGATACATGTGAAAGATAATGAGGTGGTAATGTTTTGTTTGGACAGGCTTCACCAATACCTGTAAAACTGAAGCCTGATTACTGGAGTGAAAAATTACAGAAAGAAGCAGAAGCTTTTGCTTACTATCGCCGGACACACACTGCCAATGAGAGGCGCCGGCGTGGTGAAATGAGGGATCTCTTTGAGAAATTGAAGGTCACATTGGGGTTACTTCATTCTTCCAAGGTTTCCAAAAGTCTCATTCTTACTAGGGTAAGTGTTCTGTGTACATGACAAGAGCTTAAATAAGAGAATCTTTTAGAGGTATTAGAGAAAATATTACCGTATGAAGGAGATTGAAATATAGTTCTATTTAACATTTGAATATGGACTAGTGAAGGCCCACTACATCCTTTAGGGGGGAAGTCCTTATGTTGAATCAGAGTAGCATTTCATGAAAGGTCAGATTCTTAATCAGCAGAACTGTCCTTCCTTCAGGTAAAGTCAGGCCCTGACCATTGTGGCTTGGTTGGGCATTGTCTTGCAAAGCAGAAGGTCACTGGTTCAATTCCCAGTCAGGGCACATGCCTGGATTGCCGACCAGGTACCCAGCTGAAATGCACATGAGAGGCAGCCTATTAATGTTTCTCTTCCTCTCTTCCTCTCTCCCTAAAAAGAAATAATGGTCTTCAAATAAAGTCAGAAACCCTGGTAAGCTGTGTAAAGCAGTGTCTACTTTGGTGTTCTCCATAGCACTTAGAATAGTTTATCCCAGTGAAAAGCACAATATAAGTGATAGTTTTAACATACTTAACAGTTGACAATCCTTTTAAAAGAAAATCTGAAATATTCAGGCTAGCAGAAGTTTTAAGTTTGCATGTAGAATATCTAAGGTAATTTTATTTAAATTGCTTTTAAAGAAGAAATTTGAGTACAAGGCAAGCATTCATATCTCTCTATAAACAAAGTTATTTCAACCAGATTTTAGTAAACTAGGAGATGAGCTAAAAGTTAATTATTAAAATTTAAGCAGAGTAAAATGTTTTATATCTTCTTGTAGTGGAAATATGTGTAACCACTCAATAATGCTTTTTGTAAATAATCATGTGTCCTAGAATTATAAACCAGAATACCTGCAGTTTAATAAAAAATAACTTATAAAACACCCATGTATTGTTTTACGTGATATTATAAAGTTCTTTAAAATATTAGATTAAAATTTTTTTCACTTTAGAAATTGTGTAGGAAGGAACGAACTGATTGACATGATGTCATTTTTTCTGTTCTAGGCATTCAGTGAAATTCAGGGATTAACAGATCAGGCTGACAAATTGATAGGACAGAAAAATCTCCTGACTCGAAAACGGAATATTTTGATACGGAAAGTATCATCTCTTTCAGGTAAGATATGTGAATAATCTCTGGTAAAGAGATCAGCTATAATAAGAAATTGTCAGTAGATCTTTCAGATACTACTTAGTTTAAGGCTTGATTCCCATAGTTAATGCAGTTATCTTTTGACTAGATGGGACATTTCTTTTGGATTATAATCACTCTTGCCTTCCATAGTTTCGGGGAATATAGTTAAATCAATTGAATTTGTGTAGACTCTTTCTTATTATGTGGGGTTATATAGAGAGTAACAGTTTATTCCCTGTCAACCTATAGGTAAGACAGAAGAAGTGGTCCTGAAGAAGCTAGAGTATATTTATGCAAAACAACAAGCACTAGAGGCACAAAAAAGAAAAAAGAAGATGGGATCAGATGAGTTTGATGTGTCTCCCAGAACTAGCAAACAGCAGGAAGGATCTTCTGCATCACCTCTAGATCTTGGACAGATGTTTATAAATAACAGGAAGGGGAAACCTTTAATTCTTTCCAGAAAAAGAGACCAGGCCGCAGGTAGGAGGGACATTCTTTGCTTTCCTTATTGCAGATGAGCATCAGTTCAGTTTAGTACACTGAACATTATGTGGCCATAATCTTAGTTTAAATTTAATGAATTAAAAATGAGGTGTATAAAAAGTCAAACACTAATTACATTAGATTTCAGTTTCTAACATTGGAATACTACTCAACAGAAAGAAGGAACTCCTACTTTTTACAATAACATGGATGGAACTGGGGGAATATTATGCTTAGTGAAATAAGCCAGGTGGCAAAAGACAAATGCCCTATGATCTCATCTAATACAGGAAACTAATGAATAAAACAAACAAGCAAAATATAACCAGAGGCATGGAAACAAGGAACAAACTGACAATGATCAGAGTGGAGGGGGAAGGAATGGGGAAAGAAGGGGAAGAGTTTAGTCAAGAAAGTAGTATAAATGACCCATGGACATGGACAACATGTGGGGATTGACTGGGAGAGGGGATTGCGTGAGTGGGGCAGGGGAGAGCAATAGGACAACTATAATAAAACAATAAAGTAATTTTAAAATATTTCAGTTTCTAGCTTTTACATTCAAGCAAATCCTAAATTACCAGTCATGGTAACATTTAAGACTTACTTCTAATATAGTCTACAGTCATATTTCCCCTTTAGTGTTTTAGTATTCTAAAAAGGCTGCTATCTTTTTCGACTTTATTCATGAATTTGATTTCCTTGTAGTTCTGCTCATCAATTGTGAGGAAGTTTGAGTCTAGCTGAGACAAATATATTGGAAAACCTTTAAAATTTAATTTTGTTGAATAAGGCTCTATTTTCCATCAGATTGCTTATCAGTGAATTGCTATTAAGGAACAAAGTAAATTGGTTTTACCTTATTGCTCTTTCCTGTCTTGATTTTTGGAAGTGAGGCGATACTCCTCTTAAATCATTTGTTTATATCCTTAGAGAATGGTTTATCCTTTTTTACTGTTTGGGTAACCTAGTGTATCATCCAGGAAATCTGGTTTTTAAAATCAACTTATAATAGTAGTGATGGAAATTAAAATATGGGTTCGTTTTAACATTGCAGACTCAAGTGACATTGTTATGAAAGGATTTTATAATGATCATTTAGTTCAGTCTTTTCAAATCATAGATGGAAAAACTGGGGTCTTGGAACTTGAAATAATTTGTTTGAGGTATATAGGAAAGCAAGCCTAGGGGTAGAATTGTGTGGGTCTTCATCCAGATTCACCATCAAGGCTATCAAAAGCATTCCATTGAAAAAGTGCTTTCATAGCTCTATTTCTCATTTGAAGAACTAGTGGACAGGTAACCTTTATTCAGTGAAAAGTGGTTCAGAAAGTAAATTATATGATGAGGTTTTTTAACAGAATTTGACATTTACTTCTTGCCTTTTAAATCAGTGTGGTTTAGGGATGTGGATATCTCTTAGACTCATAGGCTACACTTGGATTAGTTGAAGATTTGTCATCCTTAACTAATCTCTGATCTTCCTTACAGAAAATACCTCACCCTCTAATACTCCACACACCTCTGCCAACATTGTGATGACTCCGCAAGGGCAATTGCTCACCTTAAAAGGTCCTCTGTTCTCAGGACCACTGGTAACTGTTTCTCCTGCTCTATTAGAAGCAGATCTGAAGCCTCAGGTTGCCAGCAGTGCTGTGGCTCCATCAGGTATGTCATGTTGTCTTCTCTGGATAGTGAAAAAGAATTATCCTTGGTATCTCACAGTGACAGAGCCTTTGTCTTCTGTAATGATGAAGAACTATTGTGTTTGCATGTGCCTTGGTGAGAGATAATCCTCTTAGAACACATTTGGCTCTATCTGTGGTATTGATTGGTCTTTTTTTACTTGGGTTGGGGAACTGTTGTGATCTCTAGCTATTTCTGACTAGGAAAATTACTGAAAAGATATGAGAGTAGAAGGACAATGAGGAGTCATTGTTTTAGTTTTGGTACTGATAAATATTTGTTAATTTTGTATTATAGTTAGAGATGGTGTACTCCTGCAATACTAGCCTGATTCAGTTTGAGCAACGTTGCTTTTGGAGATAAGGAGTAGAGTCGAAAAGGAAGTCTCACTTTGATGATTTAGGTTTTGGGCACCTAAATTTCTATTTAGGTACAAGGATATCCTTACTAATGTTACTAATGCTAATATTACTAAACCCAATCTGGAGGTATCATTCTTTCTCTGCCCATAGGGCTTCATTTTTCCCTTAGAATAGTTATTTGAGTGAACAGAATGAAAATGCATGCCTGCATCAAGAGAAAGAATTTAACGTGGACCCTGGCCAGGCCAGGCCAGCTCAGTTCACTAGCGAGTTGTCCCAAAAGGCAAGGATTGTGGGTTCAGTCCCTGGTCAGGTCACATATGAGAATCAACCAATGAATGCATAAATAAGTGGAACCACAAATCAGTGTTTCCCTCTTCCTTCCTCTTCCTCAATAAAATCAATAAGTAAAAATAGTTAACTTGGGGGACATTTCTACAAAATAATTAAATAGAACTTTCATTAATGATGGAATGAATATCAGTAGTCTTTTGATTGAGTTATACCTATTATCTTGTTAGGTTCGGTCCATAATTCAAAGGACTAATTTTGATTAAAGTCGACTGGAATTTCAACTGCAGTTTCCCAGATGGTCATTGGGTATGAATGAGAGAAAGATGCTTACTGCTGTGGATCTAAATTTTTTTTTCCCCCCCCAGAAAATGACGACTTATTTATGATGCCAAGGATCGTTAATGTGACATCACTGGCCACAGAGGGAGGTTTGGTAGACATGAGTGGCGGCAAATATTCCCATGAAGTTCCTGATGGCAAGCCACCTGATCACCTGAAGAACACTGTCAGGAATGAAGATAACACCTTTGAAGATTCAGGTAGAATCTCTTCCAGAGGCAACCATAGAGATAGTAGAATGGCATTGGGTCCAACACAGGTTTTTCTGGCAAATAAAGATTCTGGTTTTCCACAAATAGTTGATGTTTCCAGTATGCAAGAAGCACAAGAGTTCTTACCCAAAAGGATTTCTGGCGATATGAGAGGGATTCAGTATAAATGGAAAGAGAGTGAATCAAGACGGGAGAGACTGAAGCCAAAGGAGTCTTCATTTCATAAATTAAAAATGAAAGATCTCAAAGACTCAAGCATAGAGCTGGAACTAAGAAAAGCAGCATCAGCTATAGAAGAAGCAGCACTGGATCCCAGTGAATTGCTAACTAATGTGGAAGATGAGGATGACACTGATGAGACACTGACTTCTCTGCTCAATGAGATTGCGTTTCTTAATCAGCAACTAAATGATGACTCTGTCGGCCTGGCGGAACTGCCCAGCTCTATGAATACAGAGTTCTCAGAGGATGCTCGACAGGCTTTTATCAGTAAGCTTCCTCCTGGGAACCGAGCAGGTTTCCAGGTTGGTCACTTGGGAACTGGTTTGAAAGAGTTGCCTGATGTACAAGGGGAGAGTGACTCTGCTAGTCCCCTCCTTTTGCACTTGGAAGATGATGACTTTTCTGAGAATGAAAAACAAATTGCAGAACCATCCTCTGAGCCAGATGTCCTTAAGATCGTTATTGACTCTGAGATAAAGGATTCCCTTCTTTCCCACAGGAAAGTTAGCGGAGGAAAAAATATTATTGGTGTCCCTGCAGAGCCTGACACTGTTTCCTCACCACCCATTCTACACATGAAGGCTGGCCTAGAGAACAGCAGTACAGAAACTTTGTGGAGGCCTATGCCCAAGTTGGCACCTCTAGGATTAAAAGTAGCTAATCCTTCCAGTGATGCAGATGGTCAGAGTGTCAAGGTGATGCCTTGTTTGGCACCTGTAGCTGCCAAAGTTGGGTCAGTTGGACACAAAATAAACTTAACAGGGAATGACCAGGAATGCCGGGAGAACAAGGTGATGCCTACATTAGCACCCGTTGTACCCAAATTGGGCAACCCTGGGTCCTCGCCAAGTTCTTCAGGGAAATGAACTTACGTGTCTTCAGGCAGAAGCCAGGCTGTGAGGGGAAACCTTTCTCTGCTGGCATCTGTTTATTTGTGTCTTGGAACTTGATCCTTGACTTAGATGCAGTAAGCAATGGTAGAGAAAAGGGGTAGGGTGCTGATGTCAGATTAAGAAATTACTACTATGAAATTCTGATCATGTTAAAATGTGTTACCTCACCTGCGGTGCTGGGTCTCCTCATCCTAAGAAGATGGGATCCATTACTGAACACGAGGTGCCCCTGTTACCCAAGGAATTCATAACAAGTTTCTAGACCCATAGCAGTTTCCTAGTTTTTTCTTCCCAGAGAAAAGGCTGCTTGAGACTTTGGACTTGCTACGGATGGAACTGTAGTTGATAGCTGTTGTTTAAGTGTGAAATCCAAGGAATGTGATGTACTTGTACAGAGGGATCCAGAAGAGAGTTTTTAGTTGATGTTTCAAGAGTAGGTGGAGAGAGGGATGAGTACCATGGAATACCAAAGTGAAGTACTTTGTCGTTCAACAAAATCTCTTTCATATTCCAAGTAGCTTCTATTCCCTCACCTTTTCAATCAGAATTATCAGTCCAAGTCCTCTGGTAAATTAAGAATGCTTTCAACTTTAATTACTAAGATAATTATTTTGAGATGTTCTCCCTTATTATCTTTGGGCATTGAAAAGACCATTTCACAGCACCAGAATTGGCTGGAATTTGTATTTTTAAGGTTGGCATAGAGGGAGCCGTCCTCCTTTCACAAATCATGTCACTCAAGAGACAGCTAAAATGAAAAGCATTCCCTCCCCAGACCAGAGACAGTGGCCAAAATAAAAAATGTGGGGCTGGATATTTCCCAAATCAAACCAGCCTCCTGGTGCTTGAAGGTTTCATTTACTATTACCTGCACAGGATGCTGAGTAAAGAAAAGTCATAGTAGGCACTCTACCAGGGAAATAAGACAGTATTTGAATCACAAGATATATTTTTTATTATCTGCTGCCATGGGTTCAATGATCTGTATAGCTTTTTCACTCATTCGCTGTCAGGGTAGGAAGGACTGACAGTCTGTAAAGATAAAGATATTTATATTTTTGTATAGTTGTTTTCATAGATTTCTCAAAGGCTGAAGTTTTCAACCTAGAAGATGAGATTTGTATTGAGTATAGAAATGATGTTTCTTACCTAGTTTGTAAATAATCATGGTGCACTTGAGGGGTCTCTTGGAAACTCCTGGGGGCAAGAATCACTATTCTGAAAATGTATAGACTGGGATTTAGCTGCTGCATTTTGCCTTTCTTAAATAATTATATTTTGGAATGTAACCCATATTCTGTCTTCATTGACAGGATTTGCTTGTGTTGTTAAACACTAACACAAGAGCTTCCAGTGCCTGGGCTGTGCCTAGGTGATGCGATTTGTTCTACATCCCCTCCCCTGCCTTCCTTATCCCAAATCCCACTTAGCATATCTTCAGACCTAGGTTGTGAGACTAACTTTGGAATGGTTCTAGCTAGTGAATTGTTACTTCCATGGTTGGTTCCCTTTCTAGGAACTCTGGTACAATCAACAGATTGAAAAGTGTGGGAAAATTTCCTCTGTAAATTGCAGTGGGAGCAAATTTTTTGTCTTGTGCTACTTGCCTTTCTAGACCTTGTTCATCCAGCATTTAACCTTCCCTCCTCTAAGGTTACTGAAGAAGCTTAAAGTAGGTAATGAGTGCCTCTTAGCTTCTCATTATCCTTCCCACTCCTCTTTACCCAGCAGATTTCATTCATGCCTTAGCCAAGGAATCCAGCATCTGTCTTCCCTGCTAATAAATGTTCTTTGAGATGCTAGTACTTTAATCCAGGTATAGTAGTTTCCCACTATTTTCTTGCTCGTCTTGTCCTCCCCATTTCCTCCTGACTTCCCAAAGCTCTTATGCTTTTGTGAGTCAGACAAGGAACAGGCAAGTGAGCAAAAAATCCTCAGGAAAAGAAGGACCATTCTGCTTCTGAACACTGTTCCCTTTTTTATAGACAAACAGGTAGTATCAGTTCTTGATGGAAAGATATTTGACTGTTTATGAGAGACATACAAAGATGGAAATGAGAGATGATTCCTGGTGTTCAAGGAAGGCTGCAGATATCATTGCAAATCCCCAAGATCATAGTGTTTTCAAGACCTCATAGAACTAGGAATTATTGGGGCTATTTTGAGGAGGGCTCAGTCTTCAGAACAATCCTGCAGTTTGACAGAAACCTAGTCTCCAAAAATTCTTACCCCAGGAGAAACTGATTATGAAAATGACATGTGTGATTATGAAAGATGTAGTTGAGTGAGAACTGAATCTGGAGAATAGTGAGGAATCAGGAGACTAGTGAACTCTCACCCTAACTCTCTAAGAAGCATGATCTCAGTAGACCAATAATTCGCCTTTTTATACATCTGTAAATAAATGGAATGTTTTTAAGAATATAATTATGTCAGATTTAGCCTTTTCTTTTATATATTAAATATATATCTTTCCTTTTCTGCTTTTGAAAAATGACTATTTTTTTTTTTAGAAACCCAAGAACAGAAGAGGTTTGGGGAGTGGAAGGCAGAATGTGTGAACTTGAAGTAAATAAATAAATCAGTTATGATAATAAAAGCAGGACTTGGTGTTGGGAGGTTTGTGCTGAGTTGGAATAGAGAATCCTTATGCTGAGTCACATTTGAAAGATGCCACTGAAGTAGTTTTATTATAGGAATTCCTGTTTTCAAAATTTCTGACATTCCCATTTGTGGGAGGTTTTTGGTGTTCTAATCCTTGAAGCATATTTTACATGGAGACTGCAAAATTTGGCTCAACTTGACAGCAAGTGTATGTTTCAAGAAATTGTTCTATAATGAAGAAAGACTAGCCTTGTAGTACCAGTGTGTGCAGGGTAATTTACCCTTAGAAATAATAGGACATAAACAGTCTTAGAAGGTAAGAACAAGAGATAATCTTAAGGTATATGTTAACTAGTATTAGGATTTACAAATAAATAAATAAATAAATAAATAAATAAAGGAGTCCTTTTAGATTGAACTACAAGTCACAGATGAAGTCCAGTAATGTAAGCTTCATAGAAATTACATAATTTTATAGTAAATGCAGGTCTTTTCCCCAAGAATTATGGATGAAATACCTGATAGGCCTTTTAATAACAAGTTTGATAATGCTTTGAATAGAGAAGAAAGGCAGACAATCCATATATTATTTGGGCAAGGTTTAGCAGTATAATTTTTTTTTCTTTTAACTATACTGGTTGAGATATTCAGTGGTATAAGGTGAATTGAGAGTTAAATGTGGTTAGAATACTGGTCTAAAAAATGGTGATAGTCCTTGTTTCTCACTTCCAGAAGATAAATAAACAAACGAACAAACATACAAAGCAATGCACAGAGTAGGCACATTTCCAGGTACTTTATTTATAGAGAATAACCAAGACTCAGAATATGTTTCTTGCACAAAATTAATTGATTTTGAAGAAAGTACTTGTATGAGCATAAATACTCCATGTATTATAGCTAATGAAATTTTACATGAATACGAATGGTTGGATGCAGAGAAAATTAAAGATGAGGTATAAAGACTCACTGCCATTTGGAGAAAAGATTAAAAATGCATTTTTGAGGTATAATTGTATATTAAACTTGAACTTCTCTACAGAGATATGTAAGTGTTGAGTAATGGCGATGGAGGTGTGTGTGTGTGTGTGTGTGTGTGTGTGTGTGGAATGTGAAGTGGCTAAACCATGGGATGAGTTGGGAATTTTGAGACAAAGCTAAACTCTACTATATTGTAAACGGCTAGAAGAGAGTTTGTATGCAGTCTTGGAAACATTGTTTTGAGATCCATCCTGTTTCCAACTGCAAGCATTGCTCTCAGCCGACCCACAGTGCCTTGCATGTAAAGGTGCTCAATAAATATTTGAATTGATGAGCAAATGTTTAGCCTGTTTTCCAGGATCTTAAAATTGCACCTATTGACATGTTAAACCTAGGGTGAATGTCTAAAATCTGGTCTATTGAGCATAGTGCAAAACAAAGTGCATACACCTTTTCCTAGATACTTAGCGTGACAACCATGTATACATGTTTAGGACATAACAGCAGAATAAAAGGTGAAATAGAGTGAATGGTCAACTGTATTTTGGAGGGTGGGATGGAAAGTACTTCATGTAGAGAAGAGGGAATGGGATAAGGCTTCTACTAGACCTGGAACTATCATTTTCTGAGGAATTAATTCATGAAGCTTGGGAAACAGCCCAGCCCATTCCCATATTGACACCTCAAAGGCCGCCTGGTACCTCACAATAAAGGTGGAACTAAAATGTGAAGAATAAAAAATGTGATTTTTGACCTTAGACGGAAAGTATCTGGACTCACACTGTTCTAAGTTGCTTGTTTCACCTAGGTTATCTTAGATACTGAAAAACAGCTTGCGTTTGTCTCTGCAATTTCAGCCATGGAGTAATTTGGGGAACATTTTCTCTAAGGGGACAAAACAATGTAATGCTGGACAAGAAATGACCAACAACACTGTTTTACTTGCCCATGAGTGAAGAAAACACCACTGGGCTCAAAAGTGATCTGGAGAGAGTTAAGGACAATTCTTTAAGGATGGAGATACTTTTCTGTGAGTGCATCACACAATTAAGACACCAGGTGGCACCATTCATTCATGTTACCTTCGCCCCTACCCCATAGAGGTAATAGGGCAGATTAGCAAGGAGTTAAAGGAGCCAACCCCCCATTCATTCTGTTGTGATTAATGACTTGCCTCCTTCCTCCAGATTTGGGAAATAAATGCAAAAAAATCCATTTTATAATTACATCTGCAGTGCATTGTTGAAGGGGAAGCCTCATGCTGGGGCAGATAATTGCTAGTTGTTCTAGGACATGATCTCTAAGCTTTACAGATCTTTTTTTTTTTTTTTTTTCATTTTTTAATACATGGTTAGAATGCACACAAGCACATTCCTAGCAGTCTTGTTTTCATAATGTAGAACAATATACAGAAGCCCATACCTGTTTTACCACTTCGCTGTACAAAACTCACCCACAGCAGTGAATGAGTTTAGGAGTCCTTCGGGCCTGCTAACATATCCTCCAGGTGTTACAAGAATCTAGATAGGCTGAGACAGATACATCCTACAGTTACTATGGTGGAGGATATAATCTTTTGGGTTAGGCTAACCTTTTCATAAGGTAACTTTTTGAAGTAGCGCTGAGGCAGAAAGGCTCCTAGAAAATTTCATGCTAAGGCACCTGTGAAATAAAATTTAAGGAGGTATTTTTTCCCGCGTTCACAACCCACATGAGCTAAAGCTAAAACTACCAACAAAACTAGTGTAAGCTTGACAGTGACCTCGCCAAGGTAATATTACTAGGGCAAATGTTCCACGAGTGAATTTTGATAGGAACAAGGAAAAGATTTGGAGCCACAAAATCCTGGTTAACTCGGTGAAAGCGCGGTGGGACATAGGGAAGTAAAACCAGAAACGTCCCCCCAACCCCAATCCCAAGGCTCTCTTCAGGCAATCATCTCCCTCCCCTTTCTTCTAGCGGCCAATCAGGTTGCCCAGTCAATAACTTACTAGCAGTGTAAAGTTTTCCTGAGACCCGAGAGGCATTTATACGTAGGTCAACGCGCCGGGCCAACTGCCAGCAACTATTCTAACCTCTTTGGGCTCCAATGCTTGGGGTTGATGGGGAGAAGACCCTTAACCTTAATCTTGAAAATTCTGAGCTAGGAATTAGTTTCAGCTCCGGGCCTATCGCCAACCTTGGCACTCTGGAGGCGAAGTTACCGTCTTGTTGGGGGCTCTGGGGAATGTACTTCCCTGGGGGCCAGGCCTCATAATACCATAAAAGGCTTGGTTCATTCAATTCTGAAGCCACGTTCAGTTCACCTTCCTCTAGGAGTGGTATCCGCGACTACGTCGTGCGGAATCCGTGGTTCTTGAGCCCCAAGGTCCTCTGCTTCTAGGCCCTCCCATTGGCCACGCCTCCACAAACGTTCGTTCGCTCTCGGAACGCCCTTAGAAGTAAAGACCACACCTCGCCCCGGCTCGGCCCGCCCTGCCTGTAGCTCGCCCCAGGCGGTACTTCGCGTTTTGAGCCGCTCCTGCCGCCGTAGCTGCTGCCTCCGCTGCAGCTGCGGAGCTGAAACCGCTGAGCGCGATGCCTGAGGGCGCTCCGAGCTTTTCGGTCCCGGGGCGCCGGGGCTGGTGAGGTTGGGTCCGAGCGGGGGCGCTGGCGAGTAGCAGGGGCTTCTAAGGAAGGTGAAAAAGAAAGGGCCCGGGCCGCTGTGGCGGGCCGAGAGCGAGCGCCAGTGGGTGGGAGGTGGGAGGTGGGGGCGGGAGGCTCCCGTGCAGAACGAGGTGCCGAGCCACAGCCAGCCCTGCCGCGAAGAGTGCGCCCGCCCGCCCAGGTACCCAGGCTTCCCTTAGGGACTCTTTGGTGGTCTCGGCCATGGGAACAGTCGGGAATTAATGGAGACCAGATCAGCTATCGGCTACGACCCGTACTAGGAGGGCCCATCTGTCCCTCCAGTTTAAACGCCTCTGTCAGGCATGGGCCTGCCTTTCAGATGTCGTAAGGGACCCCGCAGGGCTTGAAGGCGGGGAAGAGGGGAAAAGGGCAATACTTAGAGATAAGAGCGGCAGAGTCTGCTAGGCAGGTGGTAAGGTGGCCTCTGCCATCTCAGGCCAGTGAGAGGGTATCCTGGTAGAGCCTGTGGAGTGGAAAGGCAGTGCTGCTGTTGAGACGAATCCCAAGATTGGGCCAGGAACTGTCCCGGGGCTCCTCATCATGATGGCCGTGGAGGGGTCAACCATTACTAGCCGACTCAAGAACCTGCTGCGATCGCCATCCATCAAATTACGCAGGAGTAAGACAGGAAGCCGGCGAGAGGACCTCAGCTCCAAGGTGAGCCTTCCTATTGGGAGCCACCCTTTTCCAACCCTCCCTTGCTGTGCTCCTTGATTCTCTTCCACCTTACTCTTCCTGGGAAAAGCGGAAAACTAGAAGCCCCTGTTAGCTCCAAGGGATCAAGTGTGCCTATCTCTGCCCCTCAAAAAAGCAATGATTTAGTTTTAGGTTAAAGGAAACAGATCAGCAGGGATGGGCATGCTGAGATTCATTCATGGGAAGAGGATTAGGACAGAGGCAACGTGGATTCATTTCATTACAAACGAAGTCTGTGCCTGGGGAAGCCAGTTGATATGCTATGACTCAGTTTCCCTGCTTGGAAGACAGTAATAGGATAAGGCATGTTGTGAAGGGCAAGCTGTGACTAATGTAGCAGCCAGTGTTAGTGTCATAGCTGGGTTATGTAAGACAGTAGTAGCATAAAGAAATATGCTACAACACCTAGTCTGAGGAATTGGCTTGGCAAATGTTCTTGCCTGGGGCCAAAACATATTTCTTTATCTCTTCAAGAGACCTAAATTTAACTGGAGCTTCTTGGCTTCTTGGGAATGATAACAGCAAAACTGTTCTGGTTTGCCCTTGAACATTGCTTATCTCATGCACTGTATGCAAAGAGCCACATCCCATCCTAATGCATAGGTTCCTCAGAAGCCAAGGCAAGTCCTTTTCCATCCCCTCAGTTGTCTGGGTGTTGGTCTTTATGTTTTCTTCAACATTTTTTTTTCTTTTTAAATTTTATTGTTGTTGTATTACATCCCTCCCCTTTTTGCTCCCCTCTGTCTCCCTCCCCACTCACCCATTCCCCCCAAAGTCTTCAACTTTTTTGAGCCCTACAACTTTGGGAATACAAAAGTCAACTGTATTAATTTCATCCTCAAGAGACTCTAGGGCTTTGTTCTCACAGGATTATTTTATTAGCAGCCTGTAAACACGGTAGTAGTCTTGTGTGGTACAGGATTGCTACAGAAGGAGGCATTTGAGACTGCAGCATTTTGTTACCTTGTCTGTATCTCTAAAGAGATGAGCAAAGCCAGTGAAATGTACAACATGGCAGGGTTCTGGGAGGACTTAGTTCAGGTCCCTATCCCTTAGCAGAATCTTGAGTTAGGTCAGAAGATGAACAGATTTCTTGTTTTTTCAGAGATCCAATTAAATTGAAATTGGCCACAGGTTCCTTGGCAGTGGAGATAGTGACTTTTCCAAGGACTCTTTAATTATTGTTCATATTCTCCACATGCAGGAAAATGAGCCTGAAACTTAGAATTTTCTTAGATTTGACTCTGTTCAACTCATTTGTTGTGTTGAGTCATTCTCAGTGCTGCAGGCACCTTGATTGATAGCTTGGCAATGACCAGTAGTATTAGAGCACCTTCTCATATCTTTGGCCTCTTTTTTTCTGATCAAGAATTGTATATGTAGTGTAAGTGTGTGGTGGAAATTTAGTTTTCAATGTTAATACTTACTGTAATTTTGATCTGGGATCCAGAAGGTATTGTTGCCATTCTTTAAAAATTCCCATGTCATTCATCATTAATGCAGTCAACATGTGTTTGTTTATTTTGTGGAATCAGTGACGAGTAAACATCTTCAGTGTTAGCTTGTGGCTCATCAGACTTCTAGACAAATAATTACAACATGGTGTGTGGTAAGTGATGTCCTAGAAATACACAAAAGATGTTAATGTGTGCACAGGGAAGGGAACTTAAGTCAGTTTAGGGGAATTAGGAAAGACTTTACAGAGGAAGGGATGCTTGAACTATAAGTCCTGCGGCAAAAGGAGAAGAGGAGAAAGAAGCTCTTCAGGAAAACAGTGAAAAAAGGACATCCGTGGCATCACCATTAAACACCTCTCTTTCACATAGGAATTCATTGCTTCTGACTCTTTAAATGGCTTTGATTGTTCTAGAGCTGTGAATGAAGGAAATACTTAGCTGAGGTTGAAAGATCCTTCAGTAGTCTGACAGAGCAAGAGTACTGGTGCATATCTTTAGCACGCAAAAATAATAGCTGTCTTTGTGTGCCTAGGGTCCTACAGGTGCCTGACTCTCCACACTGCTTACTGAAGACCTAAAATGATTCTAAAGGCCTGCCTTGTGGTAGCCCACATGGGACTTGGTGTATAAAGCTTTGTCAGCTGCTCTAATATGTGGTAGCTGTGGGTAACAGAGAGCTTATGATTCATGGACAACAAACTCTGAAATAAAATTTGAAGGCCAAAAGACATACTCCTTTTGCGGGGCAGGGGCAAAGAAGGAAGTGACAGAAGGCCTTGATACAGCTCTTACTTCAGATCTGTATTTTAGATCTATATTTACTGGGGCCACAGGGCCTTCCTTCTCTGATTTAGCCCCACTATGCCTTGGAACCAGTTGTTCTTTTATGTATGTTTTCATTTCCAAAGGTCAGGTATTATGTTCTTTGTTTCCTTTACATCACACTATTTGGTACAGTGTAAGGAATGCAGTAAATACTAAATAAATAAATGAAGGAGAACAATTTAAAGCTGTTAAATATAGTAGGGATATATTTGGAATTCTAGGAGTATAGGAAATGATCAGGGGGAGTTTGTGACCTCTTTAGAAGAGAAATCAAAATTAAGAATAAAATATTTTAAATATAGAGGTGCAGCCTCATTAGGTGTGAAGAGCATAAGAGAGATAAAGAAGTACATAATGTGCAGAAAGCAATGCTCATTAAAGGCTTTTTAGTTAAGCGGAGACCTAGTTAAACCTATGGTTAATAAATGTCTAAAAGCTGAAGTGAGAGTGGGAAGAGATAAGGATTTAAATTATTAGCAAGAGAATAGTTGAGAACTGGGATTTTAAAAACTTTCTCTAAGTGAGGGCAGTCTCTGCAGTATAATAAAATTGGAAGAAATTTGAGGTTTTATGCCATATCTGCTGAGTCTTGTTGAAGTATAACTCAAAGCTATCAGTTGTAAACATCCTTCAGCTTTGAATCCCTTACAGTAATTGTTAGTTCTACTTCTCATTTCAGTTGAGGCTTAGTTTTTCCTTAAGAAGAAAATGTGTGTGCTTTTGGTAGCTAACCCTCCCCTCAAAGTTTCTGAAAGATTTTTATGTGGAGGGAGCTGGGTTGTTTTTTTCTTTTAACAAAGGACAGAAATGGACTCAAGCCGAGCAGACAAGATTTAAGGTAGGGATACAAAAGCATCAAGCTGTGCTGGAGGGTTGTTAGAATTTGGGAAAATAAGTGAAGGAGGTTTTGAAATCTTCCTCTTCCTTAATAGCCATTAATCCAGTCTGGGTTATATATTATTCTTTTTGGAAACAATAGGCAAGGCGCCTTGCAGCCTGCTTCCAGTTATCAGTTTTTGTGAATATGAATCTTAATTAATTCTTATATTCTTTCTACCACCATTTTTTTCTCTCTTTCTCTCATTTTTCCCCCCAAATTTTCTCCTGCCTTGATTGTATGGTGGTACTTTGAACCTTTTAACACGTGGCTCTAGAAAGAGTTTAGGTGTGTTTAGTGGAAGAGAAAAACGGGCAATAAATCTAATTTTAATATTCACTCAGTGTTTGAGCCCAGGTATTAGTATTGAGACCTTTTCTGTATATTATGATTATGGTGTTAATAGCTGTCCCAATTTGTTTTCCCTTTACTCCCTTCCACTCAGAACACCCTTTTCCTCCTGTAGTTCCATCCTCCTTAGTTCATGTCCATGGGTCGTGCATATAAGTTCCCTGGTTTCACCCTTTACTATTACTATTCTTAACTTCTCCCTGTCTATCTTGTACCCACCAATTATGTTTTTTAATTCCTGCACCAGTTCCCCATTTCCTCCCCTACCCCTCTCAGCTGATAACCTTCCTAATGATCCCCATACCTATGATTCTGGTCCTGTTCTGGTTGTTTGCTTAGTTTTTGCTGTTGTCTTTCTGTTGTGGATAGTGGTAAGTTTGTTGTCTTTTTAATATTCAGGATTTTGATCTTATTTTTCTTAAATAAATCTCCTTAACATTTCATATAATAATGGTTTGCTGGTAATGAACTCCTTTAGCTTTAACCTTATCTGGGAAACACTTTATGTGCCTTTCCATTCTAAATGATAGTTTTGCTGCATAGAGTAATCTCCGTTGTAGGTCCTTGCATATTTCATCACTTTGAATACTTCTTGCCAGTCCCTTCCTGCCTGCAAAGTTTCTTTTGAGAAGTCAGCTGATAACCTTATAGAAACCGGTGTCTAGGCAACTCTTTTTCTTTTCTCTTGCTGCTTTTAAAATTCTCTCTTTATCTTTAATATTTGGCACTTTAATTATAATGTGTGTTGGTGTGGTCTTTTTTAGGTCTAGATTGTTTGGGGCTCTCTGTACCTGGACTTGCATGTCTGTTTTCTTCACCAAATTTGGGAAGTTTTCCTCCATTCTTTTTTCACAAAAGTTTTCAATTTCTTGTTCTTCCTCTTCTCCTTTTGGCATCTTTATGGTTCAGAAGTTGACACGTTTAAAGTCATCTCAGGGTCTTCTAAGCCTTTCCTTATTTATTTATTTCAGTTTTTGTTTCCTCGTTCTGAACTGGTTGACTGTTTATTTCTTCCTTACCTTCCAAATCATTGATTTGAATCCTTGTTTCCTTTCCTTCCACATTGGGTTCATTTGGACTTCTCTTCGTTTCGCTTAGCCTAGAGTTTACCTCTTCCCCTTCTATGTTTGCTGTACTCAAGCATATCTCTCAAGCCTGTGAGCATTTTAATCACCAGTGTTTTGAACTCTGCATCTGTTAAGTTGTCTATCTCCTCACCACCTAGTTTTCCCACTGGAACTTTGATCTGTTCCCTTTTCTGGGCCATACTTCTCAACCTAACAGCCTCCTGTGTTTGCCTCTGTGTCTTAGGTAGAACTGTCACATCTGTTACATTGTAAGGGGTGGAGCCTTAGGTATTTATCACCCCTTTGTGGCCCTGTCCATGGAGGAGGGAACAATGCTGCATGCTCAACACTTGCCCCTTTTCCAGGCATTTCTTCTGCTTCTCCTTATGGGATTAGCACTTCTCTAGCTGTTGCCCTGGCCATGGTTCCCAGGTTGGGTGGGTCTGTGGACATTTTAGAACCATGGGGGCCTCTAAACAAACAGACTCTGCTGGGAGACTGGCAGTTTTTTCCTGTGTTCCAAACCTCACTGGTTTTCACAGTCAGAAGCAATGAGACTTTATTTTCCCCTCAGTGCTGGAACTGTGAACCTAGCAGTCTGGTCTGGTGCCTGGAGAACTCCACAGGTGTCCCTAGTTTTTTTTAATGTATGACTCTGCTTTCCTCTGGTTGACCACAGCCATGGCCCCGCTGCAGCAGACGCTGCACGGATAAACTCCATTCCTCCTATCAGTCTGGATGAGTATTTTTCCTTTATATCTTTGTTTGTTGGACTTCTGTGCAGCTCAGTTTTCTGGGAATTTCTTGTTGTCTCTCATTTTGAAGTAGTTGTATTCCTTCTTAGTTGTGGAGGGAGACACAGCATGCCTATCTAAGCCTACATCTTGGCCAGAAGTCTCTAGTATTGAGACTCTTATCCAACTATTTGGTAGTGGGGGAAACATTTATTTAAAAATTTTATTATTTTTAGAGGGAGAGGGAGGGAGAGAGGCAGAGAGGGAGAGAAACATCAATGTATGGTTGCCTTTCACCTGCCTCCAGCTGGGAACCTGGCTGGAAATCTGGCATGCAACCTGGTTATGTGTGTCCTGGCTGGGGAATCGAACCAGCGATCTTTGGGTTTGTAGGCCGGTGCCTCATCCACTGAGCCATCAGCCAGGACCAACTTTTTACATTTTATTGTATGTGCTATTACAGGTGTTTCACTTTTTCCCCTTCACCCCGTCCCCACCTTCATCCAGCCTGCCCCCTAGTTCTGCCAAAGTTAGTCCCCTCACACCATTATCTATATCCATGGGTCTTTCATATGTGTTAATGAATCCTTTCCCATTCTTTCAATCAGTCCCCACCTCTGGTTCCCCCTCTTACAGCTGCCATTCTATTCCATGATTCTATGCCTCTGGTATTTTTTGCTTATTAGTTTGTCTTATTCGTTAGATTCATCTTATAAGTAAAATCATATGGCTTTTGTCTTTCACTGACTGGTTTATTTCACTTAGCATAATAGTCTCCAGTTCCATCCATGCTGCTATAAAAAGTAGGAATTCCTTCTTTTTTTCTTCTGCATAGTATTATTCCACAGTTTTTTTTATCCACTTATCTATGTATGGTTACTCAGGATGGCTCCAAATCTTGGCTATTAGAAATAATATTGCTGTGAACGTAGGGGTGCATTAATTATTTTGAATTGCTGTTTCAGGATTCTTAGGATGTAATCCCAAAAGTGGGATCACTGGATCAAAAGGCAGTTCCATTTTTAGTTTTTTGGAGGAAATTTCATACTATTTTCCACAGTGACTGCACCAGTCTGCATTCCCACCAATAATGCACAAGGGTTCATTCCCTTTTCTCCACATCCTTGCCAGCACTTGTTGTTATCCTTTGTTAAGGTTGCTTTGTCTATTCAGGTCCTTTTCGAGTCTCATCTAAATTTTAGGATTATTTGTTCTAGTTCTGTGAAAAATGCAACTGGTATTTTTTTTTTAATATTTTATTTTATTTTTTATTTATTTTTGGAGAGAGGAGAAGGGAGGGAGAGAGAGGGAGAGAAACACCAATATGTGGTTGCCTTTCATGTGCCCCCAACTGGGGACCTGGCCTGCAACCCAGGCATGTGCCCTAACTGGGAATCGAACTGGCGACCCTTTGGTTTGAAGGCCGGTGCTCAATCCACTGAGCCACACTGATTATGCTGTTACAGTTGTCCCAATTTCTTTTCCTTTTGCTCCTATCTGCCCAGTAACCTCCTTTCCTCTCGTAATCCCACCTCTCTTAATTCATATCCATGGGTCATGCATATAAGTTCCCTGATTTCATCCTTTCCTAGATTATTCTTAACTTCTGTCTATCTAATTTGTACCCATCAGTTATGGTTCTTAATACTTGCACCATTTCCTCATTGCTCCCTCTTCCCCTCTAACCTGATAAACTTCCAGATGATCCATGTACCTATGATTCTATTTTTATTCTGGTTGTTAGTTTAGTTTGTTTTTGTTTTTATTTTTTTTAGATTCTGTTGTTGATAGTTGTGAGTTTGTTGTCATTTTAATGTGCATAGTTTTGCTCTTTTTCTCAAGTAAGTCCCTTTAACATTTCATGTAATAATGACTTGGTGATGATGAACTCCTTTAGCTTTACCTTGTCTGGGGATACTTTATCTGCCCTTCCATTCTAAATGATAGCTTTGCTGGATAGAGTAATCCTGGTTATAGGTCCTTGCTTTTCATCACTTTGAATACTAATTACCAGTCTCTTCTTGCCTGCGAAGTTTCTTTTGAGAGGTCAGCTGATAGTTGGCTATCTCCTTGTTGCTTAGTTCTCCCGCTGGAACCTTGATCTGTTCCCTTTTTTGGGCTATTCTTTTCTTCCTCCGCAATTTCACAGGCTTCGGTGTTTGCCTCTATTTCTTAGGAGAGCTGTCGTACCTATTACTTTATAAGGGATGGAGCCTTAGGTATTTGACAGTATGGGGGTGACCTGTTTCACCAGTTTTTGGCACTGTATATGGGAGAGGGGTCTGAGAGGGAACAATGCTGCTTGCTCAGCATTCATCCCTTTTGCAGTCAGTTCTTCCACTTCCCATACGGGGCTGGCATCCTGCTAGCTGTTGCCCTGGCTGTGGTTCTTAGAGTGGGTGGGTTTGTGGATGTTCTAGGACCATGGAGGTCTCTAAACAAATGGACTCTGCTCAGAGACTGACAGTTTCTTCCTCTGCCCCAACCCCTACTGACTGATTTTTGCCAGAAGCAATTTTCCTTCTGGCACTGGAACTGTGAGTTATACAGTCTGGTCTGGTGCTGGGAACACTCCCCAGGTATCCCTGTTTCTTTCTTTCTTTTTTTTTTTTTTTAAGATTTTATTTATTATTCTTAGACAGAGGAGAAAGAAGAGAGGCAGAGAGGGAGACAAACATCAGTGTATGGTTGCCTTTCCCCTGCCTCTAGCTACAGACCTGGCTGGAGACCTGGCTTGCAACCTGGTTACGTGCCCTGGCTGGGAATCGAACCAGCGACCCTTGGGTTCGCAAGTTGGTGCCTTATCCACTGTGTTACCAGGGCTCCCTATTTCTTTTTAATGTATGACTGCACTTTCCACCAGCCGACCATAGCTGCTGTCCTGCTGCAGCCACCATGCTGCCAAACCATGTCCTTTATGTCCTGGCTCCATCCCTTCTACCTGTTTGGATCAGTATTTCTTCTTTATAGCTTTGTTTTTTAGACTTTTGTGCAGCTTGATGTTCTGGAATTTTTGGTTGTCTCTAGTTTTGAGGTAAATATATTCCTTCTTAGTTATGGCGGAAGATTTGATGTGTCTACCTACACCTCCATCTTGACCAGAAGTCAGCCACTGATATTTTGATAGGGATTGTATAGAATCTGTAGATTGGTTTGGGCAGTATGGGCATTTTAACAATGTTAATTCTTCCTATCTGAGCACCATATATACTTCCATTTATTAGTATCTTCTTCAGTTTCTTTTAAAAATGCCTTACAGCCCTGCCCAGTGTGGTGCAATTGGTTGGGTGTCATACTGCAAACCTCAGTGGTTGTTGGTTTGCTTCCCAGTCAGGGCACACTCCTGAGGTGCAGGCTAGTCCCTAGTTTGGGGTATTCCAGAGTCAAATGAGCAATGTTTCTCTCCCTCTCTTTCTCTCTCCCTTCTACTCTCTCTAAAAATAAATAAGTAAAATCTTTTTTAAAATGTCATATTGTTTCCTGAGTATAGGTCTTGTACCTCAATGGTTGAATTTACTCTTACGTATTTTTCCTTTCTTCGTTTTTTTTTTTTTTTTTTTTAAATCTCTACTATGTCTTCTACACTGATTGCTCTGTAAACTGCTATGTCAGGTAGAATTGAGAGAACTTCCCCTGTTGTCGGGTCAAATATGAGGATCTTTTCATTGCTTTACAAAGACAGATCAGCAGGAATTTTCTCTGTGGGCAAGAGTAGGAAAGTTTATGATAATATCCCTGAGTCCTGGACAGTTTTTTATGTGACCATTCTACTACCCACTTCCATTGGGACTCAGAAACCAAGAACTTTTTGTGTTTAATACACATTTTCTAGAATGACCAAGAATGGAGGTACCTTTGCCTTGCCTCTTATTGGTCTTTGTGCATGAACTTGGGCAAGTTTTTGTTTTCTGTCTCTGATATATTCTTCAATTAAGACTTAGGAAGTTTCTGAAGATCCTCAGAACAGGTGAGATATAATGAAAAGTGTGAGGTGTCCTGATTTTGTTCCTTTATCCTCTATTTCATTTCTCCATCAGTACCTGCAGCTGTTCTTAGCCTTCAAAGTGATTCTTAATGGAGAGGAAAGATTCTTTCTTTATTTTTTAAATATTTATTTATTGTTTAAAGAGAGGGGAAGGGAGGGGGAAATGGTGAGAAACATTTATATGAGAGAGAACCATTGGTCAGTTGCCGCCCCCCTCCCCACCCCTGCAACACACACACAGATGTAAGAGAAATGTTGATTAGTTGCTCCCAGACAGGGAATTGAACATGCAGCTCAGGCATGCGGTCTGACTGGGAATTGAACCGGCCACCTTTTGCTTTGCAGGATGATGCTCAACCAACTAAGCCACACCAATTAGGGTGAGAGATGATTCTTCTCTTCCCAGCCCAACAATATTTCTTTTCCTGTCTAAAATACCTCGTTCTCTTCAGTCTAAGCTGTCTTGCAAAGCCTTCCCTCATCTGTTAATACTTGACCTTACTCATTTCAGAGTCTAACAGCACTGCTGCATTCCAGGTTTCTTTTCCCTCTTTTAGCTTGTAATTTAAGGCAAGTTTCCTCTGTTGGATTAGTTTGAGTCACTATCTTATTTCTTGCCAGTATTTTTAATGTCTTCGGAGCCATTGTATTTCTCCGACTTCACTTCTCTCTTCCATTTGCCACCTATGTGTTCATTTCTTGACTGATGAAAAAAGAAGAAAAGTTTCAGCCTAACCAGTGTAACTCCATCAACCCCCGTGCAACTTACCATCAGTGGAGCTTGTGGTTGTTAATCACCACTGCCCCTTTGTTTGGGCTTGAAATTTTGGGACTGTGTTTATTCAAACTAAGCTTTTCTGAGGATGTGGTCTGTCCCACTGTAGTTCTCAGTATCTGTTGGTTTTACTTCATGTTCAGATTACAGTATTGGTAAGAAAAAATACTACAGTGTTTTCAGTAGGATTTGTTTTATAACACATTCCCATTGCTACAAGCTAAGCCTCTTGTCTGAGCTCCATTGTTTAATACACAACAAGGCAAGGTTTTCTGTTAGCTTCTTTCTGCAGCAATTCTCAGTAGAGGTGAGGAATGAGAGCTGCCTGCCTGCCTAGAAGTTTACTGAATCAAATCCACATTATGGGTTTTAACTCCTGTTACCTCTTTTTTAAAAGAGAAAGGTTGGGTGTGGGTGGCAAGAAATAAAGTATGACAGACAGATTGGCAGTGTGGATCTTTAAGGTTGGTATATTTGAGTCCAGATTTTAAAAAATATTTTATTTATTATTTTTTAGAGAGAGAATGGAAGGGAGAGAGAGGCAGGGAGGGAGGGAGACATCAATGTATGGTTGCCTTTCGCCTGCCTCCAGCTAAGAGCCTGGCTGGAGACCTGGCTTGCAACCTGGTTATGTGTGTCCTGGGTGGGAATTGGACCAGTGACCTTTGGGTTCTCAGGCTGACGCCTTATCCACTGTGCCACCAGCCAAGGCCAGATTTTTTTAAAGTATATTTTATTGATTATGCTGTTACAGTTGTCCTAATTGTCCCATTGCTTCCCTCCAGCAATCTCACCCCCTTAGCTCATGTCCATGTGTCATACATATAAGTTCTTTGGCTTTACCCTTTCTTATATTAACTTCTCCCTTTCTATTTTGTACCTACCAATTATGCTTCTTAATCCCTGCACCATTTCCCCATTTTTCCCCTTCCCTCTCCCATCTGCTAACCCTCAAAAGGATCTGCATATCTGTGATTCTGTTCTTATTCTGGTTGTTTACTTAGTTTGTTTTTATTTTTTTAGGTTCTGTTGTTGATGGTTGTGAGTTTGTTGTCATTTTAATGTGCATAGTTTTGCTCTTTTTCTTAAGTAAGTCCCTTTAACATTTCATGTAATAATGACTTGGTGATGATGAATTTCTTTAGTTTTACCTTGTCTGAGGATCACTTTATCTGCCCTTCCATCCTAAATGATAGCTTTGCTGGATAGAGTAATCCTGGTTATAGGTCCTTGCTTTTCATCACTTTGAGTACTAATTGCCAGTCCCTTCTTGCCTGAGAAGTTGTTTTTTGAGAAATCAGCTGATAGTTCTATGGGAACCCATTTGTAGGTAACTCTTCTTTTCTCTTGATGCTTTGAAGGTTCTCTCTTTATCTTTAACCTTTACCATTTTAATTATGATGTGTCTTGGTGTGGTCTTCTTTGGGTCTAGGCTGTTTGGGACTCTCTATGCTTCCTGGACTTGCATGTCTGTTTCCTTCACCAAATTTGAGAAGGTTTCCTTCATTGTTTTTTCACATAAGTTTTCAATTTATTGCTCTTCCTCCCCTCTTTTGGCATCCCTATGATTCTGATGTTGGCATATTTAAAGTTGTCCCAGAGGTTCCTAAACCTCTCCTCAGTTTTTCAATTCTTGTTTCTTCATTCTATACTAGTCGACCATTTATTTGTTCTGTATGTTCTAAAACATTAATTTGAATCCTGTATTCCTTCCCTTCACCATTTTCTTCATTTCACTTAGCATAGCCTTCACACTTTCCATTCTGTTTGCTACTCAAGCATAATTGTGAAGTCTGTGAGCATCTTCATCACCAGTGTTTTGAACTCTGCATCTGTTAGGTTGGCTACCTCCTTGTTGCTTAGTTCTCCCACGGAAAACTTGATCTGTTCCCTCTTTTGGGTCATACTTCTGTACCTTTGCAATCTGACAGGCTCCATGTTTGCCTCTATTTCTTAGGTAGAGCTATCACACATGTTTATAAGGGGCCGAGCCTTAGGTATTTGTCAGTATCAGGCCACCCCTTTCACCATGTTGTGGTGCTGTACGTGGGAGAGGGATCTGAGGGGGAATAGTGCTGCTTGCTCAGCATTCACCCCTTTTCTACTCACTTCTCCCATTTCCTATATGGGGCTGGCACCCCTCTAACTATTGCCCTGGTTGTGGTTTCCAGAATGGGTGGGTTTGTAGACCATCTAGGACCATGGGGACCCCCTGAACAACAGACTCTGCTGAGAGACTGGAATTTTCTTCCTCTGCCCCAACCCCCATTGGTTTTCACAGTCAGAAGCAATGAGGCTTTATTTTCTCCAGTGTTGGAACTATGAGATGCAATGCCTGGTCTGTTACTGGGAACACTCCCCAGGTGCCTCTCCCTACTTTTTTTTTTTTTTTTAAGATTTTATTTATTATTTTTAGAGAGAGGGGAAGGGAGAGAGACCTCACTGTATGGTTGCCTTTCACCTGCCTCCAGCTAAGTACCTGGCTGGAGAGCCGGCTTGCAACCTGACTATGTGTCCTGGCTGGGAACCGAACCAGCAGCTTTTGGGTTTGCAGACTGGCACCTTATCCACTGTGTCATCAGCCAGGGCTTTCCCTACTTTTTAAAATGTGTAACTATGCTTTCTGCTGACCAGGCACAGCCACTGTTGCTATTGCTGCCACACTGCATCCTCTCTGTCCCGGCTCTGCCTTTCCTACCTGTAGGATGAATATTTTTTCTATTTTTGTTTGTTGAACTTCCATGCAGCTTCATTTTTGAAACTTCAGGTTGTCTTCAGATTTGAGGTGGTTGTATTCCTTCTTAGTTGTGAAGAAGATGTAGCGTGTCTCCCTACCCTTCCATCTTGGCTGGAAATCCCAGAGTTTTCAAATCTCAGTTTCCTTCCTCTCTATAGTTGTATCAACAAGTATGCAGTGCTCCTTAAATGGCCACAGCATTTTCCTTTGGTTTTGGAGGATGCTTATAGAAGAATGAGTTCACAGTATGGATATCTCCTCTTAGACTTTTGGGAGTAAATGGTACCCGCTCTCATTTTATCACTGAGAATGTTTATAATGGTTTTTTGTTGCTTCTCTCTCTAGTCTCTAAAACAATATTATTTTCATTTTTTTTTTTAAAGATTTTATTTATTTTTAGAGAGGGGGAAGGAAGGGAGAAAGAGAGGGAAAGAAACATCAATATGTAACCACTGGTATTTGGGATTGCCTCTTATGCACCCCGAACTGGGGACCTGGCCTGCAACCCAGGCATGGGCCCTGACTGGGAATTGAATCTGCGACACTTTGGTTCTCAGGTTGGCACCCAATCCACAGAGCCACACCAGCCAAGGCTATTGTTTTTATTTTTTGAGAAAGAGAGAGAGAGGAAGTGGGATAGACAGACAGACATCAATTTGTTGTTCTACTTACTGGTTGCATTCATTGGTTGTTTCCTGAATGTGCCCTGACTGGGGATCAAACCTGCAACCTTGGCTTATTGCAACAATGGTCTAACCAGTTGAGCCCCTGGCCAGGACAAAAAAAGGATTGTTCTATATAAAAATAAAAACTCAGTTGGTAGCTCAGTTGGTTAGAGTGTCATCCCAGTATGTCAGGGTTGCGAATTCAATCCCCAGTGAGCCTGCATGCAAGAAGCAAGCAATGAATGCATCAGTAAGTGGAACAACAAATCGATTTCTCTCTCTTTCTAAAATTAATAAATTACTTAATTTGGAAGAATACTGCAGAGCAATTTTTCCCTCACCTGGGTATTTATTTGAAGAAACCCAAAACACTAATCAAAAGACATATGCATCTGTATGTCCATTGCAACATTATTTACAATAGCCAAAATATGGAAACAACCTAAGTACCCACCAATGGACAAATGGATAAAAAAAGATGTGGTACATGTATACCATGGGATATTATTCAGCCATAAAAAAGGAAGGAAATCTTACTATTTGTGACAACATGGGTGGACCTAGACCGTCTTGTACTGAATGAAGTCAGTCAGTCAGAGAAAGACAAATACCATATGATTTCACTTAGGTGTGGAATCTAAAGAACAAAATAAATGAACAAGCAAAACAGAAACACTCGTAGATACAGAGAACATTTTGATGATTGCCAGAAAGTAGGGGGTTGGGTGTTTGGGGAGGTGGGTGGAAAAGGTGATTGGATTAAGAAGCACAATTTGGTAATTACAGAATAGTCACAGGGAAGTAAAGTGTATCATAGGGATTATAGTCAGTTATATTGTAATACCTGTGTATGGTGCCAAATGGGTACTAGACTTATCAGATTAATCACTTCATAAGTTATATAAATGTCTAATCACTGGGTTGTATGTCTGAAACTGATATACTATTGTATGTTACTATAATTGAAAAATTAAAAATATTAAGCATAGAAACTAGATTTCTAAGTTTATACATATACCTTATCTCTCTTACCTAAAACTAGAATGAGGTAAAATATATTTTCGCTTCCCTGCTCTTTCATTCATAGTTGAGATTTAAATTTACTTGAAGATCTGGGAACGACACTTTGTGAAACTCCATGGCTGATTTGTTTTTACTTTTCGAATTCTCTTTTGGTGGAATCCTGAGAATAGGCTCTGTTAGCTTCTTCTGGATTTGAATATTACTTGTCATTCATGCTGTGCTCACTATAATTTTTAACTTCTCTTCATACTTTTTATCAGTCTTTGAAATCTGTGTTCCTTTAGTGGTGCCTCTTTTCATTTTCCCTGAAGTTTAGCTGGCCCCATTAAAGGTGTTGGCACTTAAAAAACAAATAATAATAATAATAATAATAATAAGTAGTATAATATAATATAATATTAGTATTGTTTTGTGAATAATTATAAAATGATTATTATGTAATAACCCAAATCAAGAATAGAACATTGCCAGGGCTTTGGTGGGTTCTGAAGGATATAATGCTAATGGTTACCTTCAAGGTGTGTGAAGATGGAGGTAAAGTTCTTGTTATACATAATGAAGATGATTTTATTTTTAAAGATTAAAATACCCAAGGACTTGATCCATTTGTCTTGTATTTTCCTTTTTCTAATTTAAATTTTATTTTTTCATTAGTTTTTGTATAGTTTTGTATAGTTCATCAATAGTATTTTGTATAGTTTTAGGTATACAGCATACTTGTTAGACAATTACATACTTTACCAAGTGTTCCTCTAGGTTTGTCCATGCTCTCACAAATGGAAAGGTTTCATTCTTTTTTATGATAATATTTCATTGCATATATGTACCATAGCTTTTTTTCTCAAGATTTTATTCATCACTTCCAGAGAGAAAGGAAGGGAGCAAGGCAGAGAGGGAGAGCAACATCAATGCATGGTTGCCTTTCACCTGCCTCTAGCCAAGGACCAGACTGGAGACCTGGCCTGCAATCTGGCCACATGCCCTGGCTGGGAATCGAACTAGCGACCCCCTGGGTTCGCAAGCTGGCGCCCCATCTACTGTGCCACCAGCCAGGGCTGTACCACAGCTTTTTTAGCCGCTTGTTTACAGATGGCCACTTGGGTTGTTTCCGTATGTTGGCTATTGTAAATAATGCTGCAGTGAACATAGGGATACATATATCTTTTGAGTTAGTGTTTTGTGTTCCTGCATGTGTGTGTGTGTGTGTATAATTAAGTCATAAGGCAGTTCCATTTTTAATTTTTAAAAATATTTTATTAATTTACTTTTAGAGAGAGGGGAAGGGAGGGAGAGGAGCATTGATGCGTGGTTACCTCTTACGTGCCCCGAACTGGGGATCTAGCCTCGACCCAGGCACATGCCCTGACTAAGAATCAAACCAGTGACCCTTTGGTTCATGGACTGGCATTCAATCCACTGAACCACACCAGCTAGGGCCATTTTTAATTTTTTGAGATAACTCCATACTGTTTTCCATAGTGGCTGCACTAACTTGCATTCCCACCAATGTTGCACAGGGTTCTCCTTTCTCCATAGTCTCACCAAAACTTGTTTGTTGATTTATTGATGCTAGCCATCTGACAAATAGGTGATATCTCATTGTCTTTTTTAATTTTTATTCCTCTGATGACTAATGATGTTCAGCATGTTTTCATGTCCATTGGCCATCTGTATGTCCTCTTTTGAAACATGTTTATTTATGTCTTCTGCCCTTTTTAAATTGGATTTTGGGGGATTTTGGTGTTTAGTTGTATAAATTCTTTATAAATTTTGGATATTAACCTATTATTGAGGTATCATTGGCAAATACCTTCTTCCATTCAGTAAGTTGTCTTTTAGTTTTTTGATGGTTTCTTTTGCTGTATGTTCTTGTACTTTTCAAGTTTCTTCTTTTCCCATCCATTATAGATTTGTGCCATTAAACATTTTTAGGCAGTATGCTTTATTGGAACCCCCCCTTTCAGACCTTTGTTGTTAGTATTTTCTGTCCATATCTTACTTTCCCAGTTATTATACTAGAAATAATATTTGTCGTGTTAGTACTAACATTTATTGAGTTTTTGCTATGTACTGTGCTAAGTGTTTTACATATAATATCTCACTCAAGTTTTATACCACCCCACTATAAATAATACTATTCCCATTCTCTAGATCAGAAAACAAATGCTGAGAGAGGTTAGATGAGTAACTGATGGTTACATAGCTAGTAGCTGACTGAACTGGGATTTAAATCTCAGCCATCAACTCCAAAGCCTACACTGAATATTCTGTTCCTCTTCCAGGGAGTCTTCATGTACAAAACATGACACTGAGCATAGAAGAATGCCCAGTATTGCAATAGCTAAGAGTCTCATGCTGCATTCAGCTTGGAAAATGGCAGTACCTTAAAAAGTATACTTTTTTTCCAACATTCCCTACGTAAGAGTTAACTTAATGAATTTCACCACCTGTTATTTTATTTTTTTTTAATTTTTAAAAGATTTTATTTATTATTTTTCAAGAGCAGGGAAGGGAGAGAGGCAGAGAGGGAGACATCAATGTATGGTTGCCTTTCACCTGCCTCCACTAGGGACATGGCTGGAGACCTGGCTTGCAACCTGGTTATGTGACCTGGCTGGGAATCGAACCAGTGACCTTTGGGTTTGCAGGCCGGTGCCTTATCTACTGTGCCACCAGCCAGGGTTCACCAGCTGTTTAGAGTCACCATTTGGTAACCCTTGTCCCTGTACACCCTTGCTTCTCTTCCTACCCCCAACTCCAAATTTTGTGAACTGGTATCCCTACTTCTATCCTTGTGGTATTGTTAGAAACTGTACAACTTGTGGTTCTGTGGGTTTGTGAATGTCAGATTAATAGGGTGCCACCACATGGTTCCAAATGACTTTAAGCCACAGTTAGTTGGTGCTTCTCTCTGGGGGTTGGAGTGAGGTAGGGGAGTGATGTGGAGACCAACAGAAGCTTTGGTTGTTTTTGGGTGTATCATGGAACTTGAAACTGTTTTGCTCCTAGTCGGCAATTGATTGTGTAGCTCACACTCTTAACTGCTTGCTAGTGCTACTTACCCCAAATCTTTCCCTTTTTATTTCTGTGCTTTACTTATTTGTTATTTCTGTAGCGGTCCCTACCCACAACAGACCTTGTCTTTGAAGCTATGAGGAGTTGCTGAGTTAAAATGCTGATTTTTGTGGAAAAAAGCTATATTTAAAATGCCCTGTGTCAGGGTTATCCTGGATGATGATATTTCAGGTTCTGTGAACATGAAAGTGAGCAAAAATGAGGTCACTTGCCCAACTGACTGTTTGGCTGGGTGGGCTCCAGGGTTGCTAAGGTCCTTGAACCCGTGACTTGCCTTCTCACTTGATCTCAGATTTGTGTAAGGGCTCCTCCCACTATCTGAAAGTAGAGCATTCCTATGAAACATTTTGTAAGCTAGAATGGTGTAAAGCAAAGAAGCTTTACTATCAATTTGCATGGAAGTTTTTTGAGTGTTCTCAGACCCCAAAAATAACCTACCAAGTCATACCAAATAACACACAAAACCCCAATAATAATAACATATAGTAAAAGCAGTACTGCTCTCGCTACTCATGGTCCACGCTGCCTTTATGATAGCTCACTGCAAAACAAACACTGAATGCTATTTTCGCTTTTTGCCTTCTTTTGTAAAAGTGAAAATCATCTTAGGATTCCTTTCTGTTAGCATAAACAGGTACTAAAATGGAAAAGTGAGGTGACATAATATGAACTTTTGAAAAGCGGGAGATACCTTTAATTTTTTCTCAAATAGGCAGCAATGATAATATTATAGGTGCAAAAGCATGGGATTTCAATGCATACTTTCCTGCAGCTGCCTCAGTTAGTCTGGAGGAGAGGAAGCCCCAAGCAAGGTGGATTGGATAGAGGGCAGCCCAGGGACAATTAGTGACCATCGGAAGGAGCTCAAAGCATGCTCAGCAATCCCAGTCCTGCTACCTCTCAGCTACTGCTTGAAAAAGCAAGCAGCTTACCAGGACTAAACTTGCCACAGGTACCCCACAGGCCCACCTCCCTTACCCCATGCTCATTGGTCACCTTTTGTTTGGGAAAGCACAGTATCTTTGTACACATGATTGTTTTCACATGACATTATAACCTGCTGCTGACTTTTCTAAACATGTCCTTTCTTCTGATGATGTCCTTTCCCCACGCTGTTTTGGTCTCTTGTGAGGTGCCCACAACAGCTGTTGCGGACTTTCCCTCATAGCAAACCCACAATGGGCTAGTGAACAGGGCTTCTAAGAGTTAATGTGCAAGCTTTTTGATGTAGTGTGGAGCAGCATGGTCTTTTGTCAGCTTCCACCATGACTGACTGTGGCCAGGGCCAAAAGGTGCAGAAGGTGGATGGTGCAGCCCATCAACCTCATCTTCAGATACTTGCAAAATAGACCTTGGACTCAGGTGTGGCTTTATGAGCAAGTGAATATGCGGATAGAGGGCTGTATCATTGGTTTTGATGAATATATGACCCTCGTATTAGATGATGCACAAGAGATTCATTCTAAAACAAAGTCAAGAAACCAACTATGTCGGATCATGCTGAAAGGAGATAATATTACACCACTCCAAAGTGTCTCCAACCAGAAATGACTAATGAAGTGAGAAAATCCAGTTTGTTTTTCAGGTGATCTTTGTTGTGGGTATAGTCCTTGAACATTTATTCATACTATTTTGATTACCTTTTTATTATTACCAGACACCAATAAATGCTATGTGATTGTTTTTATTTTTAAAAAAGTGTTAATGTGTAGACAGATTAATGAGAAGCAGTGATGTTGCAGATTCAGATTCAGGTCCACCCCAGAACTCTACCTTTCTACCAATATCTCAAGTGATGCCCCCGCCGCTCTTGGGGCCAGACTTTGAGTATCCAGATGCGTGCGTGCGTGCGTGCGTGCGTGCGTGCGTGCGTGTAGTGGGGGGTAGTGAGACAACTTCCTCTCTTCTGAGGGAGCTTGGCTTCTCTCTCATCTGTAAAGTTAGAATAATGATGGCTTTTTCCCAGAACTGTTGTGAGGATTACATGAGATTTAATGAATGTGAAAGCACATTGTAGGGTCTGAAGTTTACAACTAATAAGGGACTGCTAATATTATCAGGGTCCACAGATTTCTAGAATACCCAATACTTTTCTTCTAGTTTGTGGGCAAGATTTTATTCCTTCAAGCTTCAATTAGTGAGAAATCTTCTTTTGCAGGTTCAGCCTCTTCTGTTCCAACGTTTAATCATCTTCCCTGTGCAACTATTTATTATGATCTATCTTCTGTACCTTTTTCTTGCCAACATTCTAGTTTGTATCAACAATACTGACCAGAAGGAAGGCTTAGCAAATATTCTTTTTGATACTATTGAGATCACTGGAATGATGAGCATGCTTTTTAACAGCAATAGCTCCTCTAGAAATAGGTGGTTTTTTTCTTCTTTTGGTGCTAACTTATTTCTACTGAGAAATAATTTGGAAAGTGAATTAGTACTTGAACTTCATTGCAGACCAAGATTTAAAGGCAGAGTGAAAAGCACATTACTTTTATAACTCATTGTTTTCAGTTTCTAATGTTGTGACGAGTGAAATATTCTATTTAAATAATTTTTACTAAGCTTGGCTGGTGTGGCTCAGTGGATTGGCATTGGCCTGCGAATCCAAGGGTCGCTGGTTGGATTCCCAGTCAGGGCACATAACCAGGTTGCAAGCCAGGTCTCCAGCCAGGTCCTTAGCTGGAGGCAGGTGAAAGGCAGCCATACATTGATGTTTCTCTTCCTTTTTTCCTCCCTCCTTGCCCTTCTCTCTAAAAATAATGAATAAAATCTTAAAAAGACAGAAAGAAAAAGAATTTTTGCTTAAAGAAAATACATGTGAAGATTTTGGGAAACAAGTAGATTCGTATCTTTACATTATTGGTGAAAGCATACATTGATGCAACCTTCTTAGAGGACAATTTGGTAATATCCATTAGAAGAAAAATGTACATATTTATATCTTTTGATCTACCATTTGTAATTCTGGCATCTTATTCTCTGCAAACATTCACAGCACACAAAAGTGTATATAACTTATTTTTTGGGGGGGGTGTTATTCACAGTAGTGAAATCTTTTGAAGTAATTCAAGTAGTTATCAGTAGGGGATTGGTGTACATTCATAAAATGAAATACCTTGTGCTTGCTAAAAATAATCAGCTCAGTCTGTATGTACCAATATTAAAGCATTTACAAGATACATTAAGTGACAAAAAGCAAACTGTATAACAGTCTTTTATGTTAATGATTATATTTTTGTTAAACCATACATGTTAGTATATGCATAGAAAAAAGACTATAAATACCAAACTCTTATTAATATTGGTTACCTCAGGGAGGGATGGTAGATTATGATTTAGTATTCATTATTGATATTTCTATATTTCTGTAATGTTGGAATTTTTTACAGGTGTGTACTATTTTTGTAAATAGAAAAATAATAAAGGTAACAGTCTCTCCAATTTGAACCTGTGCATTTCATATTTAAATCTAAAATATTTAGCCCTGGCTGGTGTGGCTCAGTGAATTGGTGCCAGCCTGTGAACCCAAAGGTTGCTGGTTCGACTCACCAGTCAGGGCACATAACCAGGTTGCAAACCAGGTCTCCAGCCAGGTTCTTAGCTGGAGGCAGATGAAAGGCAACTTTATTTTGATGCTTCTGTCCCTTTCTTCCTCCCTCCCTGCCATTTTCTATGAAAAAAATAAATAAATAAAATCTTTAAAAAAATTTTTTTAATATTTAAATTTTGAAATCTATATACTCATTTTATTAAAGCAGTTCTGCATAAATGTTATTGAAAATTATATCTTGTATAATACAGTTTTTGGTAATAATGGGACAAGTGTTTCCTCACAAATTTGTCATTAAGTCAAATTTAAGATAATTTCTGCCGTCTTCAAAAATATTTCCTGGTCAGCTTTGGCAAATAAAATATTTTTGATATTTTCTGAAGGATATGTGCTTTCTAAAAAAATTTTTTTTACATAACTAATACAGAGAACCATAAAGAAGAAAAGTCACTCATAATTTAAACATTCAGAATAACTACTCATAGCTATATTCATTTCTGATTATAAAGAATAAGTAAAGCTCTTTTTAAACAATAGTATTGTTACTTTTATAAAAAACTATCTCTAATATTTTTGGACTTACTCCCTAATTATAATTTAAGTAAGATGTAGAGCCATGCCATGCACATGTTTACTAAAGTCGACTTACTCTTTAATTATAATTTAAGTAAGATATGTGTAGAGCCATGCCATGCACATGTTTACTAAAGTCAGGGGTAAAACTATTTGTTTGTAATCATGTAATGCACATGGATTATTCCATTCAGGCCTTCCCCATTCTTTCTGGAAGAGCATCAAAATCCTGCTTCCTATTTCAACTTCTAGTGCTGGCTGTGAAGATGGAAAATTCTTTTTTTTTTTTTTAACTTTATTGTTGTTGTATTACATCCATCCCCTTTTTGCTCCCCTCTGTCCCCCTCCCCACCCACCCATTCCCCCCAAAGTCAATCCCACCTGTTGTCCATGTCCATGGTTCCTTTATACTAGGTTCTTGTCTAAGCTGCTCCCCCCTTCTTTGCCTCTGCCTCCCCCCTCCCCCCAACAGATGGAAAATTCTTTAGGATGTTAAAGAACTTACTAATTAAGATGAGCCAAAGAGTATTCACAAATATTTTTAATGTATGGATTCAATAAATACATATTAGACACTTTACCATATACTTAAAAGCATGGAATTGTAGCAGATTATAAACTAGTAGGAAAGAGAAGACAGATCCATAAAGAACTTTTGTACAAGGTACATGTACAAGTAGCACATGCCATGTGAATGAGACTAATTAAGTGCTGCTGTAAGACTGCCAAGGATGGAGGAATCATTTTTGTCAGGAGTGGTCACAAAAGGAATCATAAGGATGTGATCTTTGAGCTAGTTCTTGAAAGAGGGGTAAGATTTCAGTATGAGGTGGTGGAAGGGAAGGGCATTCCAAGCAGAATATAAACTAAAGTCCTGAAGCACCTTTCCAGAATGATGAATAATCCAGATTGGCAAACACATACGATTTGTATAGGTGAGCAGTAGGAAATAGAAGAAGAAAGGTAGGGCCCATTAACAGAGGATTTTGGATGCTATGCTAAGACATTTATAATTCATTTAGTTGGCAGTAAGGAGCTATTAAAAGTTTTTGAGCAGGGAAGACACATGATCAAAGCTATGTCATGGAAAGATTATTCTGACAGGTTGTGGGAGGGGAGGACAGGGTCTACAGTAAAGAGATTGATTAGAAAACCATTGATGTATTCAATAATGTGGTGCTGAAAGCCTAAAGCAAGATGTTGGCATTGGGAATGGAAAGGAAGCAAGCATTTTATAGAGAATAACATGTTATGAAACCTCTCTTTTCCCAGGAGAGTTATGGAACAAGCTGGCATGATTGCAGGGGCATCAGGAGTCCTCCTCCCTTTTTTGTCTCAACAGACATTCTCTTTGTACCTTTCATTCAGATAAGGAACAGTTAGTATTTTTCCTGGTTACAAAGTTTGAAAACTAAGAGATTAAGAAAACTCAGGCATGCAGTTTTGGTGAATGAGGAGGAATTAGACCCTTCTTGATGATCAGACCTTTTAGCTCATAAATGTGGTCTTGCTGTAGAGGGGGATTTTTTTTTACCTTATTCTATCTAGTTGCTTAAATTAAGATTTCTTTTGTCCTTGCCTTTCTGATCATGGGGACTAGAAAGGGAGGGTAGAGTGACTTCTCTGTACCAGGCACTATATTGTTAAAGCTGCTCTTTGGACTTGAACGCATGCTGATGGTTATATTATAATTGAATCCTTTGGCTAGAGGCCTCTTTTGTTTCCTCCCCTCCAGTCTGAGGTCTCATGCCCTTCTAACGTCTTTCTCCATCTGAACATGACATCAGATTCTCCTGCTTCTGACACTGTAATGTCAGTTGCTTTAGAAATGGGTGTCAGCTGTCCACGTTGACTGTACATCCAGTGCCAGCTGGACATGGACAAGCTTTGACCACGTGGGATACTCTGTCATTAAAGAACCTCCATTTCTCCCTCTCTACAATCATTTCAGTGAGGAGAGGTCAGAACCCATTTTTAAAGACCATTTCAGCTGCTGGTAAGGCCTGCTTTTTTTTTTTTTTTTTTAAACATAGAAGCTAGCAGGAAAGGGCCCTGTTGGCTCTCTGCATCATCTTGTGCCAGCTGCCTTCTACCTTGGTTTTCATGCCAAAAACACAGTGACTTCCCCACAGTGTTCTTTCAGAAACTGCAACATTCTGGTGGTTTTGGAGAACCCAAACTCCCTCCTCAGCTCATCATGGCTTCTGGAACCAGACAGAGTTGGATCTAAGTCCTGGTTTTCCCCTCACTACTTACCTGACTCCTTCATCTGTAAAATGGAGATAATGCTGGTCCTTTATAGAGTTCTCAAGAGTACTATTAAACGAGATACTCTTGTAAAGTGCTTAGCATAGGTCTTGGCACAGTGTACATACACATTCAGCTATTGTAACTGTAGGGCCTCTTTGCACAAGACCCTTTCATACCCCATAGATCTGGATGTTCTTGTAAGAATACTAGTAACTCCTTAGTCCCAGGAGTGGCTTAAATTTGGAAACAAAAAGGAAAGTGCTTTAATTTAATAGTCTCCTACCTATTTAATCATTAGAACCACCTGGAGAGTTTTAATATACAGGTTCTTGAAACCCACTCTCTGTTGATGAGAATCTTTCATGACAGGAGAAGGGGATAGGATGGGACTGCTATCTGAAAACAATTTGTTAAGCCCCCTGAATAATTCTTTTGATAGGCCAGGATTGGGAACCTTGTTCTCTGGTCGCCAGGGACTTAATGACTAGAGGATCTAGTCACCGCCTCCTAGGCAGCGGCAGATTCACCTTCCTTAGAAGTTGAGGCAATTTTAATCTTAGCGCCAGAGGATTGCCTCAACTCTAACCAATTCTGAACTCTAAGGGAGTGTGTTTTTCTGTCATATTGAAAGTTATTTGTTTCTGGAAACCTTTATGGTATAGATAGTAGAGCTGTAAATCTCTTAGATGATGTAGAGACCAGGAGCAGAGTAGAGAGGAAGGGTCTGTTCTCCAGTCTCTGAGTGGCCATCATGGTCCTTCCTGCCTGTGACCAGATGGCCCTCTGGACTCTGAAGGAGCAGGAATGAGTGAGCTTGGACATGATACCTGTCTCCCCCTTCCCCCGACCCAGGCCAGTCCCTGTATCTCTGCTGAGCTGGCTAAATCTCTGCACAAAGCCTGTTGGCCTTGGGCTTTTGTGGCTTTTGCATAAACAGCAATTCTCAGAATCTGGTGGAGAATCTGCTTTGTGAGATTAGAGTGCAGTGTATGGGCAAGAGACAAGCATAGTTATTCTTAACCTTGCAGGGAGGGTGAGAAACACTGGATGCTGTGCCTCTGAAGAGTCTGTGACTTGCTTGTTTATAGAAATAGCAAGTCCAGGGTTTGGCTGGAATGACTCAGGTATTTATAACCCGTATTGAGTGGCATTGAGAGCGGAGAGAGGGAGAATGAGGGGAGAAGAAAAAAACTGATGGCAACAAAAACAGAAATAGGCTTTCTCCAAGTTGCTTGGGGTTTCCTTTACCAGTTTGAGGTCAGCTAAATCTTAGGTGACCATGATCTTTTGTGGCTCTGGCCTCTTAATTCCACCACAGCAGACTCCCTGTAGGGGCGCCTCACACTAAGAAAGAAAGGGCAAATCTGAACCACATATGTCCCAGGCTCAAGCCAGAGCCCTTCTCTAGCAGTGCGCTTGTCTTGGCTTTCACAAACTGGGTCTTTCATTGGCTGGTGCCTCTCCTCTAGCTTGTGAGTTGCTCAATTCTTGGGGGATGAGGGTGGGGGCAAGTGGAGGGGAGGGAGAGAGAGAGAAGGGGAGGGAGTGAATGACAGAATAAGGGAAAGAATGGGAGGGGGGAGAGAGAGAGAGAAAGCAGAACATCTTAGAAAGTACTGTTGCTTTGATTTTATATTTCGTATTAGGGGTCTGGAACTGCTTGGGGCTCTGAGCTGTGGCACCTGTGTTGCAGATTACTCTAGACTCGGGAGAATCCTTTTCTTGCCTCATTTCCTTTTTTTTTTTTTGCACTTAACCACCCATCCCTTCTGGGAATTCTCCCCTTCACTGGCTTCCTGGTTCTTCACCCTTTCTGTTGGGCACCTCATGTTCTTTATACCCTAAAAATAGGTATTCCCCATGGGTCTATCCTTAGCCTCTCTCTCTTCCCTCTGTTTTCTCTCTTTTTCTGTACTTTCAATGGTAGTTTTCACTTCCATGTGAATAATCCCCAAATACCTATTTCTAGTCATGACCCCTCTTCCAAGCATTAATTCTTGGTTATGTTGCTAAATTGAATGTTCTGTGGTCCCTATTAAATATCTCTGAAGCACCTTAGGTTCAAAACAGACATCAGTGGCTCCCATCCTTCCTTTTGAGTCCAGACCCAAGTCCTCTTTTTTGATCACAGCACCATTTTTTTTCATGGCACTATCTTATTCCCTATCTTTGAGGTTCAAGATTTGAGTTGCCTGTCATTTCCTCTCAGATTTGTACAGTACCAGTTTTGCCAATTCTGTTTGCTTTGTCACATTAGATTCCATCATTTCTTTTCTGCTGCCATTATCTTTATGCTGATCTAGATTCTCATTACTTCTCACCTGAACTATTGTAACAGCCTCCTAATTGGGCTCCCTGCTTGTGTTGTATGTCTTATATACATTATCACCAAAACATAGCTTTGATTGTGACCCTGGTTTGAAACCCTTCAATGGCCTCCCAGGCCTACAGATGACCCACTTAGTTTGCCATTCAAGGCCTTCCTGATCTGGTTGCAGTGTACCTCTCCTGACTTAGTCTGCAACACAATCTTTGCCTTCACTGTTGCTCACTTGCTCTGTCATTTCCTTCTGCCAAACTTTTGGCCATGCAGCTTCTTCTACTGAGAATTCCTTCTTTCTGTCCACCTGTCAAAATCTTATCCTCACTGCAAGGCCGAGGCCAAATACTATCTCACCTTCCAAGAAAGCATGGTTGTTTCCCATTCCCCATCCTGTTCAGGAATCATCTCTCTTCCCCTTTTGTGAGCACTCTATCTTTCTCATGAACCTTGTCACATAATAGATTGCTTTGTAGTGTATTAGTCATCTTCCTTGATGGATTTTGAGTGTAGAGGGTAGAGTATGTGTATTCTTTTTTTTTTTTTTTTTTTTTAAAAGATTTTATTTCATTATTTTTAGAAAGAGGGGAAAGGGAGAGAGGCAGAGAGGGAGAGAGACATCAATGTATGGTTGCGTTTCATCTGCCTCCAGCCACAGACCTGACTGGAGACCTGGTTTGCAACCTGGTCATGTGCCCTGGCTGGGGAATCGAACCTGCGACCTTTGGGTTCGCAGGCCGGCGCCTTATCCACTGTGCTACCAGCCAGGGCGAGTATGTGTATTCTTTACCTTAGGAATCCCCATAGCTTCCCAGTGGTTTTCACTTTTTATTTAAAAAACAAACAACAAAACACATTAAGAAATGACCCAGTACACACACACACACACACACACAAATGCTTCATAATCAGTACTTACAACATGCCATGAGATTTATTTTTATTTCATTAACCTACTAAATTGATTTCAAGTCCCAATAATAGGCTGCAATCTGCATGTTGGAAAATACTGCTCTCTCTAGTATGAATGAGTAGTCCACTGTCTTGCCTCCAGGCCACCTGTTTTCTCCATCTCCTTTAATGAGAGCCAGAGGAGCACTTAAACAGTTGGCTTTATTCTTTTTCTCTCTCTTGGGAATAGGCTACTATGAGGCTATTCCTTTATCTCATTATAGTGAAGGGTGATTTTGCTTTCCTTTTTTCTCTCTAGAGGATACAGTACTGCCCTGCTTAATGCATGCAGGGAGTGGTGGGTATTCAAGCTCTCCTTCACAGTATACCTGTAGTAATTCTGTCCTGCAGCCGTGCTTCCAGGGTAAGGTGATACTTTCTTTCAGGCTGGTATAGACTTTCCTCTATTTCAGCATGTTCCACCTGCCAAAGCAGAGGCTGGATCACAACTTGATTATTCTTCCTGCTTTTAGGTTGTGTTTTTGGATGTGGAGGAGATCACACTGGAGTACAAAGTGGGTACTCTCTTCTTAGCTCTGAGTTTTCACATTTACATGAAGTGATGTTACTAGAACTATGGATATATTGGGGTGCTAGCTTCCTGTAGCAATTGTGTCCTGAGTCTGTGGCCATAATTAGTTACCTGGACTCTTTGTCTCTTTGGACTATGTTTCATTGGCATTTGGGTAGTGAGGGTTTGGAGGTGAAGTTCCTGTCAGAACTTTGGGCCTTATCACAGACTTTAAATTCAGCTATCTTATTTTTTCAATGACAATAGAATTTTATTTAGTTATCTTAAAATCATTTTTATTTTTCAATTACAGTTGATATATACCATTATATTAGTTTAAAGTGTATACCCCAGTGTTTAGACATTATACAAATTACTGAATGATAATCCCAATAAATGTTAAATGCATCTTGCACCATACATAGTTGTTAGAATATTATTGAAGAGCACCCAGTGGACAGCTACAGACCACATCAGAGCACCACCACCCTCCCCTGACACAGCTGATCCTCCATGGAGGGTGCAAGTTGGTGGCAAGTGGTCACAGCCAGTCCTTGCATCTGACTGGCCTGGGTAAATCCCTCCCATTGATCTGCCAACAACAACCAAGGCTCAACTACAAGAGGAGGGTGTACTCAGCCCACATGAAGGTGCACGTCAAGTACCCAGCTTGGGTGATAGGGGAGGCTATGCCACTGGACCCTACAGGACACCTACTACATTAGGCCGCACTACCAAGACATGGATGGCCTCAGAGCAGCTCTACCCGGTGCATAGAAACAAATACAGGGAGGCTGCAAAAACAAGGAGACAAAAAAACATGGCCCAAATGAAAGCACAGATCAAAGCTCCAGGTAGAAAGCTACATAAAACATTTACTGTGCAATATTTAAGACATATGATAAAGACATATGGAACATTAGAGGAAATGACTGTCCACTATCAGCTTAAGAAACAAAATGTGGTTTCTAAACTCCATATGTGTTTTTCTTCATCTGGACATGATCTTTTTTTTTTTAATATATTTTATTTATTTTGCTATTACAGTTGTCCCAATTTTCCCCTCTTTGCCTCCTCCACCCAGTACCCCATTTCCTCCAGCAATGCCCCCCTTAATTCATGTCCATGAGTCATGCATATAAGTTCTTTGGCTTCTCCATATCCTTTGTTCTTCTTAACATCCCCCTGTCTATTCTGTAACTACCAATGTGTACTCCCCCCCCCACTTCACATCCAGACAATTTACCATTTAATTACTGCCTTCTGGACATGATCTTTTTTGTCACAACCAGTTTTAGATACTTTGTGGAGAACAATTCTGTTGGCCTAAAACAGCAGTTTTTCTGGTCTCTTCATGTCTGGTCTTTCACTGTTTCTGAAGCCTCTGCCATGTATTCATTTACTCGTGAAATATTTATCAAGCCTGTTATATGCCCAGCACTACAGTATATAAATTAAACGCCATGGATACATCAGTGAGGAGTAACTCCTCTCCCTTAAGGAGCTCATATATTCTGATGGAGAAGACAGACAATAAGTATATCAATAAGAGACATAATCAATGTTGGGTCACTGCCTGACTCTAAGTGCTATGAAGAAAAATAAAGCAGGGTAAGTTTGGTATAGGGTGATGGCAGAAAAGCTAGTCTGGAAAGCCGCCTCTGAGGAGATCTTGAGCAAAGACTTGAGTGAATTAGCTCTGTGAGTTTTTTGAGTAAGAGCATTTTAGTCTAAGGAATAGCACATGCAAAGGACCCAAGGCTAGAATCTACTGGAGGTGCTTAAGGCAACCAGGGTGGTTGTGGTAGAATAAATGAGAGGAAGGTGTAGAAAATGAGGCCAGCGGATTTTGGATCTTGTAAACCGGAGTAAAGTATTTGTATTTGAACTTGAGGATAGAAAGCCATTGGGAGATTATGAGCACAGTAATGACATCTCAGGTATATTTTAAAAGAACCACTATAGCTGGCCATATTGGAAAAAGACTGTAGGGGGCAAAGCCTGAAGCAGAGAGAACATATGGGAGTTAAAGCCATGGGCCAAGTGAGAGATAATAGTTGCTTGAACTTAGTGGTGTGATGGTAAATGCTTATAGGCTCTATGAAGGAAAAGAAAGGACTCTTGATATGTAGTGTTTGCTGATTTCCATGGTGTAAGTGTTCCTTCTGTGGTGATTTAAGCTAGCAACATGCTGTCAGTGAATGTGGAGGTGGGAAAAGATGTGCGTGATCAGAGCAAGCTGGCTCCAGCACACCTCTTCTGAAACCGGGGTGTGTTTGCAGGCAGGGTCCAGGTTTGTCACCATTTTCTAGATGGCAACTGTACTGTGTTTTTTGAAAGAAATGATATGGAGAAGGTTATGAGAGGGAGAAAGGCAGTTTATAAAATCCATTGTGCTGGAGTCTTGCAAAATAAACCTAGATACCGGAGGCCTTGCAGGAGCTGTAAACACTCAGATCTTTTGAAAGTGGAGCTCAGCCCAAAACCTCCCTGCAAACAGGAAGCTGGTTTGAGTTAGAACATAAAATAGGAACCAGCTGATGCCCCTGAATGTTTTCCCCCCTCTTTCCCCTTCCACAGAGCCAAAGGAAACGCACCCCCCCCCCATTGGATAGCTAGTTGCTCAGAAAGCCAGAAGAAGTCAAACACTGTAAATCCTTTGAAAGTAAGCCAAGTTTTGAGCCTAGGCAAACTCCTACCCGTAGGGTTTCGTAGCCTAGATGTCTGTACACTGCTGAGGATCCAAGGAGGAACTGACTGGGAAGCATAAATAAAGGTGCCAGAGATAAGATCCTGAAACCTAGGCCTGGCGGAAAAAGATGGTCTGTGGCTCAAACTGAAGCTTCCAGCCATTTTGTAGGTCAGGAAATCATAAAGTGGGCTCTGACCAGGACTATTTTTCAATGAGATAGAGTACAATAGAAAATAGAATATTATATCATTAATTATATACAGTATTACATGCAATAAGAGTAAGTGTTGCTTTGTGAAACTTATTTCAGTTTTATGCACCTGCACACCACCTACATATGTGGTATATAACTGGGTCATGATATAAGATGTGTTTCTTTTTGTGGGTCATGGTCAAAAATCTTTGATAAATGATGGTCTTTAGGATCTGAGCAACTCATGTTTCCTTCCTGCTTTATTTAGACTGCTGGTGTAAGGTCCAAGCTAGTTTCAGAATCAATTCTCTATGGAACTGAATCATCTACCCATAAAACACCCACCCAAATTCCTGTCAGAGGGGAGGGAAGCTGAGAACCAACAGACTGGTTTGATTCTTTGGGACCGAGCTTAAGTGAAGGGAAGGATTGATGCAAATATGATTCCAAAAATTTTGTCTAAAATCAGATTAGCTTGAAGAAACTAGGACTTGAGCAGCCTTTTATCTTACTGCAATTGATTTCATGACCTTTCCCATCCATGTGGTAGTGTGGTCTCAGGCCTTCCCACTCTCCTCTGCAGTAGGCTGGTGCATCCCTCCTTCTGGGGTAGCCGGAAGCATAGTGCCAGGAGAGGGAGTGGTGCCCTGAGTGTCCCCCACATTTCCCTGGGTTATTTTGTGCTCTACAGCCAGTGCCTGGTGCTTAGGTCAGGTGGTCATTAAGAATGTATTGCCCTGCCCTGGCTGGTGTGCCTCAGTTGGTTGGGCATTGTCCCACAAAGCGAAAGGTTGCTGGTTTAATTTCTGGTCAGGGCACAGTCTGGGTTGTAGCCCAGTTTCCAGTTGGGGCAGGTATAGGAGGGATCGATGTCCCTCTCACTCATCAATGTTTCTCTCCTTTTCTTTCTCCCTCCTTTACCCTCTCTAAAAATAAATAAAATCTTTTTAAAAATGTCCTAAAGAATGTATTGCTCTATTCTTGCTGGTGTGGCTCAGTTGGTTGGAGTATCAGCCTGTAAAGCAAAGGGTTGCGGACTCGGTTGCTGGTTGGTGTACAGGCCTGGGTAGCAGTTCAGTCCCCACTGGGGCTGAGTGCAAGAGGCGCCTCTTGATGTTTCTCTCTCACATCGATGTTTCTGTCCTCCTCTCTCTCCTGCTCTTCCTCTCTTTAAATTCAGTAAGCATATCCTTGGATTAGAGAGAGAGAGAGAGAAAGAGACTGTATTGAGGGTCCATTTCTTCATCAGGAAGGATTTTGATGTTAAGGAGAATGCAACTACCATGCCTTCCAGGGCTTTGACAAAACCTTAGATGTTTGGCCTTCTGGCCAAGTGTCAGTTGGAGTGATCAATGTAAAAGTTTTTTGTGGCTGAACCAAGAAAGAAAGCATATGGAGATTTCTACAGATGTATGAATTCATGAAAGATTTTGAGGAGATGAGCGAAGCTGGTGTCTTTTAGAGTGTAAAGTGATTTCCAAATGTAAAGTATTTCTTTGGACTCAGTCCCAGGGATGTTTGTCATTGACCTGTATTCCTAAACTATGAAACATGAATATTTGGGCTTTTCTTGATAAACTATTAAAATTTCTAAAAATGTATTGAATAGGCTAAAGTTAGTTTATCCCACACTAGGTTTAGTGCCTCAGATAGGCCAAAGGGCAACTGGCAAATCCGGTGCTTAGTAAGTGGCTGCAGGTAGGTATGGTCCCTAGAATTAAACTGCCTCTCTGTGAGTAGACTGAAACTTCAGTCCACCTACTCAAGAAGCATGAAAGACCCTCGGGGACCCTTCTGGGAAATAGTTTTTAATTATAATGTTCCAAGAGACTTATTTTGGTCATTGGTAGCCACAGGGCATTTCTTTCCAATCTAATTTAAACTAAAATGGTCCTTGGAGATAAGAATTTAAACAGGCCCTCTAGGAGCACTTCAAATTCTCCTCTTGGCACAGTAAGAGAGGAGTGACTCTAAAACTACCCTAATGGATTCTGGGCTTCCCCTCTCTAGAAACTGGCCAGGACTAGGAGAAGGTCATCCTGCCACAGATATGAACACCCATGAAGTGTTTCTGGTTCACATCGTCCTCCTAGGGCCACCTAGACTCTCTTAGGAGAGCACAGTCTAGCCTGTTTACTTCGCCATTCAGATCCAGAAGCCCATTTCTCTGAGCCAGCGAAGACCAGGACATCCCTGAGGAGGCCCATTGCAGGGAGTCCAGACAATACTAGAGAAGATGACCTGGAGTAAGAAGCAAGACATTCTGTAGTAGGGGGTGAGGCTCAGTGACAAGCAAGATGTTATAGGGTAGCCTGAATCCTGCATGGCATCCTCTGGCAGAAAGACTAGTAAACTATTATGGGGTTAGTCCAATGTACACCCTGGGGACTACAGCCATGTGGGGTAACACTAGTGATGACGAGAGTGATGGTGAATATCTTGTGTGGCCATGTCCCCTCAGAATCTCTCAGCACTTTGCACATGCTTCCCTTTTTTCTCTGTGGGAGTTGTGGCTTAATACTAATAATTAGAATCCTCTGACTATCTGTGTTTTGCAAAACAGCACTAAGCCGTGTTTCTGCCTCCTAGGCTCATAGTCCGTCGTCCATATGACCAGAAGACATTTGGGTGGGGCAGAGTCTTCTGATAGAGGGGAAGAATGTGATGGAATGCAAAGATCAGGGATATTATTAGTCACCTAATTGATACCTAACATTTTTCTGGTTCTTGGTAGATAAGAGTGGACTTCCTTTCATGCCTGTCAAGGCATAATCAGTGAACCTCCCTTGAGTCTTACCCAAGAGTCAGTCTGGGGACCCAGGGCTTTATCTTGTAAACAGAGCCTTTCTGAATTGGGGGAGTGGTTTATCCTCTGTGCCTGTGAGCAGAGCTTTAACCCCTTCATTTTCCTTCCTGTGGTGCCAGCAGACTGAGCCCTGTTAAAAGCTGGCGATGCATCCTGGCTTTCCCCCATGTGGTCAAGGGACCTGTGGCCAGAACAGAACCTGGGAAAGTCAGTAGCCCATTCTGAAGACATGAGCATCAGGAAAGTTAGTCAGTACTATGGTGTGGTCCTGAGTACTTTCAGTAGTACCTCCATTTCAACCCCACTATGTCCATAACATGTCACTTCTCTGTCTTGCTCTAACAGGTGACCTTGGAAAAGGTGCTTGGAATAACAGTGTCTGGAGGCAGAGGACTTGCATGTGACCCCCGATCTGGTTTAGTTGCCTACCCAGCTGGGTAAGTATCTTGGAAGAGGTCTTACTGCATGGGAGTTTATCGCCATGCTAAACAGGGCAGGGGTTTTCTGTTATCTTCTGGGAGATGCATCCAGATTAATGTTTTGGTGCTGTTTTTGTTAAGGAGGTGCAGGGCCAGTTGAGGCTCTGGCTTTTGGGCCACCCACACTCACCCACACATATAGATTGGCATTTTCTATTATACACAGCTCCCAGTACCATCTTTAATATCTACCTTGTAGTAATTTTTAAAAAGAGCTTTATTGAAATGTAATTCATATACCATGTAATTGGCTCATTTAAAACATACTATTTAGCCCTGGCCAGTGTGGCCCCGTTGGTTGGGTATTGTTCCACAAAACAAAAGGTTGCCAGTTTAATTCCTGGTTAGGGCACATGACTGGGTTGCAGGTTTAGTTCCCAATTTGAGCTTGTACAAGAATGCAATCAGTCAATGCTTCTCTCTCACATCAGTGTTTTTCTCCCTCTTTCTCTGTCCCTTCTCTTCCTCTTAAAATAAATTGAAAAGTTTAAAAAAATAATAAAATGCAAAAATTAGTGGTTTTTGGTATATCCAAAGAGTTGTGCAATCATCACCACAATCAATTCTGGAACATTTTCATCATCCCTAAAAAGAAACCCCATACCCATTAGCAGTCACTCTCTATTTCCCCCTAAGATGTATCTCTAGCCCTGGGCAACAGCTAATCTGTGTTCTGTCTTTATAGATTTGCCTATTCTGGATATTCCATAGAAGTGGAACCATACAATATTTGGCATCTTGTGACTAGTTTTCATTTAGCATAATGTTTTCATGGTTCTTATATGTTGTAGCAGGTATCAGTACTTCAATTATTTTTATGACCAAATAACCTTCCATTACAGATAAAATACCATATTTTATCTCTTCATCAGTTGATGAACACTTTGACTATTAATGGAAAATGCTTCTCTGAATATTTGTCTGCTCTAGCCACTTTGAGAGATGTCAGTGCTCTGTGGGGAAAGCAGGGTTCTGGACTGGTGCTCTTCTTTCCCTTGCTGCCTTTTCACTCCTCTGCTCCTCCAGATGGAAAGCCTGTATGCATCATTTCTTTAGGCTTTTGCAGGAGTGTTTCTTTTGGAGACTTGGGTCTCCAGCTGCTTCTGGTTCTAGCAGCTTCTGTTCCTTGCTGCTGGGCACAGGAACACAAAACTGGGAAGGCCACTGCTCTCCCTCTCTTGCCCACCCTCAGTTTGGGAGTGCCAAGTTCCCCAGTGTGAGCTGCGTGCAACTCGTGTAGGCCTTGTACCAGATACATGATTTTCTTAGTGTTTTGTTGTTGTTGTTGTTGTTTAAGATTTCATTATTTTCTTTTCAGAGAGAGGGGAAGGGAGAGAGGCAGAGAGGAAGAGAGGGGAAGAGACATCAATGTATGGTTGCCTTTTGCCTGCCTCCAGCTACAGACCTGGCTGGAGACCTGGCTTGCAGCCTGATTATGTGCCCTGGCTGGGGAATTGAACCAGCAACCTTTGGGTTTGCAAGCCTTATCCACTGTGCCACCAGCCAGGGTGATTTTCTTAGTTTTATCACCCCATCACAAAAGCTAACTTATCAAAAATTTATTCTGTGCTAAGCACTTTGTTAAGCATTTTAAAGGAATTAATATAGCAGTCCTATGAGGTCGGAACTGTTACTGCCCTATATTTCAGAAACCAGGATTCAGAAAGCTTAAGCAGTTTGCTCAAGGTCACACAGCTAGTGTCTGTATTGGGATTCCAACTCAAGTAGCCTGACTGCAGAGTTCTTACTTTTAAAATGAGGGCAAGACCAGACTTTCTCCTTATTTTTAAAAGCTTCTTTTTCCCTAAGCTGTCTTTTTACCATGTGAATGAAAAATACCTAATTTAAGAGCATCTTCATCTACATCAAGGAGACTTCTGCCCCTGGGTTCTGGGGTCAGTGTCTCTCCTGAGTGGCTGCCTGGCATTTGCTATATGGTGGGGATGCTGTAGCAGCTGCGCTGGCTTTACCCGGCAGAGGCAGAACTGCCTCCCTTCTCCACCTCCAAAAGCAAGCTGATGATTGACTACTGTTGCTGGATACCCACTGCAGCCTGCCTCAGGGGAATTCCACTGGTGCCTGCCTCTGCCTGGGAAAGCTAGGTTCCTTCTTGTTGGAGGTGGGGCTGGGCCTGGCTGGGAAAGGCCTGGGCTTCTGCTCAGTGCGTGCTGAGTGAGCTCTGTGTCCCTACACTTAGAATTGTGGAGCCTTGCTGCCCCTCTCTTCCCTATATACCCCTTCAACCCTAGGCCTGGCGCCTTTAAAGGTGTGTGCTTCTGTTTAAGGGCAGGTCCCAGCTTGGCTCTTGTGCCTGCCAGTCATTATCCTTTCAGGTGTTATATGGAAGATGCCCTGCTGTGACCTCTGGTAGATTTCCTCAGTAAGCTTGTTTTGGGCCAGTCCTGGACAGTGCTCCAATCCCCAATCTACTCCCTGACCTTTTGATTTCCTAGAACTGGAAGTCCTCTCTTTGCAAGTGGCTCCTTTCTGGTTGTTTAGTTTTGCTCTATGCTTAATCTCCCTGGTGTGCTTATGGGGTATCTGGGAGCCACCAAAGTCTGTGTCAGCCAAGCAGGCTCTTTCCCTCCTTCCCTGTCTTCCTTCTCTTCCTATTTGGTGATCCTAAAACCCCTACCCTCACCCCCACTCTCTTGTTCCTACTGAGCTTGTTGCTCTAGGAGCAGCTCAGGTATCCTAGAAACAAGAGAAACAAAGCTGAGAAAATTCTTCCAGAGTCCTAGAGACAAATATCAAATCAAAACAAAGTTTTCTGAAAGGAAATGAAACAGCTCTCGGCGGGGTGCGGGTAGGGTGGAGGGGAAGGTGTGTCAGGCAGAGGTGGGCTTCAGCCTCTGGGCAGAAATACACCCCCCCCCCCCCCCCCCCAATTTTAGTGGTTCCTGCTTCTCTTCTCCAGAGTTCTCCCTTTGCTGTTGTTTTCCCCTCAGGAAGCTGGGCCCTTCCCTGTCACACTTGAAACCTCTCTGCCCTAGGAGACCAGGCTGGTCCCCAGGTAGTCTCTTTGAAGAACTCAGTTTAGTTGAACACCCATGACTGACTCAGGTCCCTTTCCTGGCTGGCTTGGTAGAGGGTTCAGGGGCTTGAGAGCCCCACACAGCCCCTATTGCTGCTGTGGAGCTAGTCCGTTCTGAGAAGGGGTTTCTCCTTACCCCTGCTGCCAGGACCTGGCCTGGGTGAATGCTGTGGGCAGAGGAGCTACTGCAGTAGGAGGGTTCCCAGGAAGGCAGCTGTCCCTTTCTGGCAGCCAAGAGGATATCTTGGTAGCTCTAACTAGGGAGGAGGAGGGGAAACAGCTCTCCTGAAAAGGCCCTTCACTAACTCAGTTCATGTTGGAATTTATGCTGAGGTCCCCAATTTCAAAACACTGGACTGGGCATGAAGCCACAGAATCTCCTTCTGAACTGTGTTCTAGCCACATCTGAGCAGAAGGAGCATAGAACTCCCCTTGTTATTCTTTGTGGCGAGCCCAGCATTGGGAGCTATGGCGAAACTGGGTGAACCTGAGAGAAGAGGATGCTTTACTTGGTGCCCAGAGGGATATGAATCATGTAAATAAGACAACAGGGCCACTACTTTTGTGAGGTTTGGGTTCAAGAAGGGCAAGCAGATAATAAGCATGTAAACAAATAAATGAGTAAGAGAATATCAGCGAGTCATTAAGTGTTTGAAGAAAATAAAACTGGGTGATGAAAGAGTCAAGTATGTGAAGATCAACACCAAAGTATTCCAGATGGAAGAAACCTCAGGTGCAAAGGTCCTAAGGAAAGGAGGGATAGATTCACTTGCTTGAAGAACTAAATAGTAGCCATGGTGGCAAGACCATATATATGACTGAGAGTAGGGAGGCTCAGGCATTGCCACTTTGACCTGGCTTGTAAGTCCTGTAACTTACAGAGCTTCACCCCTTGCCCTGGAAGAAAATATGTTTAGAGTCCACAAAAAGAAGTGCACTGGTGGTAATTCCACACCGATGGCCATATTATTTACTGGGTTATTACCAAGACTTTTTTCATGCCTTAGTGGCAGTGAGGTGGGGCTGGGCGGGGTGGGGGAGTCATAAAGTGTCCCAGAAACAGAGATGCCGTTGGGTTTCGTGGTCTGGCCTAAGAGGGTTGCTTACTTGGAAGGCTTTGGAATCCAGGTTTCTAAAGAACCACAACCAAGGATGCCCTAGGAAACACCCTAGACTCATTTTCTCTTAGAATAATTAAAGCTATAAGGTTTTTCCCTTTGGGGTTGAATCTGGAAGGACAGTTTATAATTGCACACCTGGATGGGGACCCTAATGAGTCACTGGTATTTCAAAAGTCCTATATGCAGTTGGGGTGCCCAGCTGCAACTGCTGACTTCCTGGATAGCCCTGTCTTTGTTCTTGGTGTACCAGAGTATCCTTCAAGAAGATAGATATATAGATGCACCATGCTGGTTACTTTACACAGAGCTTCAGTCTCTCAACAATTCTGTGAGGTAGACATTACTTTTATTTTACAGATGAGGAAATTGACTTTCAGAGAAGTTAAGGAATATGCCTAAGTTAAGGAATATGCACACAGTATGTTAGCAGATAGGTCTTTCTAACCCCAATTTTCTTATTTCCATCACCACTCTGCCCTTGAATACCAGTGCATCTGAAAAGCCTGAGATGGGAAGACTCATGGACCTGTCCTAGATCCCTAGTTCTCAGGTTTGTTACATAGGAGGTTCCTCAGCAATCAGAGCTTTGATCTGATAGCTAGAGACATAAAGATTTGTTCAATCAGAAATATTTATTATTGAGTGCCTATTTTCTAGGCCCTGGTGATATAGCAGTAAACAAAACAGATGAAAATACCACCTTCACAGAGCTGTCAATCTACTGGTAAAGGTAGATCCGTTCCCCTTAAGAAAGTAAACTAGATAGAATATGACAGCTTGATGTGGGCTATGGAAAAAGTGCAAGCAATGAGCAGTGAAAGGGAATAGGGCATGTGGAGGGATATGAAGTTGTAATGTTACACAGGGCTGGAGTGTGACATTTGAGCAAGGCTTGAGGGGCCTTTGGTGTGCTCCTATGAAGCATCTGATTTTACCTGATCCGAAAGATGTTGTAAAGCACAGGTCTCTGCTCAAACTCTGTTTCTTGCTCCTGTATGTGCCACTGCATTCATTACTCATCTCAAGGTTCATTTGTTTCTGCCTTCTGCAGGATGGAGAGTGATAGGAGGCAGATAGTATGGGAATGCTGGGCTCTTTGTGATGGCAGCAGGCCTAGGCCTGTCCAGGGGAGGGGGTTGTTGAGGGCTGGCCTTCCCTGATTCAGAGAATTCCTGGGCAGTGGGCCCAGTACCTAGTACTGGTGCTCCACGTGACTCCCCAGCTGTGGCCCCAGAGACTGAGGCCTCACTGTCTTCCTGTGAAAGTGAATAGTCTCCCTGTACCTGCACCCTGGGGTTCTGAATTATAGGACTCAGCTGGCTGAGCCAGCCCAGCCCATGTCATGTTGAGGACCTCAGCCAGCACTGCTGAAGGGCCACGGCAGGATGACTGTCTGCTAAGCTGGGTGGAGTCAAAGGACTTGGAGGACAAGGGCCAAGTATTGGTGCAAACTAAATGCTGAGCCCCACCCTGTCTCCCGAGTGGACTAAGAAGCTTGCTCAAAGAAGACTGAGGGGGCTCCACATCAGTGTTGATCCATTCTCTTGAGAGGACCTCAACAAGCTGGGCTCAAGGGACCTTGAATATCTTTGCCAAGGTCTGTCCTTACTTCATCATCTGCATTATTGTTCCTACAAGTGTGACCATGGGTTGGTAGCTTTCTTCTTCTTTCTCTGTATTGGAAGGTTTTCAAATCTGAATAATCAGAAGTTAACATTTTAGCTTAAGGGTCTACTTCTGTGTGTTTCCCTTCTTTGTTTAATTCGTTCTTGTTACACCTGAGAATTTTTCAGGTTATAATGTGTGCATGTATGTGTGTGGGGTGGATGTTAGAGAAGAGAAGGGGTATCTCGTAGCCAGTTATCTATTTTGTGTTTTTACACACACACACTCTCTCTGTCTCTCTCTCTCTCTCTCTCTCTCTCTCACACACACACATACACACACACACACACCTCTTCCTCCTTCCACCATGGAGTTTAGCTTAAGGAAAGGAAGAAACAGAAGATGTTATTGCCCAACAAGACTCAGAATTTGTGTGCAGTTACTTGGAAAGTGTTTTAAGCAATGTGATGCATTGTCCTTGAAGGTCCCGGTGCTGCTTTAGGATGATAGGTTTAAGGGAAAACTCAAAAGCTTACCACAGAGCCCTCATCACCTACTTATTCTGGATATGGAATGTTACTGGCTGGGATATGCCTGGAGTCAGTTCAAGTCAGACCAGCTCTCAGCTGAAGTGTTGTACCATGGTTTATCTGTAGCTGATCAGAAAGCTAGGTAACCTGTAGCCACTTAGACTAGAAGCCATTGCTAGAGAGGAGCTAGAAGAGGGCCTCCGGGCCTCCCCATCAGGTCAGCAGAGATAGCAAGGAAGTTCAGCTAACGTCAGTCAGCCCGAAGACTTGCTGGGCTCTTCATGATGGTGGCAGGTCTGGGGGTTATCATATCATTTTTCACGCACTGAATAAAGTCTGAATGTTTAAGTCTACAAACTTTGAACAGTAACTGCTATAATTTTCATTGTACTCTGTTCTGATATCCAAAAATTCTGTCAACCTAAATCATTCTTACCTCAAAGTTTCCCAGTCTTCTTTCCCTCTTCTCAGAGGCTTTTGCCCTTGGCACCCTGCATATTAGGTCAGTGTACTTCCTGTCTTTCAACTTCAGGTTTTTTTTTTTTTTTTTGTTTTTCTTTTTTAATTGATTTTAGAGAGACAGAGAGCAACATCGATTTTTGGTCCACTCATGTATGCATTCGTTCGTTGATTCTTGTTATGTGCCCTGACTGGGGATCAAACCCACAACCTTGTTGTATAGGGATGATGTGCTGAGCTACCCAGTCAGGGGAACTTCAGTTCTCTCTTCTTTCCCCTACTTACTCCACTCTGTTTTTCTTTGAGCACTACTTCTGGTATCCTGACTCTTTCTTGACTTAGTTGAATGGCCTTGAGGAAATTACCTTACTGCTTTGAACTCTGTTCTCCATTTATACAGTAGGGGTAACTGTACCAGTACCCCAAGATTGTTGTAAGGATTAGCCAAGACCAGATATTGGAGTTGCTTAGCAGAGTGCTTGCTACATAGAAAGTACCCGATACATGGTAACTCTTATTGGGCTGTGTAAAGAGCAGAAGACCAGTTACTTCAGGAAATGGATGCCTTCATGTTTAAAGCTCATTGAAACTCTCATGTGATGCTTTATAACTTTGGAAATGCCGCTTCTGTTATTTTTCCATGTTTTTCCATGCTCCTGTGCTGCTATCCTAGATAATTAAGGTAGTTTTTTTCTCAATATTTCTCCCTCTTTTCCTTGCTACCTTCCAAGTTTATCATTTCCTAAGTCAATGAAGATCCAAGGATTTCCTTTCCCCAACCTTAACCCAACTCTTCTTTCTTATTCTGCCTTCCCAGAACAAAAAATGAAGCCTCCTTTAAAGTTTTTATTTTTGTTTTGTTTTGTTTTTACAATTGCTTACCTCCTAACAGGACTCTCCCAAAAGAAAAACCTGACCTTATTCTATAGCACCTTATTTCCTGCAGCCAGGAGCCCCCTTTCAGCTTCATTTCCATGCTCCAGGAGTAGTAGTAGTAAGATTTGTTATTTGTGTCAAAACAATTAATTTTCACAGAGGTCCTTTGAGCTAAATTCAGGTGTCTCCTTTTTTTATAGATAAGGAAACAGGCTTGTGACTTAATCATAGTCACTAGGTGTACATGGTAGAACAAGGACTCAAACCGTGGTCTCTGACTCCAGACCCACAACATCCCCTTGCCCCACACTGTCTCTGAGGCTCCAGAGATCCCTGGTCCCTCCTGCCATAGAAGATAGGCGAGGCATTGAGCAGGGAGGAGAACTGATGCCTCACAGGACCAAGCTAGTAGACCATAGGAGGCACTGATCCTTTCAACAAATGGTCCTTGAACAACTGCAATGGGCCAGATTGTGCTAAGCCCAAGAGACAAAGCAATGAGCAAAATCAGATCCAGTTCCCACCCTCATGGAATACATAGAGATAATCAAAACTAAGTGTAAAATTGCAGCTGTGATAAATGTCACAAAAGGTTGATACACTGTGCTGTGATAGCATATATAAGGCCATATAACCTGAGATCTGAAAGAGGACTAAGGGTTAACTAGATGGAAAAGAAGAAAAATGTTCTAGTTAAGGGAAGCAGCTTTTTTAAAGGCCCTGTAGTGGGAGGAACATAGCAAGTTAAAGGGAGTGAAAAAATATGGGACAAGTGAGAAAGCAAGAAATTGAAAGCCTATTTGAAAAAATAATGACAGGAAATTTCCCTAACTTGGTGGAGGAACTAGACATACAAGTCCAGGAAGTGCAGGGAGTCACAAAAAAGATGAACCCAAAGAGGCCCACACCAAGGCACATCATAATTAAAATGCAAAAGGTTAAAGACAAAGAGAATCTTAAGGATTTTCTTTTATTTTTAGAGAGAGAGAGAGAGGGAGGAAGAAAGAAAGGGAGAGAAACATTGATGTGTGAGAGAAACATCAGTCTGCTTACTCTTGCACATCCCCAACTGGGGACCTGGCCACAACTCAGGCATATGCTCTGACAAAGAATTGAATTGGTGGCCTTTTGGTCTAAGGGGTGATGCCCAACCCACTGACCCACACCAGTCAGAGCCAAAGAGAGAATAAATCTTAAAACCAGTGAGATAAAAGCAGTTAGTTACCTACAAGGGAATTCCCATAAGACTGTCAGCTGATTTCTCAACAGAAACTTTGCAGGACAGAAGGAACTTGCAAGAAATACTCAAAATAATGAAAAAGCAAGGATCTACAACCAAGATTACTCTACCCAGCAAAGCTATCCTTTGGAATCAAAGAACAGATAAAGAGCTTCCCTGTCAAGAAAAAACTAAAGGAGTTTAAGAGCTTTCTTTAAGAAGATAAAGGAAAAAAAGATGAAAAAATATGAACATTAAAATAGCAATAAATACATATCTAGCAACACTCGAATCTAAAAAGCAAACAAGCAGAACAGAAACAGACTCAGATATAGGGAATGTTTTCATGATTACCAGATGGGAGCAGGGTTGGGGAGAATGGGAGAAAAGGTGAAGGGATTAAGAAGTACAAATTGCTAGTTACATAATAGCCAGGCGGATATAAAGTACAGCATAGGAAGTATAATCAACAGTATTCTAATAACTATGTATGGTGCCAGATGGGTACAAGATTTATCAGGTTTATCACTTAGTAAGTGACATAATGTCTATTCACTGGGATGTACACCAGAAACTAATATAATAATGTATATTGACTGTAATTGAAAAAAAAAAAGAGATGCTAATAAATGTTAGTGAAATATTAATGAAAATAAAGATGTAATCCCCCCCCAAAAAAAAAAAGAAAAACTCTCCTGACATGGCATTCTGAAAAGGAAGCAGGAGACTGCAAGCTGGTATAAAAGGAAAAGGGCCAAAGGAATGAGGAAAGGGGAACAAGGAAAAGATTAGGGGATGGGGGAGAGGAGAAAAAAAAACAGGAAGGAGGAGGGTAGAGGAGAGGATATGACTCAGAAATTCCAAGGCTTTTGATCAGCCTGGCAGTTCTGGGTGTTTCAGGTGCACCTCGGAGATCCCAGTGTGCTCAGAGATTGCCTGCTGAATTTGCACATTGAACTGGTTTATTAAACCTAAGATACTAAGCACTGGCAGTTTGTACCCACCTTTGCTTGAAGTTTCCAGCAAGTATGAGGTTCGGGTGTGAGGGGGTTTCGAACTAAATAAATCTGGGTCTGGAGGAAGTTTCTCTCTGCTTATTCTCTCCCTATCCCCTTACCTGGTGCAGCAGGCCCCATGCTTGCTCCTCTCAGCTATTTACAAAGCTGATAAAGTGGAGGCAGGAGGGACAACAGGCCTAGGTCTGCTGACAGCCAAGGGGCCTAAAGGAGTACAGCTTTCCAATTTCTTGCCCCTGACACCCACCATCTAGGCTCTTCTCTGGAGTTGCCTCTGGAAAGTCACTTGGAACCCGATCTTGGCCAATCTTGCCACCAGACAGACAGGGTACTGCTATCCTTCTTTGTGCAGGGCTGGTGGAGTCCTGGATTGCCTTGTGGCAATCTGGAGGGTTCTTATAAGGCTCCTTGGGGCCAGGGATCTTCAAGGCTGGGTGGGCCTGGGAGCTCTGACACTGAACAGGCTTCCTCAGGCCCTCAGGCTCTCTCTGCCCCTCCCCTTAATCTTACAGAGTCTTTTGGCAATTTTAGCCCTGTGTCTTCCACACTCTTCTTCATCTGACATGTAGAGGGTGTGGAGGGCCAGCTCCTGCTAAGTACACACATGGATGCACATGTGAGAAGCCTCACCTCTCCTTGTGCACAAATACTTGACGTATATGGATCCAAGCCTGTGAACTGGCTGTACACCCATTGCCCACATTGCCCAATCACGTGTACCCTTCCCTCCGGTAGTCCTCCCTGGGCTTTACGTAAGAACGGTGGGAAGGTCCCTGCTGCTTTTTGTGGGTATGACCAGAAATGATGGGGTATTTAGGGACCACTTTCATCCTCATGGGGCTGCAGAGACAGGCCCTAGTTAGCAAGGAAAGGAAGCAAACACAGGTTGCAGGAGAAAGCAGTCATTCGCACTGGGTGGCAAGTGGAGCCAGCCTCTCTGCTGGGTGACTGATATTCCCAGGTGGCCTGGGAGCTTCTGGGGGAACTGTGGTTTGGTGCTTAGTCTGTTGTCTTAATTCATCTCTCCAGGTGTGTGGTCGTGCTGTTCAATCCTCGGAAACACAAACAACACCACATCCTCAATAGTTCCAGGTAAATGGGTCTGGGCCCTCAGGGAGTACCTCCTTCTGGCAAGAGCACAGTCTGGGGTGTCTGGCTCCTGGGAATGCGACCTGATTGGGCCCCAGGGCCAGAGGGAAATGACACGTGTGCCATTGGCGCCTGCTGGTCTTGCCTTTTGAGGGAACTATGAGTGAGCCAGGCAGGCTTAGGCCAGGCTGCCAGTGCCCCTCTGAGCCAGCCTCATCTCTTGCAGGAAAACCATCACTGCCCTTGCCTTCTCCACTGATGGCAAGTACTTGGTCACTGGAGAGGTGAGTGAGAGAGGAGCCTGCAGTTCTCTGAAGAGGGTGGGTGGTGTGTCCTCAGCAGAGAGGTACAATTGCAGGCCTAGTTAGGGCTGCTGCCTCTTTGGCTTCCTAAACAGAAGCCAAATCCTGGTTTGCTACACCTTAAAATGATGGTCCTTAAGCTGTAGTGTGAATCTGAATCATGTGGAGGGCTTGTTAAAGTGCGCAGTGCTGGGCCTAACCCCAGAAGTATAGATTCAGTAGGTCTGGGGTGGAACTCCAAAATTTGCATTTCTAACTAGTTCCTACTTCTTGCTGCTTCTGCTTGGTTTGGGAAGCACACTTTGAAAACCACTGCCTGAAAATATTCCTTACTACTGGAGGCCCCCTACTGGGCACGTGAGGAATCCCGCTTAGCTGCTCAGTCTTACAGGGAGGGGGGAGGGGGGATGGGCCATGAATGGCTGTGGTTCTCAACTCTGGCTGCCCATCAGAATCACTCAAGGAGCTTTGAACAAATACAGAGGTGCAAACTCCCACCCAGAGATACCAAACAAAATCTGGGGCCATTTTCTCCCTGATAATCATTGTTGTCCTAAGATATTCATTGTTTCCTCTCTGCCTTTGCCCTGTATAGCACTCTGCTCTTGAACCTTGGCCAGATGGTCATTAGAATTTGTATTCAGTAGCTGAGGAGGTGAGGGCCTCCACTCTGAAAGGCTAGTGGGGTCTGTACACTTCTGGCCCTCACTTCCAGTTCTTGCCTCCCTGCAGAGTGGGCACATGCCAGCCGTGCGGGTCTGGGATGTGGCTGAGCGTAGCCAGGTGGCAGAGCTGCAGGAGCACAAGTATGGCGTGGCTTGCGTGGCCTTCTCCCCTAGCGCCAAGTACATTGTCTCCGTGGGCTACCAGCATGACATGATTGTCAACGTCTGGGCCTGGAAGGTGAGTGGGCCAGGTGGGCTGGCCTGGCGGTCACATGAGGGTCTAAGGGCCATTTGAGGAACCAGGAAAATGATGGATGACTGAAGCCCCTTTACTCTGCTGATCTGAGTCTCATTCTAGAAAATAATTGGAGTTAGGAAAGAGCAGTTATGTTGCCAAATGTATTGGTAGAAAGGAACTAGTTTCATGCCTCGGAGGACCTCTGGAGGAAATGAATCTTCTTAACTCCTCTAGAAAGGGATTCTCCTTCCTCCCCCTTTTTTCTGACCAGTAAATCTTGGAAAGAAGCACTTTTTAAGAAAGATTTTATTTTTAGGGAGAAGGAAAGGGAGAGAGACAGAGAGGGAGAGAAACATCAAGGTGTGGCCCTGGCTGGTAGCACAGTAGATAAAATGCTGGCCTGTGAACCCAAAGGTCACTGGTTCGATTCCCAGCCAGGGCACATAACTAGGTTGCCAACCAGGTCCCTGGTCAGGTCCGTGGCTGGAGGCAGGTGAAAGGCAACCATACATTGATGATTCTCTCCCTCTCTCCCTTACTCTTTCTCTGGAAATAATAAATAAAATCTTATTTTAAAAGACAAAAAAAAAAAAAATAACCATCAATGTGTGGTCACCTCTCGTCCACCCCCAACTAGGGGACTGGCATGCAACCTAGGCATGTGACCTGACTGGGAATCGAACCAGTGACCCTTTGATTTGTAGGCCAGCACTCAATCCACTGAGTGGACCAGGGGAAAACTTTTTTTTTTTTCCCAAGTACAAATACTGTTTAACCCTCCTCTCCTCTGTGCCTTTCTTCTTAGCTTAAAGAGGCAGAACCTTTATTCTTCCTTTGGCTTTCTCTCCAGAAAAACATTGTAGTGGCCTCCAATAAGGTGTCCAGTCGGGTGACAGCAGTGTCCTTTTCTGAAGATTGTAGCTACTTTGTCACTGCAGGCAACCGACATATCAAATTCTGGTACCTCGATGACAGTAAGACCTCAAAGGTGAGATGCTGAGGCTGGAAAAGCCACCAGGGCCCAGGGCCTGCTCAGCCCACCCTGGGAGACCCTGCTCCACTCGGGCCTTTCTCTGCTTGCTCAGCAGCCATACAGAAGTTCTGGATGAGTCAGATGCTGTCTCTGCTGAGGAGTAGCATCAAAAGCAAGGGGGCCTTGTTTAAAGGGGCAGGCTCTGGGGTAGATGGGTGGGCAATAGTGGTGTGTCTCCACAGGTGAATGCCACTGTGCCCCTGCTGGGCCGCTCGGGGCTGCTGGGGGAGCTGCGGAACAACCTGTTCACTGATGTGGCCTGTGGCCGAGGGAAGAAGGCAGACAGCACCTTCTGCATCACATCATCAGGGCTGCTGTGCGAGTTCAGTGATCGGAGGCTTTTGGATAAGTGGGTGGAGCTGAGAGTAAGTATATCTGGCTTAGCTGCTTGGGGCTGGCTGTGCATGTCTTGGCTCGGGAGAACTGGTGCCTGTGGCTCCATACGAGGGGCTGCACCCTTGTGCATGCAGGAGGGGACCCCAGGAGGAGAAGCCTGAGGAAGCCCGAGCTTGACCCGGTTTCCCACAGTAGAGATCTGTGTAACTGCCTCCTCCCTGCTCTCTTTCTGTCTTTCTTTCCCCTGCTTTCCTCTTCTGCTCAGAACACAGACAGCTTCACAGTAAGTGATACCTAGACTCTCCTGTCTTTTCTCATGCTATTTCTTTCTCTTTGCTGGGCTTTTCTTTGTTTTCTTTGCCAAAACCTCTAATACCTTAGGAGGTTCCCTGACTCCCATCCCCCAAATTGCACGTGACTCTGTGCCCTCTGGCCTCCTGCTTGCTGCTGGAGGGAGGGGCATCTCTGGATACAGCTGAGGGGCTGAGGCCAGAGCAGCTGGGCTGCTTTTCCCTCCACCCAGCCTTGGCTAGTCTCTCCTCTTGGTAGATGACTATTGAGGAGGGTTTGGGTGGGTAGCCCATGCTGACCTGAGCCCCTCTGCCTGCAGACCACCGTGGCCTACTGCATCTCTGTGAGCCAAGACTACATCTTCTGTGGCTGTGCTGATGGCACTGTGCGCCTCTTCAACCCCTCTAACCTGCACTTTCTCAGCACCCTGCCTCGACCCCACGCCTTGGGGACAGACATTGCCAGTGTCACTGAGGCCAGGTGAGCTATGTGGGCCCTCAGCCTCCCATCAGAGCTTCCTGCTGTGCCTAGCCCTCAGTGAACAAGATCAAGAATATATCAGAGATAACTGGGAATACCTCTACAGACAAACAAATTTGGGTTTATTGATTCTCTTGCAACCAAGAACTAGGGAGTATCTCAGTAAATGAGGCTATTTTAAGTGGGTGGGGTGGGGGAGTATGGTAAGATTTGGGGTATTGGGTGAGGTGATTTTAGAAATAGTTTAAGAAATTGAAATTTGCTCTGGTTGGATGCTTTCAGAAAGTAGGGGTGATTCTATAGTGTAGACATCCTAGTTTACTTGTAAGGTGGGAATAAAGCTATAATTGGTAAAGATGCAGCAATCAATCCTAATAGATGGGAAAGGGTGATATTAGGTCACTTTTGTGGTTTGCCCAGTGATCTTGTGTTTATCTCTGTTCAGATACAATGACAGAGTAGTCTTGTATTTGTTTTGCTGTCATGGCCATAGAGTTACCTTGTCTGACGTTGGTGCTCTGTGACATTGTGTTCGTCAGTAGAACACCATGGCCCAGCAGCTAGTGCCAGGTCAGCTCCCAGCTGGGCCAGCTCCTGTCAAGGCCAGCTTTTGTCTTTCTTAAGCAATTGCTTTCAAATATTGAGGTCTTGACAAGGCTCCCCATGTTCTGCTCCTTCCTTCATGAGTTGCCTTCTGTTTTCATTCCTTTCAGTCTTCCATTTTATCACCTCCTTACTCACCAATTTGCTTGTCCTCTTTCCTACAGTCGCCTCTTCTCTGGAATGGCCAGTGCCAGGTATCCAGACACCATTGCCTTGACCTTTGATCCCACTAATCAGTGGCTGTCTTGTGTATACAATGACCACAGCATTTATGTTTGGGATGTGAGGGACCCCAAGAAAGTGGGCAAGGTGTACTCAGCTCTGTATCATTCCTCCTGCGTCTGGAGTGTGGAGGTAGGTGGACATGGACGGCTTGAGACTGACCAGGTTTGCTGAGATACTGTTGTAAAGACAGAAAGTGGGGACCCAAGTATTGGGGATATAACATTATGTTCCTGCTGCCTTCTTATTTCTCTAGCAACATCCCTATGTATTTGCCTATCCTTAGATAGGCCCTGAGGATTGAGCTTGAATTTTAGTTCTTATATATGTTAGGGTTTTCCAGTGTGCTCCTGTCCATTCTTAGCTTTGCCTTGTCCTAGGCTGGATGATCTTGGACAAGTTAATGAACCTGACTCAGCTGCAGTTTCCTCAGTTGTAAAGGGATGTACCTGCTTCATCTAATTGTTGTAAGAATTAAATGAAATAATGTTAAGTGGAAGACACTGAAGAGTCCTTGGTACAGGGACTTTCCCTTAGTGACTATGAAGCATATCTAATAGTTATGGCGTGCTTACTATGTGACAGACAGTGGGCTAAATCTTGGCCAGCATTATTCCTTTAATCTCATTCCCTTCTCTCTGGGCAGACAAGGACTGCTCCCTAACTGGAGATCTCACTTTGTTCCCTCTGCCCCTTCAGGTTTACCCGGAAGTGAAGGACAGTAACCAAGCCTGCCTTCCCCCTAGTTCCTTCATCACTTGTTCCTCAGACAACACCATCCGCCTGTGGAACACAGAGAGCTCTGGGGTGCATGGCTCCACCCTGCACCGAAATATCCTTAGCAATGTGAGCCCTGGGACCTTAGGGCCCCTACTCCATACTTAGTATCCCCATCCCCTTTGCCTTCACACCTTCTCAGGAACTGAGTCCCCAGACTTTGATGTTTAGCATATATTTCACTGGGCTCTGCAAGCCAAGGGTTTATCTTGTCCAGCAACCTACCCACCTTGTGGTTATACTGGGTCAGGCCTGCCTTATCCATTTATTCTCTACACCTATTCCACTAGGACCTCATTAAGATCATCTATGTGGATGGGAACACTCAGGCCCTACTGGATACTGAACTGCCCGGAGGGGACAAAGCTGATGGGTCCCTGATGGATCCCCGTGTGGGCATCCGTTCTCTGTGTATCAGCCCCAATGGACAGCATCTGGCTTCGGGGGACCGTATGGGCACACTCAGGTAATGCTAGGTCTGGGGTGGGCACTGACTGCCTCTCATGGTGCAGGCTCAGGGAGTTAGGTCCCCAAGGAGAGAGCTTTAGAAAAGTTAGGCTTAAAAAAGTTGGGGGATATATATATATATATATATGTATATATATATATATGAGAAAGACTGCTTTACAATGAAAGAGCCCAGCAGAAATCATCTTAACTAAGTGATCAAGCTTAATATTTTCATATCAACATCATGAAGCCCATAATAAGGGCTTCTAATAAGGACATAGTATTGTTTCTGTGGTAGTCTTGCCAAAAATACATAAGCTCAGTCTAATTAAGAGACAACGTCAGACACTCAAATTGAGGTACATGCCACAGAATATTTGATCAATACTCTTCAAAAGTGTCAAGGAAAGAAAAGACTGAAGAACTACTCAAGACTGCAAGAGACTAAAGAGAAATAACAACTAAATGTAAATTGGATAGGACCCTGGATCCAGAAAAAGAACACTGGGGAAAAACTGGTGAAGTTAAAATAAAGCCTTTTATTAGTAGTATTGTATGAATGTAAATTTCCTGATTCTTTTCATCGAAATATTGTTATGTAATATGTTAACATTAGGGAAAGCTGGATGAAGGAAATATGGAAACTCTTCTGTACTCACTGCAACTTTTCTCTGAAAGTCTAAAAGTTCAAAAATAAATCAATCAATTTTGGAAAAGGGTGGGGGAGAGGTGGTGGCAGAGGAAGCAGGGTGAGTCTCTCCTCCTGCATCCTGGCAGTGACCTCTGCCCTCCTCTCTCATTTTCGCAGGGTGCACGAGCTGCAGTCCCTAAGTGAGATGCTAAAGGTGGAGGCCCATGACTCGGAAATTCTGTGTCTGGAATACTCTAAGCCAGACACAGGTAAGGAAGATACCTGGTCACTAGCCCAGAATGGCACAGGGCTCCTCCAATCCTGCTGGTACCACTCACCTCTGTACTGATTCTTGGATGTGGGACTGAAAGTCCTTTGAATAATTTGGTGTCCTTGCAGGTTTAGAGGAAGACAGCTCCATTCCTGCACCAGGGGGCTCAGTTACTGCAGGCCTCTTTGCCACACTCAGATAGGGACCTACTCTGGGCACTTCGGGGCTGATGAGTTCTTTTAATCCCAGGTCTGAAGTTGCTAGCATCAGCAAGCCGGGACAGGCTGATCCATGTGCTGGATGCCGGACGGGAGTATAGCCTACAGCAGACATTGGATGAGCACTCATCCTCCATCACTGCTGTCAAATTTGCAGGTAGGGAGAGGGCAATTGAGACTCATTTTGCTACCTACCACCAGGAGGTACCCCTTATCTCCTCCCCACACAGCCACACTTGCCTCCTGCTCTGTGCCTGTCATGGGGGAGTGTCAGACAGCTGCTGGGAAGCCTGGGGCTGGATGGGAAGAGAAATGGAATATAGACTCTTAGTCCAGGGGACCCTGAGCCAACCAGGTTGGCTAAGGATAAGGATAAAAAGAAAGCTTAATTTAGAGGTAAGCATCCTGACTTAATTGGTTGTCCTAGTCATGCTGAGTGCTTGATAGAGGGGGAACAAGGAAGGAAGGCAGAGGAAAGGCTGGCTTTTTGTGGCTGAGAGCAATGGGAACAGCTTGGCCCCTGTCCTCCGTAGCCAGTGATGGGCAAGTCCGCATGATCAGCTGCGGAGCAGACAAGAGTATCTACTTCCGCACTGCACAAAAGGTAAGGGGACTGGGTTTCCCTGAATGGGGTAGCAGGGGGTGGTGGGGTTCTCTGCCATTCCCATACCTTAGGTTACAAGAGGTGAAGAAAGGAGAAAGCAGGGCTCTCTCGGCCTAGTGAGAGATTTGGGCTTTGAGTCTGCCCACATACTCCACCCTTGCAGTCTGGAGATGGAGTACAGTTTACACGGACACACCACGTGGTACGGAAGACGACCCTCTATGACATGGATGTGGAGCCCAGCTGGAAGTATACGGCTATTGGCTGCCAGGACCGAAATATTCGGTGGGCATTCCTTTTTCAGACCATCTGACCACATTCCTTTATGCATGACGGGGGTCAGCTCTAGTTACCTCAGTCCTCATGTTGGTCTTTTTGTCCAGGATTTTGTGACCCCTTGAGCCTACAGAATGAGTTCTCTGCCTCACCCAAGGGACGGTAGTCCCTTTGGTAATGGGGAGTGGTTCCCATAGAGAATGGGGCTGGGAATGAATTCTGGCATTCTGCCACTTGGATATGCTTGATTGTGACCTCTTCGTCATGTTAATGAGAGTGTGTTTCTTTACAGGATCTTTAACATCAGCAGTGGGAAACAGAAGAAGCTGTTTAAAGGGTCACAGGGTGAGGATGGCACTCTGATTAAGGTAAGGGCCCAGTAGAATGGGCTCTGGGCCAGATGACAGGAGGATGAGGGTACTAGGTGGAAAGGAACTGGTCTTCCCATTTTCTTCCAGCTGTGTATCCCACTCCTCAGGTGCAGACAGACCCCTCAGGGATCTACATTGCTACCAGCTGTTCTGACAAGAACCTCTCTATTTTTGACTTCTTCTCGGGCGAATGTGTGGCCACTATGTTTGGCCACTCAGGTGAGTGGAGCCCCAGTATTCTACTCCTGGAACTTTACTCTTTCCTCCTTTGGTTTTTTGGGACCCATCACAGCTGCCTACCCCTCCATTATAACCACCGCCATCCTCCACTGTTGGAACAGAAGCTTGGCTGGGATTTCAGGGTGGCTCATAGGCCATATTCTTTGTTCTTCACAGAGATCGTCACTGGCATGAAATTTAGTAATGACTGCAAGCATCTCATCTCTGTGTCAGGGGACAGGTGAGCGGAAGCTAGCTTCCCTGAGATACAGATTCTTTTTCTTTGCCACAGACATCCCCTGCCCACTCCCCTCTCTTTACCTCAATGATGTCTCTGGGAAGTAGGGCTGAACAGGGACATTTCTTGGCTGAACCTGACCTGACCCTAGAGGGTAGCTCTCATCTCCTTGTGAGCCCATGGAGAACTAATGATGTTGCCTCCCCCAGAGTTTTACCCTACCCCTCTCTCACAACTCTATGGCTCTTCCCAGCTGCATATTTGTGTGGCGCCTGAGCTCTGAGATGACCATCAGTATGAGGCAGCGTCTGGCTGAGCTGCGCCAGCGTCAGCGAGGGGGCAAGCAGCAAGGACCATCCTCTCCCCAAAGGGCTGCTGGACCCCATCGGTGAGAACAGAGTATGGGATATGGGCAAGCAGTGGGTGGGAGTCCAAATTGGCTGCTGTCATCTTACTGTTCCTCCTCCTAGTTCTGGACCTGCCATATAGCAACTCTGTATCCGCCAGCACCTGTTTCTCATAGGAAGACCCACGATGTTGTCCATTCCCCCAGTGAGTCTCCTCTCCTCATGATCTTCCTTGTCTTGGACTCAGGCACGAGGCCCGGTCGACCCTATCTTCTGGACCAGCTCTCTCATCAGACAGTGATAAGGAAGGAGAAGATGAGGGCACTGAAGAAGAAGAACTTCCAGCTCTGCCCATCCTTGCCAAGGCTACCAAGAAAGAGCCAGGTCTGTGGAAGTCTGACATGGAGCTAGACAAGCACAGTTGGCATAGTGGCTCGATATGCTTTCTGGGACTGGGGGGTAAGAGCGGTGTTGAGCTGAGGAAACCGGTGAGTCATTGTGGCCATGTAGGTATGGGCTGCTATGGGGCCTGGGCTCTGGGATTGGTGGGCAGGAGACACTTTCTCTGACTGCTGGTCTCTGTCTAGCCTTGGTGCCCAACCCAGCCCTGCCCCGAAGCCTGTCCCACTGGGAGATGAGTCGGGTGAGTCACCATCATTAAAATGCCCTTCCTAGGTTACAGAGGTGAAGGAAGGGGAAAGCAGGGCTCTCTGGGTATGGCAAGGAGTTTGGGCATGGGGTCTGCTCACATGCTCCATCCTTTGTGTCCAAGGAAGGGCCCTGTAGGGGGAGTTCAGGCAGCTAGGCTGGTCCCAGGTTAAGGATAATGAAGCCCAGGTGTTTCCTTCCTGTGGGCCAGGGGGCTTGTAAGGATTAGTCACCGCTAGAGCAAGTACATCAGTTGTTCAGCTGCCCGGAGGCCTGGGAATAAATGTGAACAAAGAATAGGTTGAGGTGGGTAGTAGAAAGGGAGTATCTGAACCAATGGTTAGAAGTCAAGTTCAAGAAAATCAAAGGCCCAAAGCGCAGAAATGTGGGTAAAATAGAGTTGCAAAGATGCCAGGTTAGGAGGCAAGCTCAGAACTTCCAGAGAGTTAGAGGGGAAAGGCCCTAAGAGAACCAGTAATTGAGTGGCTACTTTGGGGTAGCCAGAAGGAGGATAGAGGCTTTCAGAGCAAAGCCCCAAGACAGCCCCATCCTCACTTGTCGGGATTTCAATGGCTAGCCTGTCATTGTTAGCAGCAGTTACATGGGATGATGGTATGGTGTCCCTGTTGCTTTCTGACCAGGTTAGGCATCTCAAGATTGGGCTGTTGGTTTGTTCTTGGTGCTATGAATGGACTTGAGGTCCTTATTGGGACTGTTTTCAGAGTAGGGACTTCTAGAGCCTCCTAACATTGAGGTGTCCCTGACACCAGGTGAAGACAGACCGGAGGGTCATCTAAGACAAGACATAGAGTGACGCTAAGCAAGCACATGAACTCTGGAGCCAGAGTACTTGAGTTATAACCTACAGGCAGGCCACTGTGGGACTTGGACAAGTTATTTAAGTCCACTGTATTCTGTAAATATGGAGAAAATATTGGTGCCTACTTGTGTGATTGTCACGGTTACTCCCCTCTTCTGCTCCACGTCAGGCACAAGAGACAGTGGGATTCCTGGACCCAGCTCCTGCAGCCAAACAAGGACCCAGAAGAAGGGGGCGCTGGGCTCAGTCAGATGTGGAGCTGAGTGTTCGCTCCATGCTGGACCTGCGGCAGCTAGAGACGCTGGCTCCAAGCCCTAGGAGCCCTAGCAGGGACTCTCTGGCCATGATCCCATCTCCTGCGGGGAAACACGGTCAGCAGGCGCCTGAGACCTTACATGCTACGCAGGTGAGCCAGCTTTCTCTCAGTTCCCCAGAGATCTCCAGGCAGCCTTAGCCAGCCTTGTGCTAACAGCTGGAGCCTGAGCACTGATCCAGCCATGCCTGCTCTGCCCCAGTTCATGGAACTGCAGGTTCACAGTGGGACTAGCCGGGCTGTGTAGTACAATGATTGTCTTGGGCAGGGTTCCTGGGAGAGCTGATGATATTAAGTGGTGGCTGGAAGTTGGCAGCCAGAATGCTAACAATTCTTCTAGAAGCTTAGGAACACTAGTTGGGGCCCAGCCTGGCTTCCTGGTATCTGTTCTCAGAGTTGGAGTAATCAGCTTTTCCAAGAATTGGTGCACACCAAATCCTTGCCCACCCTCTTCTTTTTCCAGATTCTCTGTCACATCAGCAACCCCAGTAACGCCCCTTTGTGTGTTTCCAGAATGAAAAGCCCCCTCAGCCTCAGGCTTCCCAACCCTGTTCCTGCCCCCACATTATTGGATTGTTGTCCCAAGAGGAAGGAGTCTTTCCCCAAGATCTGGAGCCTACACCCATCGAAGATGGTATTGTCTACCCGGAGCCAAGTGACAGCCCCACCTTGGATACCAGGCAAGGGTCCTGCCACCACCAGGCCCCTGGGGCCATGCAGCCTCCGTCTTCCCTTCCCCCTTTGTGTTCTTTAATGAATGGAGGGCTGGCCCCAGGGTACCTATGTCACCACTGCCTCATCCCCAGTCCTGCTCCCAGGTGGGGGAAAAGGAGATAGAGGAGTCCAAGGGCTGCTGCATTCCCCTGTTTAATGCCCCTTTTCCCTGCTGGCCTTCCTGGCAGTGAGTTCCAGGTGCAGGCACCAACTCGAGGGACCCTGGGAAGAGAGTACCCAGGCAGCAGGGGCTCAGAGAAGCACAGCCCTGACAGTGCCTGCTCTGTGGATTATAGCAGTAGCCGCCTTTCCAGCCCTGAGCACCCCAATGAAGGTGAGGCTGCAGCCCTGAGGGAGGGCCAGAACCACGCAGGTCAGTGGACTGAGGTGGGAGTGGAGGCTCTGGTGACAGATGGGTGCAGCATGATGCTTCTCTCCCCCTCCTCCACATCCAGACTCTGAGAGCACGGAGCCCCTGAGTGTGGATGGCATTTCCTCAGACCTTGAAGAGCCAGCTGAGGGTGATGAGGAAGAGGAGGAAGAGGAGGGAGGCACTGGCCCCTATGAGCCGCAGGAGGGCAGCCCTTGTACCCCGGACCAGGAGCAGTTTCTAAAACAGCACTTTGAGACTCTGGCCAATGGGGCTGCTCCAGGTGTGGTTAGAGGGCCAGCACATGGTCACTGCGATCTGCCCTGCTTCCCTCGCTTGGCTGAGGGGGAAGGTCCTAGGGCAGGCCATATCCTGGCGGGCCTCCAGAGGGTAGAATCTGGGCCAAGAGTTTGCTTCATTTCATGATTTCTGTCACCCTGGCAGGGGGCCCAGTCCGGGTATTGGAGAGGACAGAGTCTCAGAGCATCTCTTCACGATTCCTTTTGCAAGTGCTGACACCCCCACTCAGGTACTTTCCCCATGGCAGGTCTCACTGCCACAGGGGGCTTCAGCTCTCCTGACCTTCTAGTGCTTCCAGTAAGGCCAGTCCTGCCCCTGGGGCAGCATGTAGCCTTCTTCTCTCCAGGGCTTCCCATGCCCAACCGTACTTTGCACTCCCAAGTTTTGGGAAAACCAACTTGGCTGGTTTTTTACCTACCCTTCTCTCCTAGCACCTCCCTAGTACTGTGAGAGCATCTCCCATTCCTGTCAGGAAAGAACCCTGAGCCTCTTCTGGGCCTTCTTTCACTTTCTCTCCCTGTAGGGAACCGTCCCCCTCTTCCTCAAGCCTGGCACTGATGTTGAGGCCAGTCCAGGTGCCGCAGGTTTCTGGTGAGCAGCAGAGAGGCAATGGTGCTAACCCCCCAGGAGCACCCCCGGAGGTGGAGCTCTCCCCGGGGAACCCTGGCCCCCAGCAGGGAGCTCCTGTGCTGCTGCCACGACGCCGTCTCAATGTGGACAGTACCTGGACCCCCAAGAGAGTGGCCACAGCCAGCTCCTTAGGTGGACTCCAGAAAGCCCAGTCTGTGCAGAGTTTGGCATCGCAGGGTGAGGAGCCTGGTGGGTGCAGCTCCAGGGTGTGAGGAGTGGGGAGCACATGAGCATGCTGGAGGAAAAGGGGCCTGATGCAGCCTTGTGGTGTTTTTGCGCCTCCCCCTGGGTGTCCTTTAGTGGGTATGTGCAGGGCGTAGCAGCTCCTCAGGAACTGAGCCTTGGCATCTGGGACACCTTCCTTACTACCTGACCTGCATATGTCTCTGTCTCCTCTATAGGTGGGGCTCTTCCACCAGGCCCATTGCTGTTACGGGAGCTGGAAGCCCAGGAGGGCCTGTATTCTCTGCCCCAGGCTACTGGTTGTTTGTCTCAGCCCCACTCCTACCAGAACCCCACCACTAGCTCCATGGCCAAGATATCCCGCAGCATCTCTGTTGGGGAGAACCTGGGCCTGGCAGCCGAACCTCAAGCTCCTGTCCCCATCCGGGTCTCACCACTCAGGCAGCTGGCCCTGCCCAGCCGGGCTCACCTGGTCCTGGACATTCCAAAGCCACTACCAGATCGTCCTACCCTGGCCACATTCTCACCTGTTACCAAGGGCAGGGCCCCTGGTGAGGCAGAACAGCCTGGCTCCCCAGTGAGCCTAGGAAAGGCTCACAATACATCTGAGAGGCGAACCCGTTTAGGGGAGGATACCCCTCCCAGGCCTAGGACAGAGTGCCAGGTTCAGGCTGGGCCCAATAGCCCTTGTGCTCAGCACCTGTCAGTCAGCAGCCTCCTCCAAGACCCTGAGAACTTGCAGCCCCTAACCCCTGAGAAGACACCTAGCCCCATGGAATGCATCAGGCCAGGGGCAGCCCTAAGCCAGGCCTCAGGTGTGCACAGCTCCCCAACTTTCACCTCCTGCCTCATTCTCTCTCTCCCATCTTTGTTGGCCGCCCTCTGGCTCCATCCCATTTCTGTGTGTCCAGCCTCTGGCGTTTTTCGTCCTGTCTGCTCCTGTCTCGGTCCATAAGTCACACCCATGATGGTGAGACACTCCTGCCAACCTCATGATCTTCCTGTGACCCCCTTGCCTTGCCCCTCAGTGCCTTCTGGCCCCTGGGACCATCCCTTTTCTCTGGACCTTATTTTCTGTGTGGTGTAAGGAGGGTGTTGGGAAGGAAGAGGCAAGAGGAAGGGAATGAGGAAAAGTGGGAGGTGGGGTATGATGCTGGAAGGTAGGCCTATCCTGATCTGAGTGGCCATGGGTGGGATGGCCAGAAAGGGCAGTTTTGCCAGGCCTCGAATATATCTGTCTCTTCCAGAGCCAAAGATAAGCCTGGAGCAGTGCGAACAACTTGTGGCAGAGCTCCAGGGCAACGTGCACCAGGCTGTGCAGCTCTACCGTTTGGTACGTGTTGGGCATCCACAAGTAGGGAGACAGAGCCTGTCAGGAGTACTTGCTGAGTATCCAGAACAGAAAGATAAGGCTCTTCCACCGATGGGTGGGTGGAGTAATCAAGACTATACTGGGCATGTGAGGGAGTCAGAGGCCAGGCTAGGCCATTTGAACCAGGCACTTATTGGTTATTTCTGGCTAAGAGCTAGAGCCCACATGTCCTAATTTGCCTAGGACCATCTCAATTTATGCCTGTTGTCCCAGTGTAATTATTAATAATATTCTTTTTCATGTTCAAAAACTATTTGGTCACTTTGGGCATGGGTGCAGACCAGCAGGGCCATACCCTGACAAAGGAGTTACTAACAAAATGTATAGATGGTGCCATAATCTGATGGGCTCATCCTTTGGGGTCACTCCACAGCCTGCCTTCATCCCCATAGCCTTTGGTCATACTTGCTGATCTTGGAGTTTGGAACTCCCAGCCACACCCAGCTGGGTATGCAGTCCCTTCTTTGGAAGTGGGCTACTTAGGTGGGGCCCTTTCTTTTTATACATTTGTTGACAGACTCCCTTCACTGTTCCTCCAACCCACTTCCTGTTGCAGGTGGCTAGCTGCAAGACACCCTCGGTGGAGCAGAGTCGCATCACCCAGCTCCTCAGAAATACCTTCTCTTCGGTGCGGCAGGAGCTGGAGGCCCTAGCTGGGACAGTGCTCTCCAGCCCCGCTGGGAGCCCTGGGGCCGTGGGAGCTGAGCAAACACAGGCCCTGCTAGAGCAATACTCGGAGCTGCTGCTCCGCGCTGTTGAGCGGCGCATGGAACGCAGACTCTGAATTGCAGGAGCCTGTCTCAAGTGAATGCTTCCCCTATTCCAAACTAGCCCCTCCTCCACTCACTAAAACCTGTGGGGATGCTTGGAGTCGGTAACAGTGGTCAGTGCTCAGAGGGGAAGCAGCGTTCTCAGCTGCTCCTCATGGGGCTGCTGTATTTATTAATTTATTTTTCTAACTGTTGCCTCACTTCCTTGGAACTCCTGCCTCCACAGCCCCTCCAGTGGCTCATGCAGGGGTTAGGTCTGGGTCTTTGTCATCTTGGTGCTGTGAAGAGTAGGAGGGCAGCCTACCCCTGCTGGGGGAGATCAGGAAGGGCTGGCCCTCTGTCTTCTTAGAAGCCATTTGAAATTACTGCAGGGATCAGCTCCCTGGGGTGGAGCACATACACAGGGTATTTAGTGGGTAGAGGTGAGAGATAATGTGATATTCAGTGCCCTTCAGCCAACAGTGGAGCCTCTCCTCTCCTCTACCTCCACTTCTCCTCCCACACCAGCTGCACTCCTCTGGCTGCCACTTTCCCCAGTTCCTGGCAGTTCAGAAAGGTAGAGCCCTCTGGCCTTCCAGGGCATTCCCAGCCCTCAGGAGTCTTGAGTTTGTATCAAGGCCTAACCCCCACATTCCACTTCCATTCCCCCTCCATGAGGGCCCTAGTATTGTCTTTCTCCCTGTGCCCCTTTCTGTCTGGGCCAGAACTTGTAGAGCAAGCTGTGGGATGTTGCTGCAGGACAGTAAAGCCCTCTGGTAGGCCTCCTTTCCTCAGCCCTTTTGGTCTCCCCTGTCCAACCCTGGTCCCCAGCGACCGCTGAAGCCTAGAAGCCACTTTCTCCCTGCATCCTGAGTGACACTCAGTCAGAAGCCTGTTTCCCTCGTTTACAGGGCGCTGGTTCACCTTCTAAAGACCTTAGCCACAGATTAAATCACACATGCACGCACGCACACACACACACACACACACACCCAGTTGTGTGTTCATTGCTAGAGCACTTGTGTGCCTGGTTTCCTCTCGTGTCCTGCCCCAGCGTCACCACCCTGGCTCATATGGAATGCCTATCAAGAAGCAGAAAAGGGGGTGGAACACTGGTTTAGTGTTCCACCTAAGAGTCCACTCTGGATTCTTAGTGTCCGCGGTCTAGGTGCTATGAGATGGTCCATGGGGTACCCCGTTTGGGTAATAGGAGTCTCCTCCAAGGCAGTGCGTGCATCCAGGGTGCTCTGGATACTAAAGGTTGAGGGGAGGGAGGCACGTGGGACTGTAGCAGGGGCCAAGAGACACATTGGAAAGGTAGTAGGAGGGACAAGTAAGTGGTGAAGGTGAGGGGATAGATTAGAATTAGGAGGCAGTTAGTTCAGTAAGAGGGGACAGAGCGAGGGCACAGTGGGCAGGTAGAATAGGACCAAGTAGAGGAGCAGTTATGGAAGAGTTGGGGGAAGAATGTGTCTCTGGGCCCTACTGCTTCCCTCCGCCTCTGGTAAGACAGGGAAGCCGACGGTACGTAGCTCCAGGCCTCAGACGCCCAGCCTCCCGTGGCCTTTGGGCCCTGTTGGCTCGGTGGGCAGGGGCTTAGAAACTGGGTTCTGAAGGTGCCCAGCCTTGTTTGGATCAACCTGAGTGCACCTAAACAGGTGAAGCCCATTTCACCCTCGCTTTTCTGTACTACCGCCACCTGTAGGGCCAACCTGCAGAGGAGTTCTGGGCCCGGAGAGCTCGCCCAGCTGAGGGTGGACCCCTGCCGGTGGGCAGAGCTGCAGCCATTAGACGGTTAGAAATACACTTCCACCTGTACCCCCACCCCCAGCCAGCACACCAGCCACAGCCCACCCGGAATAGGGCCCAGGCGGGCCTTCCGGGCTGGGTTCTTTGTGATCCTTTGCCAGCCTGGCCCTCACAGGAGGCAGCACGACTCTGGCTACAGTGAGAAGGTGGCCGCCCTTTCCCCACCCCCAGCGCAGCGAGGGGTTTGTGTTGTGGCCGGCCTGGCGCTCGTTCCCGTCTGCATGTCTGCGGGCCCTGTCCAGATTTGCCCTGACCCGGTTTTGAAAGCCCCTTATTTATAACTTTTCTATTTTGCCCAGGCCCTGACGCTTTCCTCCTCCCCTGGTCTCACGGGGCAGGGGCCGTTTTTAACATGTCCGTTTGTATTGCTGTATGAACAGGTCAATAAACAATCGTTTGTTAACTTTGTGACGCCAACAAGTAGGGCCGGCACTCAAGGCGCCTCTGTCTGCGGCGGGGGGCGCGGGGGGGGGGGGGGGGGGG
>PVIW01002903.1:42031-101502 GCA_004026585.1 Noctilio leporinus | reverse complement strand
TCTCCCCAGGTTCTGATCCTCCAGCGGCTCAGACGCTCGTGCACGTGGCTGGTTGGTGCCTCCTCTCCGAACTTCTCTGCCGAACCGCCTCCAAGCCCGCGGGGTGGGTCCGCAACCCCCTCCTGGCTTCCTGGGGTGACTGCTGACCGCTCTCCCGCAGCGAGCCCCGCACGGAATAATCAGGGGTCTGTCGTTGCCCTCCCCACCCTTTCCTGCCGTGAAGTCCCAGGTGGCCAGAGTCTCCCTCTGAATTTCCGCTGGAACTCTTTATTTGCGAACCGAGTTCTGCAGCTGAGGGCCGTGCCGAGTTTGGGGAGAATTGGAGGCAGCTGTACAAGTGATCCCTGGCTTCCCACTTGCTGGTTTTTATTTATTCTCCCTCCTCTTTCCCTTCCTCTCTCCCTCTCTCTCTGTTTTTCCGTGATTTCTCACCAGTGAATAGAACATGGGCACATGGTTTAGAAACACATATATAACGTAAAGTAAGCTTTCATCCCATTCCAGCCCCCAGTTTGCATGCTTCCAAAAATGCTGTTTATATCCATACATGTATACCTCCCTTTTTACACAAATGATAGCCTGCTAAACACACAAGTCTGCGTTGTGTATCTTGGAGATCCTTCCATATCCCTGTACTGCAGCCTTTTCATATCCGAATACTAGTGCTGTAATTGATTTAATCAGCCCACTGTTGTTAGGCATTCACGTCATTCCCAATCTATTGTTTTCAGGAGTGCTGCAACAAATATTTTGAGTATTCATTTAACAAACAGTCATGTATCAGATGTGAAGCTAGGTAATTTTGTCCTGCAAACATCATAGAGTGATGTTTACACAAACGTAGATAGTATAGACTACTACTATAATTGCATATGCTGTACATACTTTTACATGACTGCTAGCATCACCACAAGCTTATGGGACCACCGTTGTATTTGTGGTGTGTGTCATTGACCAAAACATTGATTGGTATGTAGCTCATGATGGTACTTAAACACTTTAGTGTGCCAGGCTCTGTTCGGTGTGTTTAGGATGTGTCACTGAACAAAACCAGCCTTTGCCCCCACAGAGCTTGCAGTTTGTTTTATTTTCATTCTTTTCTTTTACAGAACTTCCAATCCTAAGTGAGCAGATAATGAACCATACACACTAAATGAGTAAATTACACGTAGAAGGGTTACAAGATAAGTGCTATGGTGGGGCAGGGGGGAACAGCAGAATGATGGACCTCAGGGTGTGGGGGTGGAGGGCAGGTTACAAATTCTTTCTCTTTATTTATTTATTTATTTTTGCTTAAACTTTATTGTATTTTTTCCCCATTGCCATTTAGTCACCTTAACCCCGCCCCCTTCTCCCAGCAATCACCATAGTGTTGTTCATGAGTCCTGCAGGTTACAAATGTAAATAATATGGTCCAGGTAGGCCTTCTTGATAAGGGGACATTTGAGCACAGGCTTGAAGGAGGGGAGACAGTGATCTGTGCTGCTGACATGTGAGAGAAGAACATTAGGGTAAAGGGCATGGACAGGCAGATGTCCTAAGGGGGAGAAGTGTGCCTGGTGTGATCAAGGAACACTGAAGAGGCCATCGTGCCTGGAGCAGTCTTCATACACAGGTGTGAGTGTTTTTGTTGGATAAATTTCTAACAGAAGAACTGTTGGGCCAAAGGAATTATTTGAATTCCTTTTGAAATTCCCTCACTTTGAAGCCCCAGGAGAAAACAGTACCCATTCTCTAAAGGAAAATATTAAATGGTGAAAAAGTAAGACTGAAGTAACTGCAAAGTGCAGTTAAAAGTACAAAGTTAAAAATTCTAGCGAGAATAATAGGTTTTCCGGCCCCACATCCCTGCTCCCTGCAAGGTGACTGCTTTGATGGGCAGGCATGACATAGAAAGCCCTTTGCCATTGTCCACCCCTCATCTGCTTGGCAGGTTCCATCTTACCCTCTCACCAGAGAAGCAGGCACACATGCCAGCTCCTTCCTTTTCTGTTTTCCTGGGCCCACCAAGGTCTGTGTCCCCACTCAATTTCAATTTTTGGTCTAATGACATTCATTTTCCAACTGATTGCGCACCAGAGATGACAGGAGAGACGCTTACGTTTGTGAGAAGGTGGCCGCTTTTGTGAGAGAGAGAGCATGACCTCAGAGGTGAGAATGAATGCAGTGGCCCTTTGGATCAGGAGGCACTGTCCACCCATTGGGGGTTAAGACATTCAGGCTAGACCTCAAAGATGAAAAGAACAAGGCAAAGCCTTGTATTCTTTATAAAAGGCAGGAGACAGGCATTCCTGGGTGAGTGAGCAGTAGGAGGAGCAAAGGTCACTCATACTGCCCTGAGTAGCATGTGGTAAGGTGCGGGCACCCAACAGGAGGAAACCAGACCGGAAAAGTAGGTTGGGCCTGAGTGCATGCCAAGGCAAATGGTGTGTTGTAAGGAGTAGTCATCAAAGGATTTCTTGATGGGAAGTGTGACAAGGTGAGATTGTGTTTTAGGAAGATGACACGGGCCTGGGTGACGGATCCTTTGAGAGGAAGTGGAATGAAGCCAAGGAAACCAGCTAGTTTACCACAGCAACCACTCAACCAGGAGCTGTTGGAGACTTGAATTCAACCATTAAGCAAGTACTTACTGAGCACCCACTGTGTATTCAGTATTATTCTAGGTCCCGAGGATGGATCAGTGAATAAGACATGCATCCCTGTCCTCATGGAGCTTACATTCTAACTTACATAGGAGACTAAGCAATTTGGACAAGTGAAATATATAGTGTGTTAGATGGTGATAAATGACAGGGAGAGAGAAAAATAAAGGAAGGGGTATTAGGATTATTGGGAGAAGGTCATAGGTTTTAAAAGAGTGGTTGGGGGAATCGTACTGAAGTGGCTTGACATTTGAGAACCCGAAGGAGGTGAGTGAATGTGCATTTCAGCAGAGGAAAGGAGGAGGGGGTAGTTTGAGAGACATAGCAGGTAGACTTAGGAGGACCGGAGGACAGTTAGTAGGATGACAGGAGTGAGGGAGAAGGAAGAGGTGTTTACTCAGGTGGCAGGGCCACTGTAGGCACCTGCACAGGCGGCACACTACAGCCTGGGCAAGGTGCTCATGGCAGCCTGCGTGTCTTGAGGATGATGATGCTGTAGCCCTTCCTCTTCTTCCTGTGGTTTTGTGAGGTAGTCTGTCTCCCCAGTTTTGGTTGTCAACTTCCTGAGATGTGCTTGGATCATCCTTTGATAACCTAAGCCAAGTACTGAGCACATTCTAGGTAGGGGTGCCTCAGTCTACGTACACTAGCTGTAACCTTGGGGCTACGGCTCTGCCCTTTGTGGAGCTCTCAGTACCACTCAGTGGCTGCCTTTCCTAATGGATGCCAGGAGGTTAGCTCCAGAGTGGGAAAGCTGAGGGTCCATGGTGCGCGCCAGACATGGTCCCATGGAAGGTTGGAGTTATGGATGACTCTTGTGGCCCATTGTGGTGTGCTTGTGGGCATGTCACACTTTCTTCCTCCTCCTCCTCCAATTCCTGGTTGTCTGGAATCCCATGGTCACCAGTGGGCATTGTCTAGGGATGCAGTGTGACCTGCCCAGGGAGGGCCTCTCTCATGCAGGCATTGGGGCAGTGACTGGGTGCTGTTGGCTTCACTCCCCCCAACCCCGTCCTCTTTCTCAGAGCTCAGCGTGCCTCTTGCTGTGCCCTACCTGGACGAGCCCCCAACTCCACTCCACTTCTACCGGGACTGGGTCTGCCCCAACAAGCCCTGCATCATCCGCAATGCCCTGCAGCACTGGCCAGCCCTCCAGAAGTGGTCACTCCCCTACCTCAGGTTGGGGCTGCCCCAGCGGGATGTGGGTGGTGCTTTGTGGCATCTGGGCAGGAGACGAATGTCTGTTCTTCCAGAGCCACAGTGGGCTCCACGGAAGTGAGTGTGGCCGTGACCCCAGATGGCTATGCAGATGCTGTGCGAGGGGACCGCTTCGTGATGCCTGCCGAGCGCCGCCTGCCCCTGAGCTGTGTGCTCGATGTGCTGGAGGGCCAAGCCCAGCACCCAGGAGTCCTCTATGTGCAGAAGCAGTGCTCCAACCTGCCCACCGAGCTGCCCCAGCTGCTGCCTGATCTGGAGCCCCATGTGCCCTGGGCCTCCGAGGCGCTGGGTGAGTGAGTGGAGGTGGGGGTCCTGCTTACTTCCCTCCCTTCAGTGGTGATGCGCTCATACTCTTCGGGTTAGGTATTATGTATTAAATGTTTAAGTTCTCAGACCTCGACTTTATATCAATGAGCTATTGAAGATTGCTGCCCATCGCCAGTGGCCCACCGCTGCCCTTTCTCCCTGCTCTCTCCCTGCAACCCCTCTGCGCCCCACCCAGGTTCTGGCCCAGCATCACTGGAAGGTGGTTATTTCCAGTCTGGCCTTTGGGACACCCTTTACTGATTCCCACTCTTTCCTCTGACTGCAGGAAAGATGCCTGATGCTGTGAACTTCTGGCTGGGGGACGCAGCTGCCGTGACATCTTGTAGGTATCAGGTGGGGAGCAGACCAAGAGTGGAAGGCTGGGCTTAGACAAAAGTGAGACTGATTTTTCTCTAAGATTTCTTCTGGGATTCTGAGCTCAGCCATAAGACAGAGCCTCTCCTGACAGATCAGGTCGGAGAAGGTACCCTTAGCATTGTGGATGAAGGACACTTTCTTCTAGGTCCCTAGAATTTCCCTCTTGGTGATGAGCCCAGGGCCTGGCCAGTGTCAAGTCCCTGGAGGGTGGCAATCAGAAGTGCCTGAAACCTGCCAAGTTTTCCCTCAAATCTTCCCTGACGCTGTGTGCTCTTCTCTTACACCGCAGCTGTCTTGGGTTGCAGGGCCCCAGCATGATTATTTGTCCCCTCCTGTGCCCTGCCTACTGGGCCGCCTTTGTGTTGGCAGTGCATAAGGACCACTATGAGAACCTCTACTGTGTGGTCTTGGGAGAGAAACACTTCCTGCTGCATCCACCCAGTGACCGGCCCTTCATCCCCTACGGTAAGGGACTCTGCCTTCAGGGAGCCCAAGGTGGAAGGCGGGGGCAGCGAGGGCCCTGGGCACACTGGTGCCCTAGGCCTGAGTTGTGGACACAGTGTTTCCACTGCACCTGGGCTCCCAACCTTCTTGCCCTTGTACTGAGGGAACAAGTAAATGGGGATGGTTGGCAAGCTGAACGCCACTTGAGGGTCCCCACACCTTTCTCCCTCTGGTTTTAGAGATGTACACACCAGCAACCTACCAGCTAACTGAAGAGGGCACCTTTAAGTTGGTGGATGAGGAGGCCATGGAGAAGGTATCAGTCTTGTTCCTGTGCCCTGGGGAGAGGGGAGTGTAGGAACCTGGGCTCCGAGGAGCAGGCACAAACGAGCTGAGGGGGGTTGTGCCTTGCCCTGAAAAATTCTTAAGTCTGGGGCCTCCTGTGCTGGGCAGGGCAGAGCCTGAGGGTATTGACCTTTGGAAAAGATGGAGTTGGAGGGCCTGGGGCTTTGGGCCTGTCCCCTGGTATCCACTGTGTCTGCAGGTGCCCTGGATCCCACTGGACCCATTGGCTCCAGATCTGGCTCGGTACCCCGGGTACAGTCAGGCCCAGGCCCTTTGCTGCACAGTGCGGGCTGGCGAGATGCTCTACCTGCCAGCCCTGTGGTTCCACCATGTCCGGCAGTCCCATGGCTGCATCGCTGGTGAGGATGCAGTGGCAGGCCCAGCAGGGTAGCTGGGGGATGGGTCAGGGAGGCTGTGGGTTAGAAGGGGGACCCTGATGCTCAGGTCTCCTTCTCCCTGCAGTGAATTTCTGGTATGACATGGAGTATGACCTCAAGTACAGTTATTTCCAGCTGCTCGACTCCCTCACAAAGGCCTCAGGCCTTGACTGATGGAGCCTGGTGAACGTCATAGCCAAGGACAATGCATGGAAGAGGTTGCATCCCTCCTGGGCCAGGTCAATTCTAGCGGAACTTGGAGTCAGGGTGTGCGGGCTCCTGGCCCAGCTTGGCTTGTGATCAGCTTCGCAGGGTCTCCAGAGGCGGTGTGGGGAACCAGGAGGTACTGAGCAGGTGGGGGTGTGGGCTGCACTGGTGGGGTGGCATCCTGCACTGGAGGAGCACCGAGCTGGAAGAGCAGCACTGCCTTTTACTTCCGTGACCTGGGGTGCGTTATTGCCTTGGAGCATTGGTGTCCTGTCTGTACAACAGATAATGATTGTTCCTGCCTCACAGGGTGTGGTGCAAGGCATGGTGATAGTATCTCTAAGGACAGCATGGGGCCAGCACACCGGAATTGTTCAATAAAAGATAGATGTGATTCACGTGTGTTGATACTTCCTCTTGAAATTGCCGTATGTGTCTGGCGAGAACTGGAAGGTTCAGGTAAAGACTTCAGGGTGACGTTGGAGGTGAGGGCAGGGTCCAGGCCTGGGCTTGAGGAGCTCTCTGCAGCCAGGACTCCTGTAGTCATGACAGCCCGGGAAGCCCCTCTTGGCAAGCAGGCCGACCTCAGTCTTGTCGTGACTGTTCAGCGTTGGCCTCGTTGACTTGGGGCCTGTAAAGCTCCTCCTAGCTTTTTTCTCCTTCCCACCAGCTCTAGGACAGCTGGTGGCGTCTGGTGGCTTGAGGGACACCCCCGTTCCTCCTACAACAAGCCCCTGTGCCTCCTGAGACTATTCCCCTGTGGATGGAATGGGTCTCCACACTCAGACTCCCTCCTCCCACCAACTCGGCCCTGGAGATGAAAGAGCCCCCGTTCCCACATGCCAACTCATAGGCTGTCCCCGTAGTCACCCAGCACCTGGCTTCCAGGATGGAGGCAGCAGCTTGGAAGGGCTGTTTCATAGGATAAACCACACCCTTGCCAGGTCATCATGGGGCCTGGGGCCCTCCTTAGATTGGCCAACCATTTTAGTCAAGACTGGGTATTCCTGTCCTGCTGGCATTGGGAGGTTGGGAAAGGCCCTGCCTTGGGGGACATGGCTCTTCCTTCGCTGCTGCACTGGGCCCACCCACTGCTTTCCAGACCTCAGTGGCTCCTCCAGGCCAAACCTTCCAGTTCCTCCTAGCTCAGCCTCTGACAGTGAGCTTTTCTGGGGGTGCCCCCTCTAAGGGAGGAGAGAAAGCAGGGTGGGTGGGGTGGGTACAGATGGTGGTGGCTGGAGAGAATGGGTTTTGAGGGTGTTAAGCCACCACCATGGGGAGGTCAGTGGCTTCCTGTGGGCTTAAGGTGCCTCATTTCCGGGACAGGTGGCTGGCCCAGGAATGAGTGTGGGGCTTGGGCGGAGCGGAGGCAGTTGGGAGGGACCAGGGAGGAGCTTGGAGCCAGCTGGGGCATCCCTGGCTCTGGATGACAAAGCTGACAGTCCTCAGTTTTCCAGCCACTGCCTGTCATTCCTGGCTCCAGAGGACTCTCAGCCCCATGGCTCTGGTAAGACAGGCCCCCACTCGAACCTCTGGTCCCCCTGGGGCCTGGTTGATGCTGTTTCTCAGCAGAGGTCTGGGCTGCTGGGCCCAGGGTCAGCTCCAAGCAGAGCTCCCTGGCGCCATGAGCTTGGGCCCTGGTAATTCAGGCTCCCAGCTGCTGTCATGGGGCCCCAGAAGGAAGTGGCTGCTCCAGTGCTTTGTCCAGCTCAGTTGCTTGGGATGGGAGTCCCAGGGCTGACACCGGTAGATGAGCTTCCCCCACTTTTCTCCGGATTCCATCAAGGCCCTTCTGGAGGTGGGGCTGAAGGCCAACAGGGAGGGTTGGTTGGCATAGGTTTTCCCTGCCTTGGCAACCTCCCAGAGTTCACCTCAGGTCCAGGGTTCTGGTTGTGGAAGGAGCTGTCCGTGGACCCTTGTTTAGCCTAACCTTGTAGCACCTGAAGAACTTGACAGCCTCTGGGTGGTGTGACCTGGTAACTGCTGTCCCTGCCTTGGTAGACAGCTCATTTCCAGAATGGCTCCCTGGCCAGGGGCAGGGAGCATGGAGATGGGGAGCAGCTCAACCAGAGCGCCCAAGGCCAGGATTGGCACTAGCAGAGCTCTTCCGTGGCCGCCCGCTGCCCACGCCAGCCACAAGGCTACTTATTAGGGGAGCAGGGAGTGCAGGTGGAAGACTGCCAGCATCTTGGAAACAGGTGGGGACGAGCACGAGTCCGGAGCTAACCTGGTTCAGCCCTGGCCCTGAACCTTGGGCAAGTGACTACTTAAGTCTTCCCGTCTGTTTCCTTGTGGGGTTGGTCATAAGTGGGTCCCATATACAGGGTGGTTGTGTGATTAAATGAGTTAATGTACAAGAAGGCCTTGGCCCGGAGCCGGCTCAGAGCTGTGTGTAAGTGCTGGCAGGCGGCATCAGCTGGGATCATAGTCCCTGTTCTGGTCAGGCCTGTGGCTGGACAGGGCTGGGCCTTGTGGTTCAGGGTTAGGCCTCAAGGGGTCACCCTGGCCTCCCCTTGGGCCCTCGTCTCCTTTGGGTCTCTGCCTGCCTCACACCTGGCCCTTTCTCTCTCCTCTGCAGGCAAAGGTGCCTGGGACCTTCCTGCTCACTATTCGTGTCCTGCAGGCCCGTGACCTGCCATCCAAAGACCTAGGTGAGGGCTGGACGCAGGGTGGGCCACAGTTACGGCACTGCATTCGGAGTGAGGCAGGGGACCTGGGAAGAGAGGAGGGTGAGGCTGGGTATATGCAGGGAGTTCCTGGAGAGGTGCTGAGAGCCACCGTGGAGGCTCTGCTTCTGCTCTCCCTGCCTCCTGACCCTGCCCCATCCCTTGGGTCTCAAGGCCTTCATGGGCTGCCTGCCATGAGGGATGTGGGCTTTGGGTGCCCGGGCTGGGAAGGGCTCTTGGCTATTGGTCACCAGGTGCTCGTTCCTCCTTCCCACAGTGACCCACCCTGACTGCTATGTGACTGTGTGGCTGCCCACGGCCTGCAGCCACAGGCTGCAGACGCGCACAGTTATGAACAGCAGAAACCCCATCTGGAATCAGAGCTTCCGCCTCCGAATCCACAGCCAGCTCAAGGTGGGCCAGGAGTCAGCCGGGCCTTTCTCCCTGCCCCTGTCTATTGTCCCATCCCCTCCCAGCCCTCATTCCCTGCCCCTCTCACCTTCCTGCCCACAGCCCCCTCACTCTTCCTCTTCCAGAACATCGTACAACTGCAAGTATTCGACCAGGACATTTTGAGCAGTGATGACCCTGTGTTGTCGGCACTATTCGACGTGGGGACCTTGCGGCCTGGGGAATTCCGCAGAGAAAGCTTCCCCGCCAACCCCCAGGCACGCTGCACCCTGGGCGGGGAGGGGAGGTGCATGGGAGGCCCCCCGAGCTGGTAGCTGTAATCCCCTGAGGGGTAACCCCTTCTCAACCCTTTTTTGGACCCCCAAGTCAAGGGCAGCTTCTTGGGGCATCTAGAGGAGGTGGGCAGAGAGGCTGGCAGTGGACAGTGGCTCTCCCCACCCCAGCTAGCCTCTGGGTTGGAGTCCACTGTCTTGCTCTGCCCCCCACCCCGCTCTTTTCTCTTCTCACTTTCCAACTTGCGTCTTTCTCTCTCCAGGGTGAACAGCAGCTGGAAGTTGAATTTCGGCTACAGAGCCTGTGAGTCAGAGGCCATGGGACAATTCCTGGGTGGGAGTGCTTCCTCCTGGGAGGGCTAGGGCCCAGCAGCTGAGGAGTGCCCAGGCCTCCTTGGAAGGTGAGCACGGGAGCGCCCACTTAAGGTCACTGGGGGCTCTTTTCAGGACAGACTGTGCTGAGCAGCTCATCAGCAACGGCATCCTGGTGGTGAGTGAAGAACCCCTCCCTCAAGCCATCGCTGGTCGCCCTCCTCAGGCTCCTCCTTGAGCTTCAGGCCCACCCTGGGGGGCGGGGGGGACAGAGCTTAGTGGGGCAGAGGGCACCCTGGGACTTAGTTCCTCAAGCGGATACAACCCCAAGCTAGTGTTTGGCGACTCAGGCCAAGGTTATGAAGTGCGGAGGGACAAGACCAGGGTGGTGGGAGGGTGAGAGTCTCTAATGGGGAGGGGTTCACGTCTGAGGGACCCTCTTAATGATTCAGGCCCGGGAGCTCTCCTGCCTGCAAGTTCGCCTGGAGGAGACAGGGGACCAGAAGGGTGAGTCCCTGACCCCCAGGATAGCCCTCAGCCCTTGCCTTCCCCTTTCTGAGGGGCACGTGGAGGGGAACTTGCACTAGATGCTCTCAGCTCTCAGGCAGGAGGAGGGAGTGGGGGCCAAATCCAGGCTGGGGATTTTCCCCTTAGTCCTCAGAGGACTGTCCCCTCTCCACCCTTGTCCTGGGCCAGACATCCATCTCAGTGGGAGCAGGAAGTGTCACCCAGGCCCCTTGGGTAAGACGAGGGTCTTTGTGGGCCAAGATCCTAACCCCAGCCTCTCTGGTCTGGTTCCTGTTTCCAGGGTCAGAGAGCAGAGTTCAGCTGGTGGTTCCCGGGTCCTATGAGGGTCCACAGGAGGCCTCAGTGGGCACTGGCGTCTCCTGCTTCCACTGCCTGGCTTGCTGGGAGCAGGAGCTGAGTATTTACCTGCAGGTAGTGTACTGTGTGCTCCATGAGAGGCCCCCAAAGCAACCCCTCTCCCCTCAGCACCTCCTCTCAAGCCTGTCCCTCTGCTCACTTTGAGTCCCCCATCCGCTTCACTCGTGAAGCGGAGCCAGGCACCTGGTAGGAGTGTGGGGCTGACGCTGGCCTCATGTTCCCCTTCCTGCTGCACCTCCATCACTCCCAGGGGCAATTGGTGAAGTCCTTCGGGGAGAGGAAAGGTGGAGGGACTTAGTTCTCCTTTCGTCACCCATGCAGGATGCCCCCCAGGAGCAGCTGAAGGTACCCCTGAGGGCCCTGCCCTCTGGCCAAGTTGTGAGACTCGTCTTCCCCACATCCCAGGTACTGGTCGCTGGAGGAAGAAAGCCAGTGCGCAGGCAGGGCCTTGCAGGGCTGGCCTGCTTTGGTCGCTGCTCTGTCCTGGCCGGTGGCCTGGAGAAGTGCTGGGCCAGGCTCTGAGCATCCCTGCCTTCAGACGTCAGGCCTGGCCCCTGTGGAGACGTCTGGGTGCCCAAGGGAGCATGAGGGGGTGGCTGGGGTGAGAGGAACAGGGTGGCTCAACTTTGTAATTGGAACATTCATTTTCAGGAGCCCCTGATGAGGGTGGAGCTGAAAAAAGAAGACAGGTGAGAGGCCTGGCTGGGCACTGAGAAGGTCATGGGGGAAAGCAGCCAGAGTTGCGGGCCTGGCCTGGAAGGAGCAGAGGGGAGGGGTGGGGTGGCCTCTTAGCATAGCCGCCCGCAGCCTTCTCAAGGGTCTGCTCCCCGGGTGAAGCACGATGTGGGGGGAGCCCAGCTGGGAAAGGCTTCTTGTAGCATTTCACTTGCATTTCTGCCTCAGTCGGAGCGGGTGTGTGCCTAGCCAAGTGCCCGGCACTTAGGAGGTTCTTGATGAACGTTAAGCTGGAGAAACGGGGAAGGTCAGGAGAGTGTTTTGAGATGCAGAGAGAGCAAGGAAACCAAAAGAGGAGAGACATCATGCGACTTTGGGTAGCAGCTATTGCAGGTGGTTCTTAGCTGAGCGTCACGAGACGAGCCCTCCACATGCCTGGGAAACGAGCCGCTTACCACGAAGAGGAGGGAACACTGGTTCCCATCCTCTCTAGTAGTCACTTTTGGGTGGGTGATAGAAGCTGAGCGGTGGCAGTGGGTCTGTGGTATTGGGTCCCTCCCTGGACCTGTCTGAACCTGGGGCCCTGGAGGGGCCTCTTCAGTCACCAGTGTTTCTAGTTCTGTGAACCCTAGTTGCTGCATTTCCCCACATGCTCCCCACATGCTCCCCACCTGGGTCTAGGTTCACCCCTTCCCCCCTCATCCACATGTCACACTTCTGCCAGGACACAGGAGGAGGAGGAGGAGGAGAGGGGAGACGGGAGGAGAAGGGAGATGGCAGTGGGCTTTTCAGGGAGACAGACCCAGCTTCCCTTTCTCTGAGGAGACCTGGGAACTGCCTCATGGCCCTTCTTTCCGCTCAGACCGCAGGAGCTGGCCGTGCGGCTGGGCTGCGGGCCCTGTGCGGAGGAGCTCGCCTTTCTGCGTAGGAGGAAGCAGGTGGTGGCCAAGGCCCTAAAGCAGGTGCTGCAGCTCGAGGAAGACCTGCAGGAGGATGAGGTCTGTCTGGGCTCGGTGGGGTGGGCATCCCTGGGCTTGTTCGAGCCCAGAGCCCGGTGCCGAATGCTGGAAATGGATTCCCTAACCCAGCCAGAGCCTGTGCTGAGCTGGGCCGGGCTCGCCTCCTCTCTGCCTGCACCTGCTTGCTGCCCCCTCCTGATATTATCAGGAGCTTGATCCTGTCAATTCTGAGCATTGCATGAGGCTCTTGGGCCTTGCACGCTGCCCCACTGGGCTAGCCTCCCTTCCTGTTGTTTCTTGCTCCTTGGTCTGGTCCAGGTTGTGAGATGGCTTGGTTTGACCAATCAGTGGGACATAGATTGTGGGGGCTGCCTGCTGGCCTGGGGTGGTGGTCCCTAGAGGCCCTGATCAGCCCGGGCATCTCCTAGGGAGCTGATCTCTCCTTGCAAGAGGGAGATTTTTGAGGTGGCTCAGCGGCTTCCAGGAAGCAAGCAGCAGCAGCTTCCAGAAAGCTGCAGGTGAAGAGATGAGGCTTAGAATTTGTCTGGTCCATTTTCCCTGGAGTTCTTAAACCCAGACTTCAAGAGGCTGCTTCTGACTGGACCGCCCTCTGCAAGTCTGACTAGAACTGATCCCAAGTGACCTGATTAGACTTTGAGCAGCCTTAGCTCTGGGTGAGCTGAGTGGGTGTCCAGCTTACTGACTCCCCGGTTCCTGTGGCTCAGCCTCCCTCTCTCTGGGGCCGTTCTGAGGCCTGGCTGTCCTCTCTTTCAGATCCCAGTGATAGCTGTCATGGCCACCGGCGGTGGCATGCGAGCGATGACTTCCCTGTACGGGCAGCTGGCCGGCCTGAAGGAGCTGGGCCTCTTGGATTGCATTTCCTATATCACAGGGGCCTCGGGATCCACCTGGTGAGCTGGTTGAATGTAGGAGCCTTGGAGTAGCTGGTTGGGTTGCAGCAGCGGGTGTGGGTGGTAAGGCTCTTAGACCACGTAGGCCTCCCTGACCAAATTGGAAGGGCTGAGAGTGCATGCCAGGGAGAAATGAGCCCAGGGTGACCCTTGGCAGACACGTGCCCAGCTGTTGTCCTAGAACAGAGCCCAAGTTATGCAATAGGGTCCTTGAAGGATGATCCCACTGACTCTGGCTTTTCTCAGGGCTTTGGCCAACCTCTATGAGGACCCAGAGTGGTCTCAGAAGGACCTGGCCGGCCCCACCGAGTTGCTGAAGACCCAGGTGACGAAGAGCAAACTGGGTGCGCTGGCCCCCAGCCAGCTGCAGCGGTACTGGCAGGAGCTGGCTGAGCGTGCCCGCCTGGGCTACCCGACCTGCTTCACCAACCTCTGGGCCCTCATCAACGAGGCACTGTTGCACGATGAGGTGGGGGGGGTGTGGCCGAAGCCCGGGCACGGTCTGGAGGTGGGAGCAGCCCCCAGCAGCAGGAAGCTGTGGCTGTAGGTTCACATCATCTCTCTTTGTCCAGCCCCATGACCACAAACTGTCAGACCAGCGGGAGGCTCTGAGTCGTGGTCAGAATCCTCTGCCCATCTACTGTGCCCTCAACACCAAGGAGAAGAACCTGACCACCTTTGAATTTGGAGGTGAGCAGCCTGGATCTGAGACCCAGGCTTTCGTGGTTGGCAGGGGAAGGGGGAACTGGGCTTATGTGTAGGAGGTGGGAGTTATACCCACCTCTTCTGGGATAGGCCCCATGCTTTCCAGGGACTGTCATTCAGGCTGGGGCATGAGGGCCTTAGGTCTCAAGCCCAGAGTGCCAGCAATAAGGCTGAGCCTCCTGGTTACCAGGTGGCCAAGTTGGTGCCGAGGGTCCTCAGGTTCTGGGCCCCAAGGTAAGGCTGTGTGAACTCCTCACAGAGTGGTGCGAATTCTCCCCCTACGAGGTCGGTATTCCCAAGTATGGCGCCTTCATCCCCTCCGAGCTCTTTGGCTCGGAGTTCTTCATGGGGTGCCTGATGAAGCGGCTTCCTGAGTCCCGGATCTGCTTCCTGGAAGGTGAGGGGAGTTGGAAGGCTGGAGAAGCTGCGGTAGTAGGAAGAATGGGCCTGGGGGGAGATGGTGGGCCTTGGCCTTCCCAGTTCCGTCATTGGAACATTTTCAGGTCCAGGATGGGCCTGGGGAAAGGGTCAGGTCATGATAGGGTCAGGGATTCTCTTCCCTACGTGTCCCCTTAGGTATCTGGAGCAACCTGTATGCCGCTAATCTCCAGGACAGCCTGTACTGGGCCTCCGAGCCCAGCCAGTTCTGGGACCGCTGGGCTCAGGATCAGGCCGGCCTGGGTAGGTGCCTGGACTTCCCGCAAGGATGAGGTGGAGCAGCCAGTGGGGCTGTGTTTGGGGAGCGGGTGGGGTGGCTTACAGGCCTTTGAGAGTCCACAGAGGCTGGGGTAAAGGCCCAAGGGTAACCATTTAATGAAATGGTTTCTTCCCTCATGGCTGCAGACAAGGAGCAGGTCCCCCTTCTGAAGACGGAAGAGCCTCCCACAGTGGCTGGCAGGATAGCTGAGTTTTTCACCAATCTTCTGACAAGGCGGCCACTTGCCCAGGCTACTCACAATTTTCTTCGTGGCTTCCAATTCCACAAGGACTATTTCCAGCATCCTCACTTCTCCACCTGGAAAGGTAGCTACTTTTCTCTCCCGGTCTCACCTCTCCAAAGTCTTTGCATGGCTGGCTGAGCCTTGTGTCCCTGGTCTACACACCATGTATACTCTGTAATCACTTGTCTTCAAGCCCTTTGAGCTTGGTTCCCTGGGTTGCTTGGAGTGAAAACTCCTTTTTCTCTCCTTACGTTGGGGATCAGGGCCCACCTGCAGGGCTGTAGGAGGTGGAGGTGCTGCTTTGGTGAGAGCAGGGCCAGAGGGCCAGGTCCCCTGCACCAGCAGCTCGGAGCTGATGTTAGGCCTGGGGAGGCTGGTGCCCTGTGCACCTATGACAGCTGCTGCTGCACCCCATCCCCTCAACCTTTCCAGCCACCAAACTGGATGGGCTCCCCAACCACCTGACACCTGCAGAGCCCCACCTTTGTCTGCTGGATGTTGGCTACCTCATCAACACCAGCTGCCCGCCCCTCCTGCAGCCCACGCGGGATGTGGACCTCATCCTGTCGCTGGATTACAACCTCCACGGAGCTTTTCAGGTGGGCTGGGGAGGCAGTGGGGAACCCCAAGCCTGGCCTGACACCCTGGCTTATGTCTCTAGAGCAGTCCAGCCCCTGTTCCACCATGTGAATGGGAAATTGAGTTCATAGACTACAGCCAGGGCAGTTTACTCTGCTCAGAATTTTGGAGTGATTGGCAGACTGGCAATGTGGGGGGAGGTTTTGATCCTCTTTGCTATAACCGCACACCTGATTGGTCCTGGACCTCTGGGGCCCCCTGCTCTGTGCCGCTGCAGTGGAGGCATCTGCCTCCCTGTTGGCAGAACCTGGGCATCATTCGCAGCCCCGCTCAGCTGAGCCTGGCGGAGCTGCGGCAGGAGGGCCATCAGGTTTGACCAATTTTCCAAGTCTGGCCTGGTGGCACTGAGTCTGCAGTGTATGTACGGACCTCCACGTTTGGTCAGCCTGCTGTTGCGGATGCTGGGGAGCTCTGGGCGTGTCCCTCCGACACCTGTTTTGCGTGCCCTGCAGCAGCTGCAGCTGCTGGGCCGGTTCTGCCAGGAGCAGGGGATCCCGTTCCCACCCATCTCTCCCAGCCCTGAGGACCAGCTCCAGCCTCGGGAGTGCCACCTGTTCCAGGACCCTGACTGTCCTGAAGCCCCTGCTGTGCTGCACTTCCCCCTGGTCAATGACTCCTTCCGGGAGCACTCAGCCCCTGGTGAGTCACCATCCCGGCCCCCCACCCTCTCCATCCTTTATGCTTCTCCGAAGGTGACCCACCCGCTTCAGCCCCAGTGCGTTTCCCTTGTGTGCTGAGCTGCGTTCTCTCCACTAGGCATCCCACGGACGGCTGAGGAGAAGGAGGCAGGGGAGGTGAACCTATCTTCCTCCAACTCCCCCTACCATTACTCAAAGGTGACCTACAGCCAGGAGGACGTGGACAAGTTGCTCCACCTGACACATTACAACATCTGCAACAACCGGGAGCAGCTGCTGGAGGCCTTGCGTGAGGCCGTGCGGCGGCGGAGGCAACGCAGACGCCAGTGACAGCGGCACCTGGCCCACTGCCCCTGTTTCAGGCTCACTCCCAGTCTGCCCGGCTGCTCTGGTTAAGTTGGAGCAGAGACTGTCATCACCAAGTATTCCAAGACCTCGGGGTGCAGGTGGACCTGTCGGGGGCTCCCCTGCAGTATGCAGCTGGCACCACCCAGATGTGGCACTGAAACCACCAGCAAGCCTGCCACAGGCACCTCTGGGTAGGTTGAGCCTTCTAAACAGGCTGGAGCTTGGGCCCCACGATGCGTGCCGAGATGGCTTCCTTTTGAGCAAGGAGAAGCTTCCGAGATGGTGTCAGCCTAGTGTATAGATGAGGAATCCCAGAACAGCATGGACCATATTGACGTAAGGGCTCACAGCCCCATGACCTGTTTGCTCTCCCTTCCTGCTGCCTTGAGTGGTGGTAGCACAGCGTAACCTAGAGCGCTTATATATTACAGAGGCCATACAATAGGAGATTATCTGACTCTGTTATTGCTACCAAGAAGGGACATGTTTTTCCAGGCTCTTGGTTACATAGGGAAAGGGCTGGCGTAAAACACAAGGCCTCCCCAGCCACCTCTCAGAGTTAGCGAGTCAGCATGGGCTTCCCCTAAACGCCTGCTCCTGGCACCCTTTCTAAAGAGGCCAGTTTGGTCTGGGCATGGGGTGGAGGGCGGGGATGGAGAGGAAGCAGCCCTGGCTCTGCCTAGTGAGCAGACACTTGCAGGCAGCGGTAGCCAGCACCCCTGTCCTCACCTGGTCAGGGACTCATTCAGAGGGCTGGCCAGAGCTGGGGCCAGATGAACCAAAGAAAGTGAGTAGTGGTGCAGCGTGGTGAGGAGGTCTGTTCTTAACAAGTAGCCCTCTACTCCCAAAGTCAGTAGGGCCCTAGTAGCTGTCTTCTTCTGGTCCCCTAGAGGGTGTCCTCTTGTAGCCCTGAGGTTTGGTGGTCCCTCAGAGATTGCTTCAGTGCCCAGGGCTGTGGAGAGAACAGGGAGGCAGAATAAATTTAGGGTCTAGTGCCCCAGGGTACTGACTTCCCTTGGAACACCACCCCCTGAGGTGGGTGAGAGATGACTGGTTCTCCCTACCTCTGTCTGTCCTGGGCATGTGGCTAGTGTCACAGAGAAGAAATGCTGCCTTGGCAATCTTAGGAGATAGTGTGTCCAGGAGGCCATTCACTTAGCAAAACATTACCTGAATCATACATTGGAACCTGTGGGCCCTGCAGGAGTGTGAGGGGATAGTTGACCAGAGTATGGCTGCCACCTCTATTATGATGTGAGTGCTCCTCCTGTGAGGCTGTATTTATGTGCAACACTGAGCTTGTCTCTGTGTAAACCCTGTGTGGGTCTTAGGGTCTGAGCTTGTATCTGCAGGATATCCTGCTTCCTCCTTCAAGCAGGGACTGGGTCCTTGGACTGGGGAAAGCAGGAGGGGATGGAGACAGAGAGCAGGAGGCAGGAGGGGTCTGGCTCTATCTTGGAGAGGAGGAGGAGAACAGGGAATGAGGGTGGTGTGGGTCTCAGGTGGATAGAGCAGGTGCGTTCTCTGGCGTGGGGAAAGCTCACCTGGCTGCCTCTTTCCTCAGGTCTGGCCTGAGCAGGAAAGGTGGTGGGAGCCTGGCATAGTTTCCTCTGCAGGGCTGGCTGCCTGTAGGAGCTCCAAGGGTGGTGGGCGGCTGTAAGTGTACACAGGCGTCTCCCTCAGTGAGGAGGGTAGGGGACAGCTGTGGGACCTGGGGAAAGGGAGCCTCATGACCCTGATTCTACTGTTGCTGCTGGGAGGGAGCAGGTGTTGCACCAGATGGGGTAAGTGCTGGGGCTTTCTATTTCCCAGGGGTGGTCACGGTTCTCAAACATGGGGTTACACCATCTACCAGCAGTATAGGTTTGAATCTTAGGGCCTCAGGCTTGAGAGGGCAGCATCTGTGCTGGTCATGGAGGCTCAGGCTGCCCGCCCGCCCCCCGCCCCCCAACCCCCGCCCATACCCCTAGGAGCCTACCTGCGTGGAGCCGCCTTGCTGGGCACCTCCTCAGCTGCGTGCTCAGCCAGGAAGTCCAGAGGTCTGGCTCTGAGCTCTGGGCTTAGACCGTGGGCTGCAGAGCAAGGGAAGAACACGGTCAGTGCCAGGCTAGATGCTCCCTCATCCTGGCTATGGTCTGAATGTATCTCCCCTCCCAAATTTATGTTGAAACCCTAACCCCGAGGTGATTGGGTCATGAGGGTGGAACCCTTATAAAAAGATCCCAGAGCCCTGGTTGGTGACACAGTGGATAGGGCGCTGGCCTGCGAACCCGAAGGTCCCTGGTTTGGTCCCCAGCCAGAGCACATGGCCAGGTTGCAAGCCAGGACTCCAGCCAGATCTGTGGCTGGAGGCAGGTGAAAGGCAACCATGCAATGATGTCTCTCTCCCTCTCTCCCTTCCCCTCTCTCTAAAAATAATAAATAATATCTTAAAAAAAAAAAAAAAAGATCCCAGAGAGCACCCACACCCCTTCCACCATGTGAGGACATAGTAAGAAGGTACCATCTGCAACCAGAGGACATCCCTCACGAGATACGCAGTCTGTTGGTTCCTTGATCCTGCACGTCCCAGCATCCAGCACTGTGAGAAATAAATGTCAGTTGACTAACACCTACCCAGCCTGGTGTTTTTGTTATAGCAGCCTGAAACAACCGAGACGCTCCTGCACCGGAGGCTTCCTGAGCACCAAGCATTGTCCGTGTGGGGGTTCTGCGCAGGCCAGGTCCCCCCAGTGCATCCCACCTCCTAGAAGGCTAAATGTTAGAGGCTAAGAACCTCAAAGTCCCTTTGGGATACTGGAAGGACAGTCTCAGAGATCCCAGGGGAACAGACAGTGAGGAATGGAGCCAGGAACCCAGAGAATGGGAGGAGCAGGGAGAGGCGCCTGGTAGAGCCTGGTGCCTCAGGATGAGCCCTGAATACGCTCCCTCCATGCAGAGGGTTCAAGGGGGTGCTTTCCATACATCCCTCCGATTAGTAGAGCTGCACTTGGCCACGGTCTACGTCACCCTCCAAGGGAGGTGCATTCAGGGTATGTGAGGACTTGTGAGATGGAGGCCCCAGGATCAGACAGAATTGAGCCTGGAGAAGCTCAGGAGGACCGTGGGTGAGCTCAGGGAAGTCAGAGTGGCAGACTCCAAAGGAGACGAATGAGACTGGAAGGCAACCAGGGAATCAAAGCTGGCCCCACCTCAGTTGATGAACTGTGTCATTTTTGGCAAGTTGCTTACCCTTTCTGGGCCTGGATTCTTTGCAAAAAGACAGTTAAGTCCCACTTACCTTAAAGGCTATCTAGGTACTAGATAGGAAACTTTCCAGGATTAATTAAGTACCAGCAGCCTGAGGCCCAGGGAGTCAATGCTGCCTTCCCCACCCTGCGCCCCAGCGTTCCCGCCAAGCCTACCTGCTGCGCTGCTCCAGGCTCCACGCCAGCTTTCAGCCTGCTCTTTAGATGGTGCTGTGAGCAAGATCTCTGCCCCGCTGCTCAGCCTGCTCCCAGCCAGCCATGGGTCAAACTTGACCTCCCAGGGCAGGGCCCTGGCTCCAGCCCCTTGGCTGCTCTTGGAAGGCCCTGCCTGTTGAGTCTGTGTGTCCCAGGGCCAGGGTCTGTCCCATGCAGCCTTCACCTTAAGGAGAAGAAAGTATGTTCCTGTCAGGGCAGTCCCTTGGCCTCTCCAACCGGCCTCCCACAAGATCAAGGGAGGCTGTGGAAGCCACATTCTGAGGAGAGAGGACAGGTAGGGGTCACCACAGCCATCAGCTTTTCCTGGTGAGCCTCTGTCCTCTGTGCCCCCCACCCCTCCACTTCTCAGTACCTCTGCTGCCATCCTCCCCTCCTGGAACAGGCTCAGGGAGCTGTCCCCCAAGATCCCACTGCAGCCGTCCCAGGGGCTTGAGCTGGGCTGCGGAGAGAAGGCAGTGAGGTTGCCCCCGTTGCACTTGGACCAAGGTTCCTTGGGCAGAAGAGGAACCCAGGGAACAACTTACAAGGAAACCAGAAGAGGAGGAAGCGTCCTACCTTTTACCTGGGTTGGCTCAAAAGCTGGAAGAAACTACCCTAAGAATGGGGCAGGCAGGGCAGTGCACCCAGAGTCCACAATGCCAAGGGGTCAGGCCCCAGTGGCACCCTTGAGTGGTTCTGTTGGACGGGAGCTTCCTGGAAAAGGAGTTTCCTGGCATTTACCTGCCTAGCCCCAGGCAGAAGCTGCTGCTTAAGCTCCAAAGACCCCTTCATGGTAGGGGCACCCCTCACATCCTAAACATGTAAAATGAGCCCCAGGAAACATCAAGACCAACACAGGGGATGAGGCCCCCTGTACAAAGGTGGGTCGGTATCCACTCTTCTCCAACCTTGCTGTGGACACTGCCCGGGCCCCAGGGTGTGGCCTTACCCCCATGGGCCCACTGCGGATCCTGCTTCCTGGCCGCCCTTTCCGGAGAGACCACCGGAGAGACCACTGTGGCTAAGGGTGTGTACAGTGCCCAACAGGGACACCTGGTGGCAGGTCCCTTGTCTCAGCCAGCTGGGCTCCTAGCCTCCAGCTTCCAAGGGACCTGTGCTGGGAGGTTAGCCCACTGCCAGCTCTTCCAGGTTTTAGCCCCTTTTCCTGTTGCAGTTGCTCCCATTCCATCGGGGGAGGGTCCGGGCACAGGGAGCGCCACACCCGGCCTTCCCTTCCTACACCCCTCCCCTCCAGACAGAGCCTGCTTCCCTTTAGCTCAGGAGACTTCCCTCTCATCCCAGTCCACAGTGGTGCCCCAGCCTACCAGGGTGTGCAGGTGGCAGCATGGTGAAGCTGGCAAGGGAAAGATGGGTTTTCCTGAAGGGGTAGACGTAGGCTCAGTGCCCTGGGGGGACCCCGACTCTCAGGCTGGGACTGGGACTCCTCCCACCACCAGCCCTCAGGCCCCATATCCTGGGGTTCCCTCGCCTCAGCCTTGCTCACCCCTGCCTTCCTCTGCAGTTGGACAAACTTCTCCTCCTGGGCCGCCAGCAGCTTCTCAAAGTCCTGGTGCCTGCGGAGCAGCAGCTCCACATCTGACACCGAGTGCTGGGGAGAAGCCAGCCAGCGTGAGCCCAGGTCCCAGGGAGCAGAAAGCCTTCCACTCACCTCCCCCACCCCCCACCGCCTGGGCAGCCAGCGGGAGCAGGAGCTGCCCGGCCGCGCTGCTGGCTGGTGTAGTGGCTCACCCCGCAGCTGGGGTCCAGCAGGAGGTCCTCTCGGGAGGCCAGCCAGGCCTCAGCCTGCTCCAGCCCGCGCTGCAGTTTCCGCAGGCCCCAGCTCTCCTCGCAGCGTCCCCGGCGCTGGGCCCAGGCCTCCTCCAGGGCCGATAGCTGCCTTTCCAGCTCCTGCAGACACTCTGTCACCTGCAGGGTGGGGTGCTTCGTGTGAGATGTTGGGCAGAGCACCCAGCAGGGAAGGCTGAGAGGCCTGGACCCTCCCCCTCTCTGTCCCTCCCTCTCCACCCCTAGCCTGGCCTTCCTCTCCCACTGGCTTCACCCCTGCGTGGGGGGCGGAGGCCTTGGGTGGCCAGGCTCTGCCCAGCTCAGTGCCAGGCCCACCTCTGTGCTTGTACCTCTGGGAACATGAAGTGGCTACTGTCTACCAGCCGCCGCCCCTCCTGCTGCACATCCTGGGCTAGAAGGCAATGCTCCTTGATTTCTCGCCCCAGCTCCTCATGCTGCCTCAGGAGCCGCTCGGCCCCTGCCAGGTCCACAGCCAGCTCCTCTGAGGACACCAGCGCCTGTATCTCCTGAGCCCATGCTCTGTGGGGCAGACGGAGGAGGTTGCTGTGAGGGCTGGAGGGCAGCCCAGGGGGCGGGGCGGGGCGGGGCAGGAGCTGTGCAGGATGAGGTGGAGTCCAGTTCCCAAAAAGCCGGGTACCCCCGACCCATAGGGCAGAGCTGGGCCGACAGCTGGGGCAGGATGCCACCTACAGCAGTTCCCGACAGCGTCCCAGGAAGGTGTGGCCCTGGGCAGCCTGCTCCAGTTGTCGGCCCCACTCCTGGGCCTTCACATCCAGCACGGCCCAGGCCTCCTGCACCTCGGCCAACTGCTGAGCCAGCCTTGCTGGGGCTGAAGGCTGTAGCAGGTCCAGCCGCCGGGCCTCCGTCCACATCTGGGCCATCTTCCTCTCCATAGTGGCCATTTCCCTCTGCCGACAGAACACAGGGCCAGACCTCACTCCCTGGCACCCTATCCAGCTCCAAGGAGTCCTGCTCTGCTTCCCACCTTCTCCCAGGCCACCTCTGCTCCTCTCTGCAACCTGGGAAAGCCGTCCTGGGCTGGGACATCCTTGCCTGTCGCCTTTGGGGTCCCCTTACCCATACCCACCACCTTCAGGGAGTGGCTCAGATAGGAAGTCCACAGGGTGTGGGCCCGTCACCTCCAGGCGCCTGTGCTGTTGCTGCAGGGTCTGTACTGATGACAGGCTGTGGTTACAGGTGTCCCTTGACATCAGGCTGGTCTTCTCCTGCATCCAGCCCCGGAGCTCAGCCACTGCCTGCTCAAAGCCATAGGCCTCACGGGCCGCAGCCAGGCTCTGGAAGAGGAGGGAGGGCCTGCCCTGGGTCGAGCTTACAGCCAGGGTCCCTGCATGGTCTCCTGGGCCACCTCAGTGTAAATAAAGAGGACCATGGGGCTTGGTGACTTGTTCATGCCCAGGGCACAGAAAATGTCCTCGACATGGCTCTTGCTCAATGAATGTGTAACATTACTGATGCTCTGGGGCATTTTGTGGGGAGGGGGTCTTCAGGGCACAACTCATGAGAAAGTGGGTGGGGATGAGTCCTTGTGAGAGAGGAGGTTGGATTGGGGACTTACGTCTGGCTGAGAGGAGAGGGTCAGCTCAGGAGCCTGATCTGGCTTAGACCCTCGGAGATGGCACCTCGGGGCTGGGGGGCCTGCCAGGGGCTCCAGGAGCTGGGCTGCTTTGATAGAAACCACCAGCTGTGGCTGGGAGCTAGGCTGTGGGGGACCCTGACGATTTCCTTGGTATTTAAGTCCACGCAGACCACTTAGATGAGAAGAGCGAGTGGAGTGAAAGAGCGTCAGCCACGCGACAGCGAGACTGCTCAGTTAGGTGAGCGTGCGGTTGGGGGAAGAGACCAGCGAGACACACGTCCTAATAAAACTGAAGTCTGCATTCAGGGGGGCATGGCGGGAGTTGGAAGCTGGCCAGACATGCTGCCTGTTCCTCCTTGGAGGAATGAACAGCACTAGGAGGAGCCAAGGAGAAGGCAGCAGGGAGACAACTTTGAGACTCCTGATCTGCTTGGGGTGCTGGGATTTAAGAGGCAGCCACCTCCCTGCACCCATGGGTGCATACACATGCATGCCTAACACACGCATGCACGCACATGCATGCCCGCATACACACACCTGCTGGATGGTCCTGCTTCTTGGCCCTCCGTGGCCTGTGGCACCTACCTCTGTGCGAACTTTTGTTGCCCTGTCCAGCCTCTCCCAAGAAGCCTCTATGCGACTCCTCTGGGCTTGAATCTGGGGACTGCACCTGGGTGCTGCCTTTTCCAGGTTGCCCGCCAGCAGCCTCAGAGCCTGCACCTTGGCCTGTCCTACACTCTGGACTTCCTCTCGGAAAGCATCAAACTTCTCTTCCAGCACCTGCAAGGGCATAGGGCCAGGGGGTCCCTGCAGGTCGTGTCCAGCAGCTCTGGACACTCACAAAGGGCTTGGTACTGCCTGGGAGTCCTGGCATCCTTGGCCCAGGCTCTAGACCTGAAGGGTCTCCCAGAGATCCCCATTCCCCTTCTGCTCACCCCCTCACATCCCCAGACACACACCTTCTTTACCTTGCTTTCCCCACACTCACCTTGACAGCCTCCAGGTCCTGTCCATAGTCCTGAGACTCTGCAGTGGCCACCCTGCTGGCCAGCCAGGCATCGAGGAGCAGGGCCTCTCGCTCCAGTTGGTGGAGCTGCAACTGCTCCCGCAGCCCTTGCCCCCTGCCGTCCACTCTCTGCAGCAGCCCTGAGTGTGCCTCCCTCACGGCCTGCATCCGGGCCAGCACCCTGGGGCTGTGGTGTGAAGGACACCCCGGCTGGAGCTCTTCCTCTGCAGGTAGGCCCAGCCTTGTGCGCCTCTGTCCGGAACGCCCCTCCCTGCTCTTCCCTTGAGGGGCCTGGCTCCCACCCACCTTTGTGGGTTCTGCCTGCTCTCAAAGAGGGCTGCCGTCTGCTGAAGTCTCTCAATGCGTGTGCTGAACCCCTCCAGGTCTCTCCTGGTGACCTCCAGCCGCCGCAGGAAGGCCTGTGTGGCCTCGGCACTCTGACCCTTGTCCTCGATGTCCAGGATGCAGCCCTGCTCTGCCAGCCAGGATTCTGCCTCCAGGAGCTGGGGTGACAGAGGAGAGCCATTATCCTGTGGTGACACCCTCCAAGGCCTCCCCACTTAGGGCCCTCAGGAGAGAGCAATCTCAGTCTGGCTGCACATTAGAACCACCGGAGAGCTTTAAAAACACCCTATGCCTGGCTCTCACCCTGAAAAGATTCTGATTTGGTCTGGATGGAGCCTGAGTATCAGCATTTCTTAAAGGTTCCACGTGAAGCCCTGGCTGGTGGCACGTTGGCTAAGGCGCTGGCCTGCCAACCCAAAGGTCACTGGTTCTATTCCCAACGAGGGCACATAACCAGGTTGCAAGCCAGGTCTCTAGCCAGGTCCTTGGCTAGAGGCAGGTGAAAGGCAACCATACACTGATGTCTTTCTCCCTCTCTGCCCCTCTCCCTTCCCCTTTCTCTAAAAATAATAAGTAAAATCTTAAAAAAAAAAAAAAAAAAAAGGTCCCACGTGATGCATTGAGAACCACCAATTTAACAGAAATAGCAAAACCAAACCAAACCCAACCCAGTGGTCTGTTTTCCTAGAAACATGCTGAGGGGAGACCTGAGGACAGGAGACCACTTAGTGGAAGTGCACAGAGCTGGGAGCCCCCTTCAGGGTCTGTGTACACTCTGGGTGTCCTCGTGCCCACCCCAACCCTCAGCACCCCACCTCCCCTCACCTCCATCAGGAACTGCTGGGCTTCCCGAGCCTGCTGCAGCCACTGCCGCCTCTGCGCAGCCCCTGCCCGCAGGCGGCCCATGGCATTCTCCAGCTGCTGCACCCGGGCAGCCACGTCGTGAGCAGCAAAGTGCCCAGCCTGCACCAGCTTGTGCCCTGCGCCCAGCACTGCCTGGATCAGAGCCTCGTGGCTGCTCACCTCACTCTCTAGTTTCTGTGGAACAGGGGGAAGCAGGACCGGGGCTGCTCCTGGGCACTCTGCCGGAGACCCCAGAGTTGTACCTGAAGCCTTCTGGGGTCCCACAGACTGGCCCCCGAAGGAGATCTTGTCCTTGTGACTAACAAAGAATCCAGAGTGCCCCAGAGTCCTCCCTCCGCCCCCCGCAGAGGCCTAGCCCCCAGTCGGGCTACAGTGCCATTTCCTTGGTGGATGGCAGGGGGGCCCACACCTGGTGCTTCTCCTGCAGGCACTGCAGGGGGCTCAGGCTCTGGCTGTAGTCCTGGGCGTCTACCAGGGGCAGCTTCTCCTGTACCCAGGCCATCTCCTCGTCAGCATCCCTGAGGAACTGCCAGAGCAGGCAGAGGGCCTCCAGGGCTGTTCTGCGCTCCTGCAGGGGCTCTCGCAGGCTCTCACACCTGCCGCAGGGACAGGACAGTGAGGCCAGGGAGGACAGGCGCCGTGGTATTAGGACAGAGGGTGACACATCGCTTACTCACTTTGTGTCCCTCACCAAAGGCTGCGAGAAGCCCTGAGAAGATGAGCTGGGGGAGGAGGGAGGGGCAGGAAGAAGGAAGGCAAGAAGGGGGTGATCTACCTCTGAAGCAGCTGCTGGGCCTGCTCTGCCACATCTTGGGTGAGGCAGTGGCCTTCCCATATAAAAGCCTGGGCCTGGCTCCACAGAGCCTGGGCCTGTCTGGCCTGATGGTCCACCGCTGCCTCCAGCTCTCCCTGAGCCCTCAGGAGCTCCTCCAGGCCAGGCTGGCCCTGGTCGCTGATGGGCGCTCTCAGCTCGACCTCTACAGGCTCCAGCCACCTGTCTATTTCCTCCGCCCTCCTCCGCAGACGCAGGGCCTGGGGCAGAATGGAAGGGGGATGATGGGGAGGGGCCTGGGGCCCCCTGCAGCCTAGTCCATCGCCCCCATGAGTGCCGCCTCACCTCGCAGGCCTCCTGTAGCTTGGCTGCCTTCCTCTGGCAGTTGGCTTGCAGCTGGTCCCAGAGGTCTCCCAGCTCCTGCAATCGCTCCTGGATCATCTCTGAGGCTGAGTGGCCCCCCTGCAGCAGCCTCTCCCCCTCCTACAGCCACATATGGACTGTTGGGGCCAGAGCACTGGCTCCCCCACCAACCCAGTGGCTGCATCTCTGGGTGCTGGCTCTGTGATCTTGGGCCAAGTTCCTTAACCTCTCTGAACACATTAGTCTTATCCATTTCACTGAGATGATAATGATTATTTTGTTTAAATGACACAAAGCACTTAAATTACTCAGCAGGGCACTTGATATCAGAGGGAGCCAGTCTGGGCTCAGGGCCTGCACTTTGTAGGCAGGAGAGGGTATATTTAAAAGGTGCTATATTTTGACTCCATGACTGCTGGTTGGGCCCTGTGTCTTCTCATATACTTCCAAGCTAGTTATAAAAACCATCATGTCAAAATACCACCTTTAGCTTTGTTGAAACAGCACCAATTTTGGACAGAGTGCCCAGGGAACCTATGGTTTCTCATTGCCCGTTGGTACTTAGCATGGTGCCTGTATCCAGAAAGCACTCAATGAACACTGGTTATCCATTACTATCATTCAGAGCCACTGCCAGGGCTCTGTGGAGTCGCCCCACGCTCTGGCCTGACGGACTGTCCCATGGTCCCCCAGCTGGACCCCTGGTGCTCACCATCTGCAGCCTTTGCCGTTGGTGTGCGCTTGTGTGCAGCTCGGCCTGGAGTGTCTGTTGCTTTTGCAACTGTGCCTGCAGCATGGCTGGGTCCTGCCAGCCCTCTTCCAGGGCCACCTGGTTCTTCTCACTGAGCCATGTGGCCATCTGGACACACAGACACTGCTGCCAAGGGCTCTCCTACTCCCCCTAACCTCTGGGTTGCCCCAAGGAAGGATGACTTCTCTCTAGGATAATTCCTTCCCCCACCCAAAACCACTTCCCACCCCAACCATAGGAACCTCATAGGAATCCTGCAGGAAAGGCTGCAGCTGCTGGAGCTCTTGCAGTTGGTGGCGACGGGCCCGGGCTCGCTCCAAGAGGGCCTCTTTCCTGCCAGAAGGAGGGTCCCATGCACTCACAGGTCTAGGTCTGCTCCCCAGGACCTGGAGCCACTACAGTGTGTGTGTGTGTGTGTGTGTGTGTGTGTGTGTGTGTGTGTATGCACGCACATTTGGGTGCATTGGCAGCTGAGGAAAACCTTTCTGGGTATCGATATATACCCTGCGTCCCAAGGCAGAACATAGGTGGGGGCTGACCTTGGCCTGCACCACTTAGGAAACCTCAGGGCAAGCACACCCAGTGGACAACTACAGGCCACATCAGAGCATCACCACCATGCCCCTGCACAGCTGATCCTCCATGGAGGGTAGAAGTTGGTGGTCAGTGGTCACAGCCAGTCCTTGCAGCTGACTGGCCTGGGTAACTTCCTTCCATTGATCTGCCAACAGCAATCAAAGCTTGACTACAAGAGGAAGGTGTACTCAGCCCACATGAAAGATGCACCTCAAGTACCCAGCTGGGGAGGCTGTGACACTGGACCCTATAGGACACCTACTACATTAGGCCACACTACCAAGCCATGGGCTCAAAGCAGCTCTACCTGGTGCATAGAAACAAACACAGGGAAGCTTCCAAAATGCGGTGACAAAGACACATGGCCCAAATGAAAGAACAGATAAACCCCCCTGAAAAAGAACTAAAAATGGAGATAGGCAATCTGTCAGATGCAGAGTTCAAAGCACTGGTTATAAGGATGCTCAAGGAACTGAGGACTTCAACAGCATAAAAAATCCAGCCTTAAAAGAAGGATACATTCATTGAAATAAAGAACAACTTACAGGAAACAATAGAGTTGATGAAGCCAAGAATCAAACCAATGATTTGGAACATAAAGAAGCAAGAAACAGGCCCTGGCTGGTGGCACAGTGGATAAGGCACTGGCCTGTGAACCCAAAGGTCGCTGAATCGATTCCCAGCCAGGGCACATAACCAGGTTGTAGGCCAGGTCTCCAGCCAGGTCTGTAGCTGGAGGCAGGCGAAAGGCAACTGTACATTGATGTTTCTCTCCCTCTCTGCCTATCTCCCTTCCCCTCTCTCTGAAAATAAATAAAATCTCTTTTTTTTTAAGGTCTCTAAAAAAATGAAAAAGGAAATGGTAGTCATGGGAATGTAAAGTAGAGCATAGGGAATATGGTAAAAAATAGGTAATAACCATGTATGGTACCAGGTGGATACTGGTAATAGAGGGGGACTACTTTGTTAAGTATTAAATACAACTGTTTAATTATTATGCTGTACATCTGAAACTAATACAAAATACTATTGAATGTAAAATTGAAAAATAAAGTTTAAATTAATAAAAAAATAAAGGAAGCATGAAACAACCAATCAGAACAAGAAGAAAAAAGAATCCAAAAAAAAAAAAATTGAGGATAGCATAAGCAGCCTCTGGGACAATTTCAAGAGATCCAACATTCACAACAAAGAGGTGCCGAAAGGAGAAGCGAAAGAACAAGAAATTGGAACTTTACTTGAAAAAATAATGAAAGAAAGCTTCCCTAATTTGGTGAAGGAAATAGACATGCAAGTCCAGGAAGCACAGAGAGTCCCAAATGAAATGGCTGCAAAGACACCCACACCGACACATCAGAATTAAAATGCCAAATGTTAAAGATAAAGAGAGAATCTTAAGAGCAGCAAGAAAAAAAGCAGTTAATTACCTACAGGGGAATTCCCATAAGACTGTCAGCTGATTTCGCAAAAGAAACTTTGCAGGACAGAAGGGACTGGCAAAAAATATTCAAAGTCATGAAAAGCAGGGGCCTACAGCCAAGATTACTCTATCCAGCAAAGCTATCATTTAGAATTGAAGAGCAGATAAAGAGCTTCCCAGACAAGAAAAACTAAAGGAATTCATCATCACCAAACCATTATTACATGAAATGTTAAAGGACTTATTTAAGAAAAAGAAGTGCACTGGCTGGTGTGGCTCAGTGGATTGAGTGCCAACCTGAGAACTGAAAGGTTGCTGGTTCGATTCCCAGTCAGGGCGCATGCCTGGGTTGTGAGCCAGGTCCCTAGTTGGGGGTGTGTGAGAAGCAGCTGATCAATGTTTCTCTCTCCCCATTCTCTCTCTCTAAAAAATAAATACACTTAAATAAGAAAAAGAGAAAAACTATGAAGAAGTGGCAAAAAATACATATCCATCAACAATTCAATCTAAAAAACAAAACAAACAAGAAGAACAAAGATAGGATCATAGATATGAAGAGCAGTGGTTGTCAAGATGAGAGGCAGACGTGGGGAAATGGGTGAAGAGGTAAGGGGATTAGTTAGTATAAATAGATAGTTACAGACTAGCCATGGGGAGGTAAAATAAAGTATAGGAAATGGAGAAACCAAAGAACTTATACTCATGACACATGGACATGAACATGGTAGGGGGATTGTTTGAGAGAGTGGGGAGTGCTGGGTGGAAGGGGGCAAGGGGAAAGATCAGGACAACTGTAATAGCATAATCAATCAAATATAATTTAAAATATACCCTGATGATTGGGTTTCCTTTGAAATTGAGACACATTCTATCTCCTCTCTTTCCTGGTGTCTGTTATGGGCTGAATTGTGTCTCCATGTCCCCCAGCCGTGCCGCCCCTCAGATTCTTATGTTGAAGTCTTTACTCCAGGTCCCTTAGAATGTGACTTTATTTGGAATTAAAATGAGGTCATTAGGGTGGGTCTAATACGATATGACTGAGACACAGAAACACATACAGGGATGACTAGGAGAAGAGAGAGAGAAGACAGTCTTCTGTAAGTCAAGGACAGGACCTTAGAAGAAACCAACCCTGCCACTGTCTTGGTTTAGCTAGGACTTGACAGTCTCCAGAAATGTGAGAAAATAAATGTTTGTTCTTTAAGCCACCCAGTTTGGGGTATTTAGTTACAGCAACCTGAGCAGACAAGTTCTATAGTGCCTGAACAACCTTTGATTAGGAACTGCTATTAGTAAGAACTTTCTGAGCAGGAAACTCCTAACGTATATGTATTTGTGTATGTGCATGTATCTAGATACATATTGATTTATAGATGTCTGTACCTCCATACAAATATATATACTACATTGCCATATGCACAAACATAGAAATTAGATCAATAAAGAATAGGAAAAGAAGCTCTAAGCTCCCCCCTCATCCTGGGGTCCACTCATGCCTCACATCAGCAGAATCCCCACATTGGTGCGAGCATTAACCTTTGTCTCCCCTGCTGGGGAGGGACAAAGAGTGGGGAGGGGACAGGGGAGATGGAGGGCTTGACTGAGTACAACCCCTAAGAGAATGCTGGAAGCCTGGGAGGGCAGGGGTCAGTGTGGTCCTATCTTGGGGGCAGCCAGGCCTGCCAGGAACCATCTGCGGTGACTGGGCAGAGGGTGCATTGACAGAGACCAGCAAGCCAACATTTGCCTATCAAAGACCCCAGGGTTCCCAAGCAGGGGTCCACCTGCAAGGAGGAGGAGGGGGTGGCTCCTCCTGCCCCTGCCAGCACAAGGCATCACACACAGTAGAGGCCCTGCCGGCCTGGGATCCAGGTTTTGGCCCAAATCTGCCTTGATCTAAATGTCTGAGCTGGATGAGGCAGCTGAACCAGATGGACTTTAATGAGGAAAACCTAGTGTCTTGTAAACTGGGTTGGTTTCAGTTAAGTGAACGTAACAAAACTCCAGCGGTCCACCTGAGTGCCGTGCACCATGGTCGGACAGCAAGGCTAGCTTTTCAGTCCTTGTACAGCCCTAAGAGGCAGGCATAGCTGCCCCTGTAAAGTAGACGCCAGACCCCATGTGGGAGCTGCGCCGAGTCCAGGCAAGGTCTGGCTCTGAAGGCTGATGCTTAGCCACGGCCCTCTGATATCATCATTCTGTTAGGTCGTTTCTCTCAGTTTGCCAGGACATGTTTCTTGGTAAAACGCCCCCTGATCTCAGCCAAATGACCACGTGCTGCTTGATATCCATGATGGGCCAACTCACAGCAGGGCTGGGCCAGGTGGGACCCTGGCAGGTGACTGTAGCCCTTGGAAAAGGCTGATGATCCGGGGCCAGGAGCAGGAGGGCAGGAAGGGAAGAGCAGGATGCCCCATGCCCACCCACGACTTCACTCTGCCCCAGAGCCAGAGGTACCTGGGGAGCATGGCCTGGCACCGGTCGAGGATGCTCTGGGCCCCGGGGTGCCCACCCCAGTGCAGACTGTGAGCTGTGGCTTCTAGTGTGCTGATCTTTTCTGCCTGTGCCTCCAGGTCCTGCTCCAGCAGCTTGTGCTTCCGCAGGAGGGTCTCCACATTGGCCAAGGGGTCCTGGCGGGAGCAGGAAGCCGATACTGTCCATGGGGCTGTCCCCACCCCATCCCAAGCTCTGCTTTCCTGCCTAGAGCCATTACACCGATCACTCACCATCATGATGAGTGCTCCGCCCAAACACACACCTCTCACCCTGGAGGCTGCATCTGGCTTTAGGAATGAGATTCCCAGCCAGGGAAGGCGCTGAAGGATAAGGTCTAAGTGACAGAAACTCAGGGGCGGCTGGAGCTTTTCCCTAACAGGAACACTGCCCCTCCTCCTCTGCACGCCCAGCAAGGTTCCCCTGCACAGGATGGGTGAGCCCTGATTACTCTCAGAGGTTTCCCCTAAGCCAGGCTTGCCTGCCACAGGGGTTGGGACAGTGGTTAAAACAGCAAACCTCTGGGTGTAAGGAGGTGAGGAGGGCAGAGGAGAAAATGGTGGTGGGAAGGAGGCAAGATTAGGTCCAGGGCCACATACTCACCCTTGAAGCTCCCACAGCAGGCCCGGGGGGGCCCCCCTCCAGGTGCCCCAGAATGGCTCACATGGATTAGCAAGTGACTTCTCAGGGGCTGACGTGATGGGGTGACCCCCTTGGCTTGGACAGCTCTGGCTGGTTTGATTCTTAATGCTGCTCTTGTCAACCCTCCCTCATTCCTGCCAGATGCCTACCACCTGCCCCTCGCTGGCTGGGCATGCTTCCTGGCAGTGGAGCCAACTCTCCATCTGCTCCACAGAGCTCAGAAATAACTGTTAGGAAGAGAAAAGGCAAAAGGAATGAGCAGACGGTCCAGTCACTGCAGGTGGTGTGAACCTGTCAGTGGCCCAGGGGAGAAACCCTGGACCTGGGGCCTGGCTCAACTGAACGAGCCCACAGCAGGCAAGACTTGTGGGCGAGCTGGGTGGGGAATGGTAGGAAGAGGCCCCAGCACGGCAGCCTCTGACTCTGGCTTTGACCAGAGCAGGGGGGATTAGTGCAGGCCCCACTGGGTGGGGGCAGGATGGAGGCTGCCCACCTGTAGTTCCAAAGCTTGCTGCAGCTGAAGCTGGTGCCCCTGCCAGGCCTGTTCCAGGCTGTTCAGCTCCTGGTCTAAGGCAGCCAGGGCCCGGAGGATGTCAGGGTTGGACAGGTGCCCAGCTGCAAGCAGTCGCTGCCCCGTGCTCCGGGCCAGGCTTATGCTGTCTGTTCGGGAGTCCAGTTCAGCCTGTAACAGGACTGGACTCAGATCCCAGAGGCTGAGGCCTTCAGGGCTGGAGGAGGCCCAGTAGGAAGGAGGAGAGGTGGGAGACAGCTGAGAGGCTGGGATGGAAGAGGAGAAAGGCAGAGGCAGGTGACGGAGCAAGGACCCAAGAGGAAGTTGGGATTACAGTGAGAGAGAGGACAGACAGGAGGTGAGGTCCCAGGAAAGACTCAGGGCCTCCACCACTCACCTTTCGCTCCTGGTGCTCCTCCAACATGCGCCGGGCCTCTGCAGGGCTGCTGGGGACACTTTGGGCGTCCATCTGTGCCTGCAGCCTCCGGGCCCAGCCCAGCAGCTCTTGCAGCGTTGCCTGCAGTTTCCAAGCATGGTGCCAGGCTTCCAGCGACTCCCTCCTGCCCACAGGGCTGGTCAGCTGGTCCTCTGAACCCCACTTTTCCCCTGAGCCCACCAGTACCTCTGACCCTGAATCCCCTCAGCCAAAGAAGGGCCCAGGGGCTGGGGATTCATGGGGTAACAACACAGATGGTATTTGAAGGCTGGAGATTTTCAGGGGAAAGCTGGGGCTGAAGGGAAGCATGGGGTCTGAGAGGTGGGTCAGCAAGGCAGTGGGGGTTCATACCACTTCTGGGCCCTGTTCCGAAGCTGCCACCAACTGTGCCCCATCTCCCGCTGCTTGCTGCTGAGGCTGTGGGCTGCCTGGGCACTTTTCTGGCAGAGGCGGAGCACCTGACGGTCTAGGGACTGTGGGGGAAGCAGGGTCAGGGGCTGGGGCGGGGAGGCCTGTTTTCCTCAGGGGCACGCTGGCTGCAGGAGGCCCCGCAGGAGAAACAGCTGAGTGGCCCTGGCTGGCTTGTGAGGTCCCAAAGGCCCCTTGCCTTCTGCACGCCTTCTGGGGGTCCCACAGAGGAGCGACCCTGGGTCCACCTTCACACCCAGTTGCACACCTCCACCTGGGGCTGGATGAGGGCCACTTCCTGCTCCAGCTTCTCGTGCCTCCACAGCAGCCTCTGCACGCTCTCCAGATCCTTCCCGCAGTCCAGGGTCCAGACCCTGGTGGCCTGGGAGGAATGGGGAGACGGCTGCTTGGCCTTCCACTGCAGGGGGGTGGCGGGCGGCAGGACTGTGCAGAAAGCAACCCCCCAGCAGGGCCGCCTTCCTGCTGCCCTCCACGGGGCTGGGGCCGCCCTGACCGGAGGCCCCTTCTTTTTGCAAAGGAGGAAGGTTCTGCGGAGAGACACAGGGTGTGTGTGTGCGGGGTTCCCTCGGAGGCAGTGACTGCCATCTGTGGGGTGATTCCACATACACGGACCCTCGTTCCTTTGGAGAGAATTCAGCATGGGTAGCCAGGCCAGGCTGAGGTGGGAACCAGAGGAGAAATAAGAATGGTTTCTTTCACACGGGGCTTCTCAGGCTACCTGCAGCTGCCTTTATGTCTGCCTCTGCTAGAGTTCGACCCAAGTTTCTCTGTGGTGGCTGACACAATCCTGGTGCACGTGTCTTACAGGGTCTGAGTTTGTTCAAGGACAGCAAACACTAGGGTGGGGGGATCTGGTCTCTGCACTTCTGGGAGGTAAAAGGATCCGGGCAGACTAACCTCCCAGACTGCAGTGGGGGCTCTACAGTCCCCAGCAGACCCCCTGACAGACCTGTGGTGGGACCTCCAAGTGTCCCAGCTGAAGAGGAGAGGTGGGCAAGGGGCAGGACTGGGGAGGCAGCCGTCACCCCTGGGCTGCATTTGTTGACAACTTACTTTCTCTCTGATCCGCTCAGTAACCACATCCAGCTCACAGGACAATGTGTGTATCTCCAGGGCACCTTCAAGCTGCCGCTGGTACCAGAGCAGGTTGCCATGGAAACTGTGCCACCTGGCAAGAGAGGATGTGAGGCTGAGTCTGGGGTGGCCCTCCAGCCGTCTCTCCTGGCCCACTGCTTCCTGATGTTGGGACTGGCCTATTGTTGAGCTGGTGTCGCCGCTGGCAGATGGTCCTGACTTGCTCAGGGTCCCGGTTCGTGAGACGCACTGACAAGTCATTGATGCTCCTGATGTGAGTGTCATCCACTGTGGCCTGCGGGAGATTCATGGTGAGGCATTGGCACCACCCAAGCTGAGCCCCTTCTTTGCGTGACAGTTGACACTTAGGAGGTCTGCTTGGGCCCAAGGGAGCACAAGGAGCTGCTTATCTGGGGAGGGAAGGCAGTGGCTTCCTCTGCTGCCACCATCCCATCCCAGGCAAAATGAGCAAGGTCCCCTAGGAGCCTGCAACCTCAGAGTCATCGCTAAGGCTGGAGAAAAAAGTGTTCCCCGAGTCAGGACCAGAAGAGAGTGGGTGGGTGGATAAGCACTGATTAACAGAAGCTTTTTTTTTTTTTTAATTTTAACATTATTTTTAAGATTTTATTTCATTATTTTTAGAGAGGGGGAGGGAGAGAGGCAGAGAGGGAGAGAGGCATCAATGTATGGTTGCCTTTCACCTGCCTCCAGCTACTAACGTGGCTGGAGACCTGATTTGCAACCTTGTAATGTGCCCTGGCTGGGGAATCGAACCAGCGACCTGGATTAACAGAAGCTTTTAAAGTTAAAATACAGCTTGCTGGGATAGGAAAAGCAAAGCTAGGGGTGAAATGCATTGACCAGTTTGGGCCTCTTGGGGTAGGGTGTCCCCACCCCAAGGAGTCATGGACTGAGGCTGCTATAGATTAGTCACCGGGTGGGGCTTTCCAGCATGTGGGGACGGGTCCCTGACAGTGGGATTCCCGCTCCTCATTAAAGCACCTTGCATTGGTAGAGCTTGTTAAAATCCCTAAGCATTCCCTATGAAGTATCTCAAATGAGGTGGCGGTGAAGAGATTTCCCTCTTTATATAGACGCCACAGCAGAGCTCGGAGGCTAATGCGGCCAGTTGGTGGCTGAGGTGGGATTCGAGCCCACCTCCTTCCGGAGCCTAGTGCTCTTCCTACTGTAGCACCTCACACAGGGGCTTCAAGACCCCACTGTGAGCAAAGGACCGCTTAGCTTAAGGCTCCGCAGCCCTTTAAAAAAATCATGTAAACTTACATCAGAGGGATGGGATTAGCACAACTGGTTATGAATGTATCTGTCCAATTTCTTTTCTTTATACCACATAAGAGAACTAGATGTTTGGGGGTACATGTAGGGGGAGGTGAAGGAGGAGATGCTGATATGCTGAAAGGTGGTTATTAATTCATACATTCTTTCATTTTCAATTCTGAGATAATTATAGATGCATGGGAAATTTTAAAAAGTACAACAGTATAGAAAAGTCCCACGTACTCTTCCCCCAGCTCTCCCTGATTACTAATATCTTACCTATCTACAGTACAATATGAAAACCAGGAAATTGGCATTGGCCTAATTATTAACTAGGCTACAGATTTCATTCAGAGTTCATCCATTTCTACATGTGGGGGGAAGGATAGTGCTATGTAGTTTTGTTACACGTATGGATTCACGCAAGCTCCGTCACTCATACTGCTCTGTTGCCTATGAGGTAGGTGTTATCCCCATTTTAAAGATGAGGAGAGTAGGTCTGGAGCCTGCCTAAGCACCTACAGGTAGTAAGCACTGAGCTGTCACCTGAGCCCACACCTGGCCCTCAGTCAGTACTCTGAGCTGTATTTCCCAGTTGTGGGCGGGGTGGGGGAGGAAGTGACCTCTCGCCTGCAGGACCCCTTACCCCGGTCCAGACTCCTCGGAACTCCCGGAGCTGTTTGAGGAGTTGCAGGCAGTGCTCACGGTTCTGTCCCAGGTCACCGGTGTTCACTGTCAGCTCCTGTGGAGGCCGAGGATGGGAGGGTAGTACTCTGAGCTTCAGCCTTGGTGCGTCCAGTCCCTGGCACCTAGCTGCTGGGGTTCCCTCCTGTCAGGGAACCAGGGGGCCGCAAGCCTGGGGCTCCCCCATCTCCCAGCTGCAGGGCCTCACCATGTCCTGGATCCAGGCCTCACAAAGGTCCACTCTCTGCAGGAACTCCAGGAAGTTCTGCATGTCCTCTAGGTCCTGGCCCTGGAGGGCCACTGCCTGCCTCAGCTTCTCCCAGTGCTCCTGCAGCACCTGCAGCCTCTGGGAGATTTCTGCTGCCCGAGGGTGGCCCTGGGCCAGGAGAGCCTTGCCTTCCTGGGGAAGAAGGGGGGACCAGAAGATCTTGCCTGTCACCCTTCCTCCTGCTTTCCTACCATCGCAGCCCCCACCCCTTTCCTAAGGCCTTTTCTGTTGGCCACCCTGGAGTCCAACTTTGGGGCGGGGCTAGCCGTTACCTTGACAACAGAAATGATGGCCTTTCCATGGGCCTGGACTTCAGCCTGGAAGGCCTGGTGCTTCTGCCGGTGCCTCAATTTATCTTTCAGATCCCCAGGAGGGAGCAGCTCTCCCAGTTGCTGAACCCGCTCCTGGATCCAGTCCTCTGCCTGGTGGTGATGGCAACATGAATCCCATGATTCATTCATTCATTCAGAGGCTGACACTGCCTCTGTCCACAGAGTCGTCCTGCCCACCTACCCTCAGCTGTGCCCAGGCAGAGAGTGCAGGCCCCATGGGCGGGACTGGGCAGGGCCTGGCAAATGAGAACCAATTGTTCTAATCCAGGAAGATATGCCTCAGGGTCCCCCAGCTGCAGAAAGGGGGCTTGGGAAGGACCTTAGGCTGGAGATGAGGCTTGCCTGCTCCCAGGCCCGGCTGCTCTGCTCTCTGCCCTGCCTCCTTCTGTCCTGGCCCTGCGAGAGCTGAGAAGGCAGCGGGATTTGCACAGGGGTCTGTGGATGAAATATTCTGGGCTCTAGCCTGGTCTCTGGGAAAGCCACTGAACTCTCCACAGCTTCATGTTCTTGTTACAGGGTTGTAGCGAAGGCTAAATGAGCCCAGGGAGGTGAATATTGTCTATAAATTGTAAAACGCGACCCCGAAAGAAGGCACTGGGCTGGGGTTGGCCCTCTGACCTGGGTCACGGCCCTGGTGAAGCCAGCCATCAGCAGGGAGCTGTGCAGGGCCTGTCTCCGGGTCTCAGCCAGTTTCTTCACTTGAGCCCGACGCTCCAGCACTGCATGGAGCCGGGCCTGCACGCTGGGGCCCCGGAGTGTCTCCGCCCGCTCACGCAGAGCTGCCTCCTGTGGGCAAGGTGGGCACAGACTGCTATTCTAGGCCGGTGAGGCTGGAGCGGGGACTGGCCTACAGGGGAGCCCTTCCCTCACACCTGCGTGGCCTACGGCTGGCTGATCCTCCCAGCAAGCCAGATCCCAGTGACCATGTGATGGGGGGTCAAAGTGGACTCCCTACCCCACCCTACCCAAGGCCCCCTTCTTGAGCCACCTGGTCAACTCTGCTCCACCATGTACCCCTAGCCCCACAGGCCGCCCCCACATCAACATTGCCTCTGGTTACTCACGAAGTACCCCATGCCCCCCATTTAGGGGTCTACATTTCCCAGACTCCCCTTCCCCCACCAACTCTGATGAAGCCCAGGCTCCCTGAGTCCATCACCTTCTCATCCTGGGCAGTCAGCACCTTCTGGAAGATCTCATGCTTTCGGATCAACTGTTCCACCTCTTCCACTGAGCGCCCCAGCGCACTGGTTTTCAGAGACACCTGCATCAGCCCATGGAAAAGAAACAGAGGCCATCAGGGACCAGCCAGCCAGCCAGCCCATCACCCCCATTTGCAGCAAGCAGTCTGGGCTGCATATCAGGGAAACACCAGAGCCCCAGGGAAGCGAGTCAGGGAGAGGGAAACGGTGAGAAGAGGAGCAGAAGGGTGTGTGCTGTGAGGTGTGGGCACCTGCCTCCTGGGCCTTGAGGATCTCATCCAGGCGGCCACACTTTCTGAGGAAGAGCTGCTCCTGGTGCATGGCCTGCAGCCTCTCCTGTTCCTGCTCCCAGGCCTGGAACACCTGCTCCCGCCTGTCCTGCAGGACTTGTAGTCCTTCCTGGACCTGGGGACGGGCATGTGGGAGTCTGCACTGAGAGGGCAGAGGGTCTGAGAGGAGCCTCAGAGGAGAGGCCGGCTGGCAGAGAGGGCAGGGCACGGGGAGGTCAGGCTTGGGGGAGGTCAGGGGGTAGCAGAAAAGGGGCCCACCTCCTTGATGGGTGTCCCTGCAGTCAGAAGTGCCTGCTGGCCCAGCTGGGCAGCCCGCTGGCGTAGCTCCTCCCGGGCCTCGAGCTCTGCCCGAAGCTGTTGGTGGGCATTGAGCTTGATAGGGCCGCTGCTGGCCTCCTGGGAGCTCCCCTCTACCTGCAGCTCCTGCCACACACTGTCTGCCCAGGACGTGTAGTTTTGCACCTGAATCCCAGGGTGAGGGAGAGAGCGAGCGTTGGGTGAGAGCTGGGCTCTGAGGCACAGTTACAGCCTGGCTGTTCCAACCTGAGCTGCCCCAGGGCACAGCCTCCGGTGAGGCTCAGGGCCCTTTGTCACCTGGTTCCTCTGTTGTCATCCAACCCAGCCCTCCCAGGTCCCAGACCCCCTTAACTTCCCTATGTGCCAGCCCAAACTCCTCCTCACTCTCACAGAGGCAGGTATCTACGCTAGCACCTTGACATCTCCCTGCTCAGCTGGTCTTCTGGGCCGCCAGTTGGACACAAATCATGTTTTTTGATTCATGTACAGCAAACAGTGCTAGAGCTTACAGGGGCCTTGGATCCTTGTCTAAATGTTTCATCGCATAGGAGAAGAAGGGTAGATGCCACTAAGTACATAAAAGAGTTCTGTAAACTTGAGGCACAAGCAAATGGGCTAACAACCTCAGGTTAAGTGCTCCTGCCTCTTGAAGGTGGTAGAATTGGATCCCTACATCCAAGTTTTGCAGTGTCTTAGTTTGGGACTTCTGGTCTGCTAGGCACTAAGACATGGGGACTCCTGGGATATCCTATGCCAGGGCCCACTGTCCCAGCCTGACTCTCGGGTACTAGGTTTATCTCAGCTAGACAGGCTCCATGAGAGCAGTGATTTCCTCTTGCTTAGTAGCTTCTACGTCACCCTCTTCTTTCCACCCACAGCTCCTCCCTCGCACAGAGCTAAACACAGATGTTAAATAGATGCTTGTTGATCCACTGGTCATTGTCTAGAACATCTGAGTCTCCACTTAAGGACTTTCCTGGACCATTTCTACTCCCCGACCCTGGCTGGAACCCTTGATGCCTGACTTTCCTGTCACTCCCCTGAGCTGGTGTGTACCCAAACCTGAGTGTCTCTGCCATGGCTCAGGTGCTCAGCTCTCCGAACAGCCAGACACCCAGATGTGCCCGTGCTTTCATGCCTACACTTCTCCCCCTGGAGCTGGAGGCTCTCATAAGTACATGCACATGCATGGTACAACATATACAACACACACACACACCCTACACATGCACACACACCACCTTAGCAGGAGGGGCCCTCACCTCTGCCTGGAAACGGGCCAGGAGGCACGCCTGCTCCAGCTGGGCCCTGCGCTGCTCCACGCGTAGCTTCAGGGCCTCCCAGGCCTGCTCCAGGGCCTGCTGCCTCTGTTGCACTGCATGGGCCTGAGGCCCCGGACCCAGCTTTTGCACCCTGCCTGCAGCCTCCAGCAGTTCCTGCATCTGGGGGCAGGGCATAGGGAGGGAAGGGTCATGTCCTCCTAGAGGCTGAAAGGCCTGCTCATCACATAGACCCACCCTTTGGCCATGCCCTGCCATGCACAGTGGGCCCAGATGGAGGTCCTAAGGAAGTGTGGAAAATCTAAAGGAACAGCTGCACAGGCCTGAGTGGGCAAGACAGCTGGACCCTGGGCTTACCTGTCGCTCAGTGCCCACAAGTTCATGCTCCAGCCCCTTGTGTCTCCTCAGCTGGGCCTCGAGCCCATGCAGGTCCTGGGCCACATCACTGGGGAGGCTTGCACTTTTCTCCTGAGGCGAGATGGCCAAGGGGATCAGGAATGGAAGGGGGGGCACTAAGCCTGGGGTGGATCACTTCCAGAAAGAACCCTCTTCCTCCCCCTGGGCTCGCACCTGGACCTGGGTGAGGGTTTCTGACAAACTTCTGTGAACGCTGAGGGTCATCTCGGCATCTTGGAGCAGCTGGCCTTGGGCCTGGGTCAGCTCCCACAGCTCCAACCAGGCAGCCCTGCTCCAGGCACGTGGGAGACCAAGCAGCCAATCAACCGGGGACCCAACTTGCGACCTGCCTCCTTGCCCGAATCAGCCCTCTACCCCTCTGGGTGCATCCAGGACTGTCCCAAAGCTCCGCTTCCTAACAGCTTCCCCTTCTCTGGCCCTGCCTTCGAAACCTACCTCCCAGGAGCCTGTCTTTCCAGCTTTACTCTGAATTCAGTCTTTCGCTGCTGTCATACTCACCACTTAATTGGTTTCTGTGGTTTGGTACCCCTCTGTCTTGTATGTTCCGGTCTCAGTAAGTTAGTCGGATTATAAACACTCCAGGGCAGGGGCCACCTCTCCTCTCCACTCCTCAGTCTGCAAACCCTCATTGAGTTCCCAGCACTCTGCCAGGCTGGGCTCTGTGCGGAGGGTTATGACCTTGTCTCACGGCACACAGGCTGGGGGTGAGTCCAAACCCAACGGGTTGCATCTAGGCAGTCTTCCCTCAACTCCTCCAGGTCTTGGGGGCCAGTGCTTTGGAAAAGTGCCCCTGGCGGTCTGGGCAGGGCTCTGGAACCTGCACCAGCCTCACCTGTGGCAGCGTCAGCTTCCCTGGAACCAGCCCTCTGGAGACCCCTTGCGGGCAGGCAGAGCTACATGGCCCTCAGAGCACGTTACCTCCTCTCATCACCCAGGACCTGTCTGCCCCTGGCCCAGCCTGCTGGGCACTCACTGCAGATCCTGCTGCATCTGCTGGGCTTTGGGGGCTGTGCTGTGGCCACACTCCAGCAGGCTTGCCGCCAGTTGCTGGCAGGTTGCCACCCGCTGGTGGCCCATCTCCACTTGGCACCGAAACATTTCAAACTTGGCACACAGGTGCTAAGGAGAAGGAAGGAAATGAGTGACGGTGGTTCCCAGCTGGCAAGACAGTGATCTGCCTGTGACGGGAGGCACCTCAGTGATGTCTACGCAATGTGGGGTTGGGTGGCCACAGCACCTGTTCACTCTCCTCAGAGAGCTGTCCTCAGCCAGGGCTCAAGACTCCCGCACAGCCCAGCCGGGCCAGCCCCCTCATGCCCAGCGTGTGCCTCACAGCTCCTTCGTGCCCAGCCCTTTTCTCACCAGGACATGCTCGTGGTCTTCTCCGAGGCTCTCTCCTCCCTTGGCCACCTGCGTCTGGCTGGCCAGCCAGCTCTGCAGCAACTCAGCTTCCCTCATGAACTCATGCAGCTTCAGGGTCCCCTCCAGCTCCCGGTCTCTGTGAGGGTAGCTTGTGGTTCCCCAGGTGTCCCCCTGGGGACACCTAGCTCAGCCAGAGGGGTGACCTTAAGGAGGTTATTTATGGTTTCTGCCCAAAGCCTGTGGCTCTGGATTCAGAGAGAAGCCAACATAGACCAGTGTGGGACAGGTGAGCACGTGAGTGTGGGGAGGAGACGTAGGGATGTGGGGAAGAGCTGGGAGCTGGGGGTAAGTGCTCCCGCCCAGTGGGCCATCACTGAGGAATTTACGGAAGGTTGTGGTATGGGATCAGTCAACCAGGACTAAACTTCCTGTACTCAGAGTGGGTACAGTGCCCCTCACCGCATGGCTGCCAACTCCTGCAGCTCCCGGAGCTGCCCCCAGACCCTCTCCTGCACCACACGCAGCTGCTCAGGTGCCTCCGGGTCACTGAGGATCCAGGCCTTCTGGTCCAGCTTCTCCATGGTGCTCCAGTCAAGAGCCAGCTCCTGTTTCAGGGCCTGCAAGCACACAAGGACCCATGCAGGTTCAGACGGTGGTGACTCATTCATCTACCCACCTATCTACCCGCTATTCATTCACGCATTGATTACACACCCTCCCTTCCCGCCGTGTATCCATCGCCCACCTACCCAGTAAGGATGGAGCCCTTACTGTTCCATAATAGTGAAGGCATGGTCTGTGCCCTTAGAGGGCTACTTAGCAGGGAAGGGTGAATGTTGGGCAACCTGGGCCAAGGAAGGGAGGGCACCGTGCTAGGTCCCAACATCACAGTATAAGAGCTGGAGTGATAAACACGGTGCGCCCAGGATGTCTGGGATCCAGAAGCTCCATGAAGTGTGGCTATTGGCACGTCCCCAGGAATGGCTCATGGGAGGCCCTCAGTCACACGGACACTGAAGCACTGACCACTAGGACTATGCAAAAAACTGACCAGACAAGAGGACAATTCAATGACAATAGGAACCAGGATCACTTCAGTCTGGGCTTTGGCATTTGTGTAATCCTTCCAGTCTGATCCTAGGAAGGTGGGGGTGTTCCAGGTCTCCCTCCCTTTAATTGGGGATGCTTGTGGGGGGGAGGGAGGTTTCAGGAAGGACATTCTGTCACCTCAGAGGATGATATCCAAGGTGTGGGAGGAAGAACACTGTGTGAGATGAGGGGAGGGCTGGAACAAGCGGCCCCAAGAGAGGAGAAAGGTGCCGGGGGGAAGAGAGGAGGAGGACGTCCCTAGGTCATAGGTGGAGACTGGTACAGAGACTAAAGAGGGGCAGCGTCCTTCAAAGGGGTTGCCTGTGAAGAAAGGGTGCACTGGAGATGAGCGGGGCCCTGTAAGATTTGGATGGGGAGTAGGGAAGGGATATTTCTTCAGGAAGAAAGAGCAGGGCTCTGTGCCTCCAAGGAGTCGGAAGTGCCGTTGGGGTGACAGGCCCACCATCCCCCGCATCCTGAATGCGCGCAGGCTGCGCAGGACAGGCACCTGGTGCTTCTCGATGAGCCCGATGGTGGCTGCCGCACCTCCGCCGTAGTCCTGACTGCTCACCAGCGGCCACTTCTCCGCCATCCTATTCTCAAGCTCTGACAAATCTAGAAAATGCTGCCAAGAAAAGTCTCATTTACCTTGATGATATCAGGGCCGTTCATCATCTCCAGCAGCCAGGACAAAGAGGCTTCTGTGCCCATACAAAGAGCAGCCAGCTCCTGGTCCAGGGTTCTCACCACTGACCCACCCACCTCCCAGAGAGCCCCAGGCCCAGCGGAGCCCACTCACACAGCCTGCCTGACTTTTGCCACTTGTCCTGACCCTGTGCTCTCACTCAGCATCTTACCTGCTGGAGGGCAGCAGCCTGCTCCAGCTCTGCCCAGCGGCCTTCCAGCTCCTGGCACCGCTCCCCAATGTGCTGAGCTTGGGGGTGCCCGGAGGCTGCTAGGCTCCGTCCGGAACCCAACGCCTGTCGCACTCGTCCCTGGTGGGCTTTCACCTCTGCTCGAAGTCGCTGCCATGCAAGAGCACAGAACAGGGTTTATTGTCTTCAGATTCCATTAGCTCTAGGGTGCCCAGAACAGAGCCTTTGATACGGCTCCAGGTCCCATTTGTGGCAAAACTCCCAGGCAGAGGATAGCTGGGGAAAGAGACTTGGAAATCAGGGCACCGTGTGCAGCAGCAAAGCTTCTAAGGACTGGGGATAGAGTATCACGGATCCTGGGAGAAAGGGGCTTGTTACCTTGAGCTTGCGGCGACGGCCCCAGGCATCAGCCAAGCACTTGGAGGAGCTGCTGGAGCTTGTGCTGGGCATGTGCTCCGCTACCCACCGGAGCTCCGTGGTGGTCAGGTGGTAGAACAGGTACAGGTCAGTTGAGGCCTGCAGCTGCAGACTCCGGGTGGCCAGGTGTGCCTGCAGGGATTTTAACCTGGATGGAGGCAGAAGAGATGGAGGAGGTTGGGAACACGCGAGGACAGACCTTCTGTCCTTGCCTTGGCTCAGTCAGGGATCGGTGAGGAATGAGGTGAGGCTTGGAGGAAAGTTTCATCTAATGGAGGAGGGCAGTGGAGGCAGCTGGAGAGGGCCCAGGGCCCAACCTCCCACCCAGGTGACCTGCCTGACTTCGGAGATTATGGGGTGCTTGGGATGCCTAGTTGGGGTCTCTGACCCTCCTACCCCAGGAGTGACTCCACTCATAAGGAAAGGGGATTTGGACAACTTCTGGTCCTCTGGGGCCACCCTGCCAGGCTCACAGGGTGAAACCACTTTCATGTTCTCATGGGAGGATGGAACACAGTGGGATGAAGATGGGACAAGCGGGTATGTACCTCTGGAGGTACTTTTGGGCTTCCTCCAGGATGGGCTGGGAATTGATCCCTTGGTGGGCCTGGGAGACAAGGGTGGCCACCTGGCAGGCCAGGGCCCGGCTCTCAGCCTGCAGCCGGCGGTGCTGGTTCTGCAGCCTTCTGCTGGGGCTCAGGTCCTGCCCCATTTCCGCACTCTGCAGAGTCCCCTCCAGCTGTTCTACCTTCTCCTTGGTGTTCTGGGGCGGGACGGGGAGGGGTGCTGTTGCCTTTGGCTCTCTGCACACAGGCTAGCAAATGACCCTTCTGAGCTCTGAGACTGAGTGCTGGGAGCACTCACCAAGGACCCACTGGGGACCTCCCTGACATTTCCCGCCTTCACCAGCAATGCCCAAATGCTCCCCCAGAACCTCATGAACACCCTGTCCCTTCCCACTTTTTTCTCCCTGGCAGACTCAAACTATATTAACCATGTCCTGGGCACACAGGAGACAATCCTGTCAAGCCAGGCTCGACTTGCCATAAGGCAGAGGTGTCCAAGGATGCAGGACTTTCCAGGGCTGTTCCAGACTCAGAAAATCACCTGGACTCCTCCTCACACCCTGTCCTGCCCAGTCCAGCCCAGCCCCAGTCACCCTCTTGGGCCCTGCGCCTTTCTTCAGCCGACCTGTAGTAGCATCTGGAGCTGGTCCTGCAGCCTCGCCTGCCAGAGATGCTCCCCGTACTCTTCCATTTTGTGGTTCAATTCTTCCCACTTGCTACTCAGGCCCTGAAGCCTGGCCTGCACCTCCTCCTGGGCACGGAGATCACTGCTCAATAGTTTTCTCCCAACCTGCATGGACACAAGGACCTAAGAGTCTTGCTGAGCTGTTGGTGCCATGATCAGCCGCAGCAGGCTGGCCCCAGGTGGCAGAGGTGGGGGGTGATTGTCTACAAGTTGCATTCTCTAGGCTACAAGGGTGTGAGCAGTTTGTATGACCCCCAAATCTGTAGGCAGAGGTGGGAGAGCTTCTCTCTGGTGCCCACAAGTAGTGCAAGGTACCTCAAGTAGCCTCAGGTACCCGGAGGTGGCAGAGAAGGGGCTTTGTTCAGGTGGAGGGGCAGGCCCTCGCCTGCTCCAGTGTTGGAGGAAGGGACAATGGAAGCTTTGTCGGATGGTTTGGGGACATAGATCAGAAGGTGTCCAGCTAAGTGGAGAAGGAAGCTGGGTGACCCTAATTGTATGGTAACCGAGGCTGATTCTTCCTTCAGTGAGCGTGTTCTGTGAAAATGTGCCATGTGCTGGGGAGGGAGTATGAGGACAAGTAGGCCCTGCATGCTCCATCCAGCCCCCACCTGCTGCAGGCCCTCCACGTGTCCACGGGTGGCCAACAGCTCACGCTCAGCCTTTTCGTGCCACTTGAGTTTCTGCAGGATGTTGCTGGGCTCCAGGGAGGGTTCATCCACCACCATTAGGCCCTTCTCCTCCATCCACAGCATCAGTTCTGTCACATTCTGCTTCCATTCCTGCCCAAGAACCAAGGGGTGGACTACGGATTGGGGCTGGTGCATGGCCCTCTATGATAGGGGTCTAAGGGACCCCCATGGGAAGAGCAGGACCCAAAACCAATCCTAAGGTTCAAGAGAAGTGGGGAGTGGGGTCACTGCTCCCAAGTTGGAACAGGAAAACAGAGATTGGGTGGAAAATGTCTCAGGGAAAGCGGGAAACCAGGGGATTCAGGACCTGGGCCCCACAGTGCCTTCTGCCCAGCAAGGAGGAACATCTGATCAGTCCCTACTACTCCATCCCACATCGCATCACACATGGCCACCTCTCTCCAAATAAGCTTAGGTTTTGGGAGGCCTGTGGATTGCCCCAGCTCTGAGCCCCTGTGGGCAGTGCTTTGGGGGGTAGAGCAAATATTTGTCAGAGGCAAGGTCTGTAACTCATGCCCATGCCCCATGCAAGAGCCTAGAGTGTGGCCAGAAATGATGGGGAAGGGAATTAGCTGGTGAGGCAGTTATTCAAGACTTCGAACCTACTCCCACCCCAGGGCAGTGTGGTCTGTCTCTGTTTTTTCCTCATCTGGAATAACCAGAGATGTAACATGTGTCTCACAGGGGTGCAGTGAAAGTCAATGACATGATGTGTGGGCAAGTGTGCGCCCGGTAAACTGTAAAGTGTTCTGCATAGTGTGCCGCTGTTAGTGCAACAGTGGACTCAGGCATCCTCCAGGGGAGGCCTCAGGCGCCTGGGTTGGCCTCCTCACCTGGAATTGGAGGGAAGCCAGCAGCTGCCTTCCCCTCTGATCACTCTTCTCTTGGACCCTGGCCCACTGGGCCTGGACGCTCCGAAGCTGCTCTCTGACTCTGGAGGGCGGGTGGAGGTGGAGGTGGCAGTGAGGGAGGGCTCAATACCTGAGGCCCACCCCAAAGGTCAGTCCGCCACAGCCCAGGGTATCCCTCCCCACTCCACCCTTACTCTCCCCTCACCCCCACCTCCCAGCCTCAGGGCAACAGGCTGTGGAGACTGAGAAAGAAAGGCTGCTTCCCAGATAGCGCCTGCTTACTTGTGTGCACCCGGGTGTCCGCTCTGAGTCAGCTTCCTGCCTCGTGACCACAGAGCCTCTGCTCGAGGGCCCAGGAGGCCTAGAAGCTGCCCAAATGCCTGGTGCTGCTGTAACAGGCTCTGGGCCTCCCCTGCATCCTCCTGGGTGGGGGTGGGGGTCGGGGTCAGGGACAGAGATCTGGGGTCATGCCTGGGAGGAGGGGGGTCAGCACCCTCCCACTCACTGCTGGCCCAGGGGCCTGCCGTGTCCCCGGCTCCTTACCCCAAGGCTATGCAGCTGCAGGAAGGCCTCATGCTTGGCACAGCGGGCAGAAAAAACATCCATTTCTCGGCCAAACTTCTGCAGCTCCAGCCCCTCCTGCAGCCGCTGCTGCCTCTGCTCCCAGGCAGCTGTCAGGCCCTGGCTTTGCTGGCCCAGGAGCCTCAGAGCATTGGTCACCTTTGGGGAGTCTCGGGAGTCCACCGCTGCCATGGGCTGGCCCTGAGACTCCAGCTGCCGCATCCTGGCCAGGACAACAGGCAGAGGCTCAAAGCCTGTCCCTTGCCTCACCAACCTTCCTGCCCTCTTGCCTCCCTCGCCATTCATCTCAGAACTCTGAGGTGAGGGTAGCTGGAGGGGTCTGAGGCTGGTTAACTGGTTCCCTCATTGCGTGGGACAGCTGTGCCCAGGCTCACCAGTGAGACACTCTGTGTAAGAGCCCAGCACAGTCCTGAGGACCCAACAGTTTCCCTGCTTCCTACCGTGTTCCCCGCTGGCCCACTGTGGCCACACGGATGCTGATGCCCAGGCAAGGACATGGGCTGGGACAACACAGCACAAAAACGTTGCTCAAACGCACACATGCCTGGCTGCAGGGCCACCGTAAGCCCACCGAGGAACCCAAAGCAACGAGAAAGGTGCCCCTTTCAGCTCGGGGTGCCTTTCCCACAGGCTGGGGAACAGGTAACACCTGTGTGTGAATTAGGAAAAGGTTCCACTCCTCGGAGCTGACACAGCCCTGAATGGGGAGCAGAGTCTGGCGAGTGAGGATGGGATGGAGTCGGTGCCTGGTCGGCCACGTGTCAGGTTCCCTCAGCGGGGCACAGCCTGTGACCATCTCTGCAGGGGGAGAGGCATCACCACACGGAGGAGGTGAGTGTCATAGTCCTGTGGCGGTCCTGAGCCATGCGCCTCCGGGACACAGAACGGCTGAGACACTAGGTCACCCTGACTGAAACCCATCCTTCGTGCGCGCCTGGATGGGGTGTGGCCAGGCCTGGGTTGGACAGAACCTTCTGCAGGACTCTCGTACTCTGTCCAGGGTCCCTCCCCGAGTGTGCAGGATGCCTGAGAAGTGCTAGGTTACTTCTTCCCTCCTTGAAAACCTGCCTCATGCATCATGCTGAACACCAGCTTGGGTCAGTCCCCTGGCTGACACACTGTCTCCCGCCTCTCGCTTTCTGGTGGCCTCTCCCCACAGGTGTGGCCCGTCTGAAGCATGGCCTGTCTGCCCTCCTGTCCTGACCTCTCCTGCTGCAGGTGGATGTCCTCCAGCAGGTCTCGGTGCTCCTCTAGCTGCTGCTGGGCTGAGGCCACATCCGCCACCTCCTCCTCGCCACGCAGCTGAGCCTGGACAGCCTCTGCCCACTGCAGCAACTGCCGGCTCTCCTGCAGGAAGCTCTGCCGGGCCTGGGCCTGGGCCTGTCGGGCCACTTGCTGCTGCATCCGCTCCAGGAGCCCCTGCAGGGTCTCCACCTGCTGGTGCAGGGCCTGGCTCTCTGCGGAGCCCGACTCCTTGACTCTGGGAGACAGGCCCACCATCCAGTGAGTGCTTTGCCCTGGGCCAGGTAACGAGGCCTGTATTCCCTAGGGAAGGTGGTGTAGGCTCTGAACCCCCACCTCACCCTTGACTTAGGGGCAGCAAGCACATGTGGCTCTCCTGTTCCCCCCGAGCATTTTCTCATGCTGTTCCCCCACCTCTGCCCCTGCCCTTCAGACGGTACATCTATCCTCACCCAGCCCAATTTGTCTCCTTCCACATTCCACAACCCTGCTCAGTTCTTCCCTCCCTCCCTCCCTCCCAGGGTGTCATCACTGTGCCAAACCCAGGCTGTACTTTATGGCCACCCTGTGCAGGTAATGGACAGTCCTCTCCAGTGCTAGCCTCTTCTGCTGGGCCAGTTGTAGGATGTGGTGGCTGTCCTCTGAGTGCCCTGGCTCCAGGGCTTCCAGCTGGAGTATCATGTCTTGGAGCTGGACCTGTGTGGGTCCACAGTCCTGCAGAAAACTTTGCACATCCGTGGTGAGCGCCAGCTGCATTTCCTTCTCTTTCCTCAGGGCCTCCAGCTGCTCCCACCTGGGCAGAGGGAGAAGGAGTTTCCATCACAGGGGGACCTTCCTGTCTGTCCTGGGGCTCACATGACAGAAGCTGCTAGGCTGGCTATCCTCACACCCTCTCCTCCCTGTCTCTCACATGTCTGGTCTTTCCTCCTGGTACCTCGGGAAGTGGGTGAGCAGGTATTTAGCCCAGGCCCTGTCTCCAGCCTGCCCCATTACCCCTCCCTCCCTCCTTGTTCTCACCTCTGGCTCAGATCCTCCTGCTGTTGCTGGATTTGGGGGTAGTCTCCCGGACATCTCTGCTTCAGTTTCTCAGCAGAGATGCTGACCTCAGCCCAGTGGCCTCTCCCCACAGTAAGGGCAGTGAGGAAGTTCTAGGGAAAAGAGGACACAAGCCTTGGGGGGACTTATTCTCTTCCCACACTCCCCCCAAGGCTATGAATGACCTCAGACACACTGTTGCAAATGGTTTGAGCTGCATCCTGCTGGAACAGCAGGGATCTATGTCCTTAAAGGGCTACCCAGGCCCTTTGAAAATTCAAGGACAAGCATCCGAATTGGAAAAGAAGAACTAAAACTATCACTATTTGTAGAGTATGTAATATATTGAGAACCCCAAAGATTACACCATAAAAATTGTTAGAGCTAATCAATGAATTCAGTGAATTTGTAGGCTATAAAATTAATACACATAAATTGGTTGCATTTCTATACACTAATAACAAAAGAGAAATTAAAGAAAAAAATCTCATTTACACAATTGCAAAAAGGATAAAATACCTAAGAATAAATTTAACCAGAGGCAGTGAAAACTATAAGACACTGATGAAAGGAATTGGAGAAGACACAAATAAAAATCTACTCTAGGCTAATGGACTGGAAGAATGATTAGTCCATACTAGCCAAACACCTCAGATTCAATGCATTCCCTATCAAATTTCCAATGGCATTTTCTACAGAAATAGAACAAACAATCCTATAATATGTATAGAACCACAAAAGATCCTAAAGAACCAATGCAATCTTGACAAAGAGCAGAGCTGGTGGCATCATGCTCTACTGATTTCAAACCAAAACATATTACAAAACTACAGAATTAAAATAGTATGGTATTGGCATAAAAAGACACACAGATCATTGGACTAGAGAGCCCAGAAGTAAACCCATACCTATATCGTCAATTAACATATGACAAAGGAAGAAAGAACATACACTTTGGGAAGGACAATAAATGGTGTTGAGAAAACTGACTAGCTACATGCAAAAGAATGAAATGAGACAACTATCTTAGACCATACACAAAAACTTAAAATGTATTTAAGACTTGAAGGTAAGACCAGAAATCATCAAATTCCTAGAAAAAAAATATAGGTGGTAAACTCCTTGACATTGGTTTTGGCAATTATTTTCTTTTTCCACCAAAGCAAAGGTAACAAAAGAAAAAATAAACAAGTAGGATTACATCAAATAAAAGACTTCCACACAGCAAAGCAAACCATCAACAAAATGAAAGGCAAACTACTGAAAGGGAGAGAAATATTTGCAGGTCATCTATCTCATAAGAGTATGTCCATAATATATAAGAACTCATATAAAACAATAGCAAAAACAAAACAAAACAAACAAAAGAAATCCTACACAATCTGATGAAACTGGGTACAGGATCTGAATAGACTTAAAAAAAAAATGTACAGGTGGCAAACAGGCACATGAAAAAGTACTGAACACCATTAATCACCAGGGAAATGCAAATTAAAACCACAATGATACCACCTTACACCTGCTAGAATGGCTATGATCAAAAAGACAAGAAACAAGTGCTGGAGAAGTTGTTGAGAAAAGGAAATCCTTGTGCACCATTGGTGGAACTATAAATTGGTACAGTCATTATGGGAAACAGTGTGAGCCTTCCTCAGAAAATTAAACACAACTATTAGATGATCCAGCAATTTCCTTCTGGGTGTTTATCTGAAGAAAAGAAAAGCACTAACTGGGAAAAAGATATGCACCCCCATGGTCACTGCAGCATTCCTTAGAATAGACAAGCTATGGAAACAACCTAGATGTCCATCGATGGGTGAATGGATCAAGATGCAGTATAGATATGCAGCACAGTATTATCCAGCCACAAAACGTGTGGAAAGCTTGCTCTTTGGGACAACAGGGATGAACCGTGAGGATGTTATGCTAAGTGGAATAAGTCAGACAGAGAAAGGCAAATACCATGTGCTCTCACTTGTATACAGAACCTGAAAAAAAAAAACAACCCAATAAGCTCACAGAGGACAGATTGGTAATTGCCAGAGGCAGTGAGTAGTAGTGGGCAAACTGAAGGGAGTCGAAGGTACAATCTTCCAGTTTTAAATAAGTCATGGGGATGTAACACACAGCATGGTAGCTATAGTTAATAAAACCGTATTGCATATTGAAAAGTAGCTAAGAGAGTACATCTTAGAATTTCTCATCACAAGAAAAGAAAATTATATATGGTGACAGATTAAATTTATTATGATCTCATTTTGCAATATATACGAATATTGAGTTATGATGTTGTACACCTGGAACCAACATACTGTTGTATGTGAATTATACCGCATTTAAAAAAATTCCAAGCCAGCTCCCTCCTTCAAAACAAGACTGTAGTTAACATGGGGAACAGAGGCACAGGAACAAATACTGAGGAGACAGAAACAAGGTGAGGAGGGGGGACAGGAATAAGGAGCGGCAACAGGGCCAAGCAGCTCAAATTCCCTTTTGGTTCCAAGGGGAGTGTACCTCAAACCTGAGCTGTGTGGCCTCCAAGTCGTCAGCCTGGGGATGTAGCATGTGGAGCAGGGCTGTCTGGTTCTGTAGCCAGGACTGGAGCTCCACACAAGAGCCGTAGAAACCAAACAGGGCCACTGCCTCCTCCAGCCGGGCCCTGTGGTGCTGAGGAGAGGAAGGCCCAGAGGCTGGGGTGAGGGTCCGTGCCCCTCACTGGGCACCCAGAGCAGGTCCCCCACACCTCTCCACTAGCAGAGGCTAGGCCAGCACCAGGGAGGGTTTCTGCCCCACTGCCAGCCCCTGTGCCCTGTCAGAGGCCCAGGGGAGGGCCCTGGCAGAGTGTGCGCTGTTGATCTTGTCCTACCCAATCCCTTTAGGGCTTAGGTACAATCCACACTTCTCCGGGTGGGACAAGCCGCACTCATCTCCTCACCAGGCTCTCCTCTGGCCCCCTGCCACTCCCTGCCTCTCCCCTGGGCTCTAGGCACCTGGACTTCACTCCTCCATTGGGCCTTTCTCCGGCTTTTGCATAGGTCCTGCCTAGAACATGGTCTCCCTGCCATCTCCCCTGCCCACCCCCTGGCTTTACCTGCTCACAGCTTTTGTTCAAGGTTCAACCTGAAAGTCCTCCCTCCTGAGATGCCTTCCCTGACCCCTTAGCACAACCTGGGCTCCCTTTGCGCTTACCCCCAGGACACCTGCATCCATCTAATGACTTGTTTCACACCCTCTCTGCCATGATGCCAACTCCTTGAGGGCAGGGAGCAGTCCCGTTACTGATCTGTCCCTAGGCTCATGGCTCAGGGTCTAGCAGAGAATAGGTGCTTCACCGACATTCCTTAAGCCGGGATCATTACCTCTGCCAGGGCCCGGAGGTCCTCGTAGTCCTGGTGCAGGCGATCCTGTGTCTGGAGTATGGTGTTGGGGTTCAAGTCAGGGCTGGGCTCGGCCGGGAGGACCATCTTCTGGGTGCCAGAGGGGCAGGAAACCTCATGCCAGGCCCCCAGTTGCCTTGGGCCTTCCTCTGGAGAGCTCAGGGTAGGCCCCACCTGGGCCAACAGGACAGAGGGCAGTGTGTACAGTGGGGGTTCCCCCTGCAAGCAGCAGAAGTGTTGGCAGGGTGGGGCCAGCAGTTACACCTGGGGCTCCTGCTCCATAATGTGGCTGATGGGGACCCTGGTCTGGCAGCTAGCTGTCCCAGTCCTTTAGTTCCCATTTGTTGGGGCCTATCTGGTGTACTAGCTGCAGGGGACCCCCTGGGAGCCAGGTGGGAGCACAGGCTCTGAGGGCTGGTGGCCCTCCCCATGGGGGTGGACAAGCATCTGGCCTCTGTCCCTCTGCACCTCCAGCTGTGGGCAAGGGTCGGATGGAGCAACAGAAGCCAGGCTAGCTACTCAGGGTTGGATTGAGGTGACTGAAGAAAAGGAATAGGTATAGGGGAAGAAAACAAAGAGAAATAGGGAGTCAGAGAGGGAAGACTCAGAATTTTGGGCAGCTTCATGCACCTCTTTCCGTTGAGCCCTAAAGAGCCTCCCCTTAACTTCCTCCCTCCAGTAGTTGGGGACCCTAGAGAGCTACACAGAATCAAGGTACGATGCTTTGATAAGGCTCCCGTGTGGGGTCCTGGCCTTGTACCTCTGCAGATGAATCGCATCTAGATTGGGGGCGGGGGGCATGAGTGCTGGCTGCCTGGCAGAGCTAAGAGCTAGGTCCCATCCTGGGGTCTCCTGGTTGTATTGCCATCAACCCTTCCACAGCCTGCTGGGGGCTCCCTCTGTGTGGAAGAGGGAAGGCTATGCTTAGCTGCCTGACACAGAGCCCCTGTACCCCCAGGGCATTATGTAGCAAGGCAAAGTTGTCAAGATGCCATTGGCCAGGCCTAAGCCCCCTGTTGGTTCCAGGGCTGGCTGGGTAGCAGACGCCACAAAAGAAGGTGAGGCACTACCCATTCATTCATTTGCACAATTAAGCTGGAGGAGGCCACATGGAATATGGAGGCAGCAGCAAAAATAGTACGTGCTAGTATGACGCAAGTGAGAGGGTGGAACGCCATCAGTATGCAGTGAGGGGTGGTGTACAAACAGCCCCAGACTGAGAGTTGGGTGCCACTGCTACAGGGACAACTGCATATCCCAGGGCACTCATCCGGCTTCTCTGCGCCTTGGTTACCTCACCTGTAAAGTGAGGGGGTTGGACCAGACAACTGCTGCTATACTTTCAACAATGTTCGTTATGTGGCCCAGCAAAAAAAATGAAAAGGAATAGGCAGAAATCAACCTCAGCTAAGTTACAAGCTAGTGACTGCTCAGCCAGGCCTCCTCTGAGACAGGGGACCCCGAGCTGCAGCTCGGAGTGGGTACAGGACATGGCTGGGCAGAGAGAGAATTGGGCACATGGACTTTCCCTAGGAGTAAGGATAGAGGGAGAGCCCATGATCTCCACATCTTGAGCTACAGGCACAGCTTTTTGAAAGAGGGTTGCAAACCCTGATGGAACTGGGCCAACCTGCCTGCCACACATGCGTGTTTTAAAAACTAGGGACTCAGGTCCATAGCTGGAGGCAGGTGAAAGGCAACCATACATTGATGTTTCTCTCCCTTCTCGGCCTCTCTCCCTCCCCCTCCCTCTGAAAATAATAAAACCTTTCTAAAAAAAAAATAAAAAATAAGTAAATAAAAACTAGGGACTCAGAGAACTGAGGGAGGAGTCTGGCGTGGTGATTAGGCCACCCCAACCCTACAGAAACCAAGGCAGGAGACAGAGCGAGCCCAACAGAGCTGAAGTGTAAAGGGTCACCTTAGAAGCCTGGCTATGAAAGTAAAGGGGACGTTCCTTGGAGGAACCTGATTATTGCCTGGAAACTGGTGGGCACAGTGAGCAAAGCCAAATATAGTTGGATGAGCTCCGCAGCTGTGGGCAGACAGGATGTTACCAACTCTGGGCGGGGGCAGAAGGGAGAAGCACACCGTGAGTGTCAGTGATGCCCGGGCGGAGGCCACCTGCGCCTGCTGGTCCAGCTGCTGCAGCTCCGCCCCGAAGGCGCGCACCACTTGCTCCCTCCGGTGGTGCAGCCGCAGGGCCTCGGCGCTTGCCTGGTCTGGGCCCAAGCACGTGCCCTGCATCGAAGACCGCTGCTCCTGCAGCCACGAGGCTGCCTCCTCGGCATCTGCGAAGTACTGCGGAGAGCAGGGCAGGCTCAGCACTGTATACTTCTCACAGCCTTGCACAGCCCTCCCGGCCACCAGCAGTTCGAGGTTCTGCTACCTGTTGGGTGAGCAAGGCTGCCTGCAGCTGCGTAACCCGGCGGGCCACCAGGGCACGGAGCCGCCGCCACGCGTCCTGCACCATCTCAGCCTGCTCCTGGGGATCTGGCCTCGCTGCAGGCCAGCGAGCCCCCAGGTCGCGCCCCTTCCTCTGGAGATTGGTACACACGGCTTGGTGGCAGCGGAGCTCCGCTTCCAGGACCTGGAGGAACGTCGAGCAGGAAGCTGGGTGAGGATAAGTGGGGTGGCAGGGAGGTGGGACATGCAGGACACAGGGTAGCGGGCACCTTGTGTTTCCTTAGAGAGGCTGTGATCTGGCCAGGATCCTGGCCCAGGGCCACATCTTGCACCAGCCGTTGGCGCTCCCTCAACCAGGCTTCCTCCTCCTCACAGTCTTGCAGGAACTCGGCTCTCTGCAGGGTCTGCTCCAGCAAGGACCGACTGAGGGACAGCAAGGATCACTAAGGGGCTGGGAATGGGCTTGGTTGGGGGCGGGCAGGTGGTTCCACACTAGGCCCAGGCACTCCCCCTTAGGTAGACAGGAGTTTTGTTTTTTCTGGATGACTCAACATGGGAGACCAAGAGGCCTTGGGGGTGAGGGCCAGTGTAGGGGAAGTTGCTAGCCAGCAGTATTTTTACCCAGGCAGGAGGTCATTTGGATTACAGAAAAGTTCTGGAGAAGACAGAGGAGATGGGGCGAGCTCTTACCGGGCTCTGACAAGAGACACCAGGCTCTGGTGGAGCTGGGTCAGCTCCTGCGCTTTGACCTGCAGTACCTCCACACCAGTGACCGGAGAGGAGTTCAGCTCTGTGGCCTGGTGGGTCAGACAGCTCACATGGGCTCCATGGGCTGAGACCTGGGCCTCCAGCAGGTCGTGCCTCTGCAGCAGCTCTGCCACTTCTACCAGCTGTTCCCCACAGGCTGTGGAGCTGGCCAGCACCTGGCCAGGGATGAGCGGTCACTGCGGTCCTGAGTGCTGGGTCCCCATAAGTGCCAGAGCTATGTTCCCCAGGGGTCTACTGGTCCAGGGCCCACCTGCAGCTCCTTGAGCTGGTTGGAGGCCATCTCCACCTCCTGCAGAAGGCTCAACACAGCCTCCATGCCTGCCATCCACTGCCTCTGTCCTTGGAGATGCTGAAGGAGCCTCTCCCAGCGTTGAGTAATCTTCAACTGCCTGAGGGGCATGAGAATAAGGGTGGTCTTCACCAGGCTGGGACAGGAAAGCTATCTTGGGGTGCACAGTTAGTTAGGGGCTTGGCTGCCCTAGAGGAGCCTGAGCTCATAGATGGGGGCTGTGAGCATCCCAGCCTGGGGTGGGAGGGGCTATGCATCCCTGCCTCTTAGATACAGGCAGGGAAGCCAGGAGGCATCTGGAGTCAGGTCGCCATGTCCCCCACTTCTGCCCAAGCCTTCTGTCCAGTCTCCATCTCAGGTGATAGCAACTCCATCCTTCCAGATGCTGGGCTAAGACCTTGATCATTCACTTTCTCACATCCCACATCTGATCTGAATTCAAAACTGCTTGGATTGAAAATATATCCAGAACCCTGCCATTTCTCACCGCCTCCACTATTTCTTGGACTGGATTATTTCAATAGCTTCCTAACTGCTCTCTTTGCTTTTGCCTTCACCCTTTTCTGTCTGCTCCGGCAGCCAGAGAGATCAATGTAAAACAAGTTAGAATGTGTCCCTCCCCTGCTCAAGCCCTCCTGTGATTTCCCATCTTTCTCCGAGGAAAAACCAAGTCCTTATGGTACCCTACAGAGCCCAGCATGATCTCTGCCCACCCCTGGCCCCTGTACCTCCCTGACCTCAGCTCCTACTTGTTCACTTTGGCCAACACTGGCCTCTCTGCTGTTTTTCAAACACGCCGGGCAGCACTTCCCCTGCCTAGTCTGGTTTCTCCCCTGGTATGGCTGACCCCTCACTTCTTTCTGGTCTTTTCTCAAAAGTGGACTTTCTCTGGCCACCCAATCTAACTCTTCCCCTGCCCTTGGCACCTCATATTTCCTTCTCCTGCCTTATTTTTTAAATCATCACCTCGCATACTATACATTTTTCTCATTTGCCTATCTGCCTTTGTAGTGTGTTAACTCCACAAGGGGAGGAATTTTTTGTATGCCCTTTCCACTGCTAAATTTCCAACACCTAGAACAGTGCTTGGGAATAGCGGACAGTCAGTAAGTGCTTGTTTAGTGGATGCATCCAATAAGATGCTATCTAGGGAGGACAGTGCTTTACCAGGAGGGATGAATTATGAAAAATGGAACTTCAGGCATCGGTGGGAGCTAGATGTTTTTAAAGGGAACCCTGAATCCATAAACCACTCCTGTGTGGCTGAGAATGGGTATGTGTCATGATAGAGGTATGGTAGAAGACCTTAGGCTGTTCTGAGAATGGTTTAGGTGCCTGGGGCTCACCTGCTGGTCACATCTGCCCAGCTGTGATACTGCTCCTGTTGGAGGATGTCTGTGATCTCAGCCAATGCCTGGAAGCGCCCTTCCTGGGACAGGATGCTCGCCTCCAGCATGCCCAGCCTCTGGGCAGCCACCTGCATTGCGGCCAGGCTGCGGGGGGGTGCCGCAGCCTGATCCATCACCTGCTCTGTGTCTGTCAGGAAGCTCTCCCGGAGGGCTGCCTTGTGCTGGAAGCGCCGGGCCAGGGTTTCTAGCCGCTTTAGCTGCAGGAGTCTCTGCTGCAGGGCCTGGTTCCGAGAGGCCTCTGCCTGCTCCAGGCCCGCCCAGCGCTGGGACAGTTCCGTGGGGCCCAGTCCCTTGCGAAGCAGGAAGGGCCTGCGGTTGTGGGCTCGGAGCGCTGTCTGCAGCTGGAAGAGCAGGGCGTCGATGGCTCCTCGCTGCTGCAGCCGGGGTGGCTTCTCCTGGGTGCGGAAGGAGGCAAAGGCTCCCAGTAGCTGGCGCATGGCAGGCAGGGAGTCTGGGAAATCCCGTGCCTTCAGCTGCACCTGCTTCTCTGCAATCCAGCCCAGCAAGTCAGCCACCAGCTGCTCATACTGGGTCTGCAGTGCTTCTATCTGCTGGAGTTGAAGCAGGACCTGGCGGATGGCATGGGAAGGAGTTAGCGTGACACTTTGGGGCAAGTCTTGGAATGGAGGCATTCCCTTTTTGGATACCAAGTGCCAGCCAGGTTGCCCAGGTGGGTGGTGGCTCCTTCCCTTGGCTGAGCAAGCACTGAAGTGGGGTTGTTCCAACCTTTAGAGAGGCAATCTGCCCGCATTGCACTCTTAGACCTGGGAGTGTGGGGCCCCGGGCCTACCTTCTTCCATCTTATACCCAGTTGTACCCCAGTTGGCCTCAGCTCTGGGGGTGCTGTCCTTTCTCTGAGCCTTTGGCCCCTTTCCTGAGGCCCTCCTACCCCTAAAGCAGCTCAGCACACTGGCCTGGATCGTCTTGCCCATGCCGGTCGAGACACCATCCCTGAGAATAGCCCCCCCCCC
>PVIW01002903.1:0-41931 GCA_004026585.1 Noctilio leporinus | reverse complement strand
GGAGGGAGGAGGGGAAGGAACAGGAGGGGACTCCCTCACCAGGCTTTCTTTCCCTGAGTGCCAGGAACCACGCAGGCACTTCACTCATGCCCTTGAACCCCACGGCAGCCTTCTACCACCCAGGCATTATCACCCCCATTTTACAGATGGAGCACAGTGAAGTTAGATGGCATGGCTAAGGCCACACCCTAAGAAGTGGCAGAGGCAGGTTTCAGACTCAGGTGTGTCTCAGTCCGGAGTCTTGGCTCGCCCTCACCTCTCCTCAGGGCCACCTTCCCTTTGTCACCAACCTTAGCGAGTCTCCTCTGGACAGTCTGCCCCTGGTGCAGGTGGGAGAAGTGGTGGTAGTAGAGGGAGACATAGGTCATGATGGAGCGCTCATCAGGCTGCAGGGCTGCCACGTCCTCAGGGTCCAACAGCCGAGCAATGCCCAGCTCCTGCTCCGCCACGCGGAAAGCAAGGTCAAGGTTGTGCAGTGGGCAGTCAGGACGCAGGGAGCTGTAGTCCAGCAGGTCTGGCCTGGACAGAGAGCAGACAGGGCCCTTCACCAGAGCCATTTACTGTTTGGGTTTAAGGGGACTGGTTAAGGAGGCAGACAGGCTCCTGAGCATTGTGACCCTGATGGTCACCCAAGGGCCTGGCTGAAGCAATAGGCTCTGACAGAGCGAGGAGGGTTAATTTGGCTCAGCATCCAGGCTCCTGGGGAGGAAGAGCTCTAAAAGGACAGGTAGTCCTAGAGAGAGGACTGAGAATAGAATCAGAGACACAAAACGGAGCTGGGAAGGGGCCAAGGGCAAACCTGGCCAGTTCCATGGAATTTCCGAGGACCAGGGCCTTGGCTGGCAGCCCTCTCTACCTCTGTGCCAGGGTGCAGGGGCCAGAGGGATGCGGGAGAATGGGCAGGTTGAGGGCCAGAGCCCCAGAACTGTTGGCTTGGGAGGTGGAGGCTCCAGGAAGGCTGAGGCTGGTCTCAGGCCAGGTCAGGGCAGGGAGGGCGCTGGGGCCCCTCTTCCTCAAACACACCTGTGGGTGTGGATGAGGGCACTGAAGCCAAGCCCGTCGCTCCAGCTCCGGGAGAAGTCAGTGATGCTGATGCCAGCGTAGCAGGCCGTCTTCCGCCGGCACCAGACCAGCAGAGCTTCCCTGGCAGACAGCTGGGCGGCACTGACCCCAAGCTCCTCCTGGAGGGACGGGGCAGCGGGTCACCATACAGGGACAGATGGGGTCGGCAGAGCCTGTAGCTGTAGGGGAGGCAGACTGGCATGGCTGTGATCCTGCTTTCCCCATTCCCTGCGAGGGCTGACTGTGCATCCAAAGGATCAGGGTGTTTGAAAGCTGTCATTTCCGAGCAGCTGGCTTTGAGTTGCAACCAGGGACAAGCCATAGCAGTGGCGCCCGTTTCTCTGGCCCTTTTAATGGGCCTGGCATTGCACTAAGCCGCATGGAATGGAGGCCGGCTTCATCAGACCCACTCCTGGTCACCGCGGGCTGCCAGCCAGGCTTCGGGGCCGTACACATAGCTCTCCACGCCTCACAGCCCTGGGAGGTAGGCACTACTGTATTTACATCCTAAGGATGTTACAAAAAGGTGCAGTAAGAGATATCAGGAATTGCCCAGGGTCCCCCAGTGGAGGGGGAGGGTCTCACTTGGACCGAGGAACATGGACAGGAAGCCTAGCTCTGATGGGTGAGCCTACCTGTCTCCCACCTCAATGCCTCATGCAGCTTCCTGAGGGCAGATTGGGTGCTGCTTTTTCAGGCTGGGAAATGACCAACTATATCTGGTTTCTATTTCCTCCCACCGCGAGCATTCCTCTTATTGTTAAATTTCCTTTATTTTGCCACTTACTAGTGAAAAGGCTCATCCCAGGTCAGGTCTGAAGCCTATGAATCTAGTTCTCATTTCAACATATTATAATCCCTCTGACATTTGGTGTTCTTTGCCCGTGGTTGAAGAGCAAACATTAATTGTGTGGATGCCAAGGACCTGCTGTGGGGAATCATCACAGTTGGGTAAAACAGCATGGTGGGTGGTTGTGAGGGGCCAGAAAGGCAGCCAGGGCTGGGCTGCGTAACTGGGTGCTCCGGGCTGAGACGTACCCTGTCCAGGGAGACATGGGCAATCTGGAAACGCAAGATGATGACCCAGATGAGTCCCAGGATGAGTGTCTGGTCTCCGTCCACAATGTTCTCTGGCCCAATGAGGGGGATTGGCACCTGAGGACACAGTTAGCTGGGCTCAACATGAAGCTTGAGATTCAGGGTAATCACTAGTCCAGGGAGTCGGCCACCCAATGCAAGGGTCCCAGGACCTGTCCTGCCCCATAGGGTCTCCAAAGGAGAAGCAGGCAGGGCACAGGGCCAGGCAAGCAAAGGCTTTTTAATTGGCTGGGGCTTTGGTCCCAATCTGGTAAAGTGAGCTGGGCCACTGAAGCAAGAGTGCTCTCAATAAGAGGGCTGTAACTACACCTGGGTCAAGGTCATTGGTTCAGCTACAGGGATTGGAAATGAGGGGTTATAACAGTCAATGTTTTAGCTCAATAGACAGCAGCTGTCTGCCTCCATCTTCCGTGGCACCTTGGAGAATCCAGGGCGAGTTGGGGCCCCCGGCTCACATAGGAATCTCAGTGTTCCAATTCCTGCTTCCCTCAGACAGCTACATGGTTACCTACCTCTCTTCCTTTATTCGAATGCCACTTTCTCTATGAGGCCTACTCTGGCTCTCTTATTTAAAATAAACACCCGAGGACTATTCCTCTTGCCCAAACACACATGCTGGACACCTTCGCTCTGCTTGGCTGGGGGTCTTGGACTTGTTCCCTGATGTCTCCCAAGCAGCCTGTGGAATGTCTGGCATATGGTAGATAATCAATAGATGGGCCCTGTGGGAGGGGTTGCAGCCAATGGGTACCCTTTGTTATAGCCACCTGGTATCTAACTAAAGGATGCACCCCATGCTCTGCCCTCTTCTCCCAGGGTACATGAACCCTTCTGCATTCCCCTGAACTTAAAGAGTTAAAAGTATCTGATTGGTGGGGTGTTGGTCTGCTCATACCAGCTCATAAGGGCCGATCTTCCTAACTTGATGTTGCATAACATCACGCTGATAGCTTGAAATCAGCCATGGTGCGGGTATCAATACCTCGGAAATCAGCAGATGCTACAAATATGTTTAACAACCTCCCCCTCCCCCAGGGAGCTGGTTGTTAAACATTTCCCGGCACCCCACTGATCTGGGTTTAACTCAATTGTCTCCCCTGAAACAGACCCCCGTGGTCAGGTCTGGTCCCCAGAATCTGGGACAATGTGCCCAGCACCCCAAATTCTGCAGAAATGAGTGCATCCCACATTCTGCTACCTGTTAACCATGACTTGGGGCAACTCTTTTGTTTTTGTTTGACCACAGCTGCCTTGAATGTAGATGGGGGCCACTCCCTTCACAGGCTGCGTGTTAGACGTGAAGTGTATCTAAACTTGAGGGGAGCTGCAGGGCCTGATGTGGGGTTTGCACCCTCCCAAGTTCCCCAAGGGGTAGGTGGCTGGCTCACAGGCCATCGTCCCTGGGGCCAAGGAGGACCTGGCATTCTGTGCTGGCAATTTTCTGCTCTTCCATGTGCTCCTGTCCCTTGCTTTGGTTACTTACCTCCCTGGCTTCCTTCCAGCATGCCAGGCTCCCAGGGAGCTGGTCATAAACCCCAATGCAGGAGACAAGTGACAGGCAGACACACTCAGGCTCAGCCCAGCCAGTTTCAGTTCAGCGACTTCACAGCCTCTCCGACAGCCACCTCTCAGCTTCAGTACCTGAGGCCAGAGGCCCTCCTAATTCCTGCTTCTCAGTATAAATGACCCCAGCACAACCCCCTGGTGCTGGCCACACGAGTCCTGCTGTGTCTTGCTGCTATCCAGCCCATCTTCTCCAAGGCAGACCCTGAACCTCTCCCGTCCACTGCACAGCTCGGTGTCCGGGACCCTCAACCTGCCTTCCACCGCCCCATATACAGGCTCCGCCACCCAGCCGGCCATGGGCTTGCCGGGTGAACAGCCTCCTCATTTATGAAGAGAAGGTTAAGAGTACACCGAATCTTTTGGCTTAGAAGCCTGGGATTCTCTCATGACCATCAGTGACATGTTTCAGTCCCACGCACTAGGGATGGAGTGGGACCTGTGCCAGCGGGTCAGGTGCCCCCTTAGCTGGGAATCCCGCGCTTCCCGCCCTCTGCACCCCAGCTGTGCCTTCTGGATTCAGGCTCCTGTGGCCCGCCCAGGAGCGACTGTCCAGGAGTCCAGCCAGTTCCCGCTGCCCATCCTGCACCATGCCCAGAAGCCCTCTCCCCAGGGCCCACCTTAGCTCTGAGGAAGGCCAGAGCCCGGCTGCTGTTCTCCAGGAAGTGCACCCGCATGCGGCCCCGGCTGGGGGGTGGCAGGGCCTCACCGGAGATGAGCTCTAGCAGCCGCAGTAGGTGGGTGCCGTCGGCCAGGTCTGCGTACAGGTCCTGGATCTTGAGGCCCACCTGGAGGGAATGGGGGAAGCACGGGGTCAGCCCAGCCCCACTTGTCTGCCCTACTCCGGGGCCCAGAGCAACTGCCTTGAGGCAGGAGCATTGATTGGTCTCAGCTGTGCTGTGGGGTCAAGTAAAGTGGCCTCAGCTGTACCGGGGTGGGGGTGGGGTGGCGAGGGAAGCCTCAGCCAGATGACTCCTCACCAGCGCCCCCAGGAGGTTGGGCACCCCAACTGCACTGACCCGGCCACGCTGGAAGATGTTGTTGATCCAGTTGGTGAAAGTCTTCTCCTGCATCTGCAGGTGCCGCGCCTGCAGCCTGCGAACGTGTCCCATCTCATACGCAGAGTCCATGGTGGCACTGGACTGGGAGAGCTGCCCCAGGGCCCTGTGGCTGCCTTGCTTCAGGTGGCCTGTAGCTGCAAGATGCTGCTGGGCATTGTGGGGCTCATGAGCCATACGCCGGAGCCCTTTGGGGACAAGGGGCCCTAAGCTGGAGATGTTGGGGGCAAGGAGGCTGGGGGAAGAGTGCGGATATGATGACTCCTTTGTGGGATAAGCTTGCCTCTGCCAGGGGTACAGGGACCCTTCCCGCCAGACTACCCCACATTTGGTGGGGGTTGAGGGGTTGTAACTTGGAGCCCAGCCAGGTACGGTTCCGGTGCTCCTGGCTGGTGCCCTGCACTAGAATGGCCCAGGGCCCCTTTTGCCCACCCCACCTTCCAGATTCGTCTTCTCAGAGCTATGATACCAGAGCTCCGGGCCACAGGGACAAATAGGGTGGTGGAAGGAAAACAGGAAACTCCTCACCTTGGTGGAGTCCGGGCCTGGGGAGGAGACTGGGCCAGCTGGAGGGAGACAGAAGATAGCAGGAACTGTGTGGGGCGGGCGACAACCATCAGGAGAGGCCGTGGCTGGAGCTGGGGCTATGCCATGACCCTCCTCTTGAGCCAGCAGGACAGTGGGGACAGCACACAGCCAGCATTATCCTCCCACCTGCTACTGGGCGTGGCCCAGACTCAAGGGGGTGGCTCAAGAATGCTCCAGACTATTGGTCCAGGATCCCTTCCTTTCTCGAGTCCCCAGTGTCAGGTGGGGGTCCTGGCTCCCAAGACACAGAGATCCACGGGGTGGCCTCCTGTCGACCTGGGTTGGGAGCCCCATGGAGGAGCTGCAGCCTGGGTAGAAGAACTGGAGGGTGTGAAGCTCTTGCACCCACTTCCCAGTAGAGGCTGCCTTTCGGCACCCCTCAGGGCCTCTTTGAGAGCACCCACAGGGGAGGCGTGAGAGGGAACACACTGGCTGGAGCCCCTCCTGTCCCCTCCTGGGGAATCATCAGACTCTGGGCTTGGCTTTCCAGCTCCACCAGAACTACACCCAGCCTAACCCAGGGCTGGCTGGCAGTGCTCCCTCACACCTGGGCTACTTTCTGAAAGGGGCTCCCCCTGGAAGGGGGAACCTGAACCCACAAAGGCTGTGGAGACAACAGCGGCCCCTCCAAAGCTGGCGTGTTCACTGGGCTCCGAGGCGGGGTGGCGGTGTGTGAGCGCCCCCTGGGTTGGCCTGGTGGGGCCTGGTGGCACTGGCAGCCCAGAGAGCAGGTGGCTCCTGGCCCCCACTCTGAGCAACGGTGAGTAGGTGGCCTGAGGGAGAGTGAGTTCTCACTCATGTGGAACAGTCTGGCTAAACTCGGGGAGCAGCCTCTGAGCTGGGGTCCGCCCCTCAGCAGTGCTGGGAGACTCTGGACGGAGACACAGTACCCCTCAGGGAGGGGTCCCTGACAGGCAAGGCCAGCCAGGGGACAGGCGCCACAGAAAGCTGGGGAGGATGAATTCCACCTGAACCCTGGTTGTGGCTCTGGGGCGGGGCATCTGGGAGGAGCTTCCTTCCCTGTTGTTCTCTCCCTGGGAGGTCCCTCCTGCCACCGGCTGGGATGAGCCCCAGTTTCCTCACAGCAGCCCATGTTGTCAGTTACTAGTGGCTGCTTCCGTGTGTCCCCTGGTGCTCCATGCCCCCGCCCCCCACTCCCTGTCTACTCTCACAGCCCCTGCAAGTGTTCACCAGGGGTCCCCACCCTTTCATCCTGCCTGCACATCAGCCTAATATTCATGACCCCTCCCAGAGCACAGCTCTGTTCACACCTATGAAGATGCCCTGTTGCCTGTACAGAAACATAGCTTTCCTGCCCTTTTCTGGGCTCCAGCTGTTCTCTCAGCTTAGAATGTCCCTTCTATTCCCCATTCTCCTAGACTGTACTCTTTGCTCCAGTTAAAATCCTGCTCCTTCTAGGATGTACCCCTCTCCCCCTGCTTGTCTCTCCTCCTGTTGAGACCCTTGATCCAGGGCACCTGGTGTGATGTGACCACTGGATGCCAGGAGGCTCTTGTATTTGGGACTGCGGAGTGGGGCTGGGGAGCTACTCTTCTCCCCACTTCTGAAATTACTGCAATATCAATTGCAGGAAATCCACTGCCCATGAAGACCACACCGTGACCGATTGCACGCTTACTGTAATGAGAATCCCTATTGGTTTTGGATGATTTACTTTGCAAGTAAATGAAATCTCAAGTCAAGTGGATTTGAACACTATAAAGGGAATGTATTGGCCCACATAACTGGAAATATGGCAGGAGGACTGTGGGTGACATTCGAAACAGCAGCTCAGATGGTCCCCGCGCCCCCCATCTGGACTCCCTCTGCCTGACCTCACTCCCCTGCTCCTAGCAGCTCTGAGCACCCTTTCCCTGCCATTTGGATTGTTGTACCAACAGGCTTGCTTCTTTATGTTACATGGTTCAGAGAAGAGAACATTTCTTCTAAGCATTGGCTTTCATAGGCTTGAATTGACCTACATGTGCCTTCCTGAAGCAAGTTTTGTGACCAGGGGCATGAAATGCTCTACTTGGCTCAAGCCAATCAGGACCCACCCTGGAAAGAGGGGGTAGGGGTCTACCGCATGGCTCAGACTTAGGTGGAGCGAACTGGAGGGCGCTCTGCAAAAGAACTTCTAGGTCTGGATCACCAAAAGGTAGGTGGCTGCCAGAGGGGAAAATGCAGATGTCTGCTATGGGTGGTCCATACCCATGAGGTATGGTAAGAGGTGTGAGCAGTGCCAGCCAGCCAGCCAGCCAGGGCTCCATCCCACAGCACTGCACCCCTCTCATGTACAGGGAGGGCACTTCATGGCAGGACTGCTCAGTGATGCCCTGTTCCATCCTTGGAAGGACCCACCTCCAAGGTCCCCTCCCATCTTGGCTTCTGGTCAGTTGGAGCATTAGCTTCCCTTGGGGCCTGCTCCCCCGAACCTGGCCTCTGCCCCCAGTGGATGGAGCTGCTCTCTCTAAAGAAGCCCCATTCTGGGAGTCTCCCACGCAGAGAAGACACAGGGAGTTGGGGATCACAGGGACGGTGTGTGGAAAGGGCACCCCACCCCTAACTCCTCTGCTCGGTTTCAGAACGGACGACAGGGATCCTCACTTTACTCCAGGAGCAGCTGCCTACAATCCCTGGGCAACCAGAGCTGGTGGAGGGAAAGGTAGTGATTTTTCTCATAAGTTTATTGACCAGTAGACAGTCCGTTTTGACACTTCTAATCAAGATTACAAAAAAAATAGAATGATTATGCATTAACCCCATTGGTTGATTGACATGTAACCTGGCATACTCAAATCAGGCCCATGTTTACCTGAATAAACTCAGTGCTTATCTGTCCTAAACATGTTATTCTTCAGCCACATTCCATGGTGGAAGTAAACAGTGCCTGTTAAATGCTCTTTATTGTCAAGGCAATTTGTCCGGGGTCCTGGATGTCAGGCGTGACTCTGGTACAGGACATTGCCATCATGGAGCAGCTGTGCGGGAGGCCCAGCAGGCCACTGGGGAGGGCCGCCGTCAGGGGCAGTGGGCCAGGGCTCTGCCATGCCTCTCCTGTGAGCCGTAAGGAGGGGAGGGTGGGGAGAGCAGGAGGCATTGGTATCTCCTCTTGTGTTCTCTGACCCACCTGGACACCCATAAAAGGATAAGAATACAGTTGTTCAACGCTCACCATCCTATGGGAGGAACCATAGCTCCAAGTCCAAAGATGTTATTGCTGCACAGTGGCAAGTGTTCCAGAGAGAAGCCAGTCTAGCTCTGGAGAAGCTAAGGCCAACTAAATGAACCACTATTCCCATGGAAGGGTGACCCTGCCTCGGGCCATCCACGTGCACGGGGAGGAAGGAATCAATTTCCAATGCTGGGCTGGAGATGGCTGAAGCCCGTTGGACATCTGTCCTTTGCCACAGAGCTGGGGAGTTTGGGCAGGTCTTCACGGATGGTTCAGCAGGGCCTCGTTAGCAGGCTTACAGTTGGGAACTCAACCTTCAGAAGGGTAGGATAAAGTTTTCATTCCCCCCCCTAAACTTTAGACTGCAGAGGTGTGTGTTACGTGGTAGCACGTGCTGTGTAGAAACTAGATCATCTATGGGATCATGGAGAACATGAAGATAGTGTTTTAGAGTTAGAGTGTACCTGCTCCCACCCTCCCAGCTATCTGTTAACATTGTGGGAGCGGGTACTTTGAAAATTGGGATGGTGTGGGGAGGGCAGGTGTTTTGGGCACCGACTAAAGGAAATTTGTGTGAGTTTTGGGAAGATAGGGGTCCTCACTTGGGTGCCATCCCTAATGTTTTCTTTGAATCAATTCCAATGAGTTCATGTTGTAAGACGAGATATTAAGAAAAGTGGACACTCGATTTTCTTTTTCCTTTTTCCTCAGCAGGGAAAGGATGCAGCTGCCTGAGGGCATGGCGCATGGGGTGGGGGGGTCACAATACTATAAGTTTCTCTCCACACAGAAACCAGAAACCTTAGTCCATTGGTTCTGTAAAGCAGTTTTCTTATATGTCTCCACGTAAACAATACTTGGCCATATTTACATATGTACACATTGACGAGTGTCAAAAATACATATTCATGTGGCATACATGTGTGTATATTTATATATGACAAGTCAATAAAGAAGCAAGATAATTCTGAACGGAAAATCAGCTAAGCTTGGCATCTCTAAACCGATAGACCACCGAACTCTCTCCTCTCAATTTCGCCCTTTGGTGGACTCCACTGTGCTGGCACACTTGGGCAGCCCTCGCACATTCTTAGAACTACTGCTCCTGTTACAGGACTGACTTATAAATGTCTCCTTTCCCTGTGTTTCATTAAGTTAAAAGTGCTCAGTAAGGATAAAAACATACTATGCATTTATTTCTCTTAAAAAAGTTATTTAGAAAGCAAGCTAGGAAGCATAAGGGCTGGCATCTGGATACTCGCTTCTCTAAAGTAGAAAGTTTCTCTGAAGCCGACAGTCCTGGCCCTGAGGTCACAGGTAACATCCGTTTTTGGTGGCTCGGGTGGAACTGCTCCGATTGCGCTCATTTCTGGTGCTGGCAGGGTGGTCATCATTCCTTCATGTTCCTCTCTTTCAGTCCTCAGCCCAAGGACTGGTGAGAGGCACCTGCCCTCCTGTGTTGGAGCCCGAGTGGGGTGCGTGTGGAGAGCAATAACCACCACCACCTGATGCAGGGGTCTGAGTGAATGGTCCAAGGGCCCGACCTGGGGGACTTGGCGGGGAAGCCTCAGGAGCCAGCATAGAGGGGCACTCATGATATGCACTACACAGCTTTTGAAAGAAAGTTTTATATTAAAGATTCCACCCTATTTTTGTATAAAGGCATTTATCCTATAAGAAAAGAAAAACTGGACATAATAAAAATGCCTTAAAAAAAATAAAAGTGTCTAGCATTAGTGGGCTGACAGGTGTGACGGCTCAGGGCCACTGGGTTCTCACTCCCCTCTGTGAGCCTGGGCCACTGTGTTCACGAAGACAGGCCTTTGCTGAACTGAAACCCTGCCGTTGACCAGGGAGCCTTGGGGACATGTAACAAGTCTAAGTGATACCTGGGGAGAACTACCTCTTTTCCTTACTGTAGTTTAAGTACAATAAATAGATGTGGCTGCAAATTATAGGACAGACCAGTGAGATAAACTAATCTTTAGACTTCAACGTGACTTGAAATGAACACTAGAAATCTGGCCTGGGCTAATAAAATTATTAATGAATTCCTAATTAATTACAACTTCCTAACCAAATACATCTTTGCTGGGGAAGCCCCGAGGGCGGGGGCGCTGGGACGCTGCTCTCTGTGGCCTGGCTGCCGCTCTGCGCAGGCCCGTGGGAGATGGGGGTGGGGGTCACACACGGCCCCTTTGCGGCCCTTTCGGACCTTGGCAGCCATCACTTTGCTTTGGTAGAGTTGGTGAGAACAGAAACCTTCTCTGCTCTATTATTTTTTTCACTCTAAACACAGCAGGAAACAAAATAAATAACATCCTCTTTGCCGCCTCAGGTTGCCCTGAGGGACAAGCCGGCTCATGAGGACGAGTGGCCCAAGGAAGCGCAGTGGACCCCTGCCACAGCGGCACCTCGAGCTCCTGGGACCCAGCAGGCCCCCTTTGCCCTTGTGTCTCTCCAGGCTTCTGAGTACTCTTTGGTCAGTTTCTCTTCTTTCTCTACCCTACAATCAATCTCCTTATTTGCCCTCCCCCACTATTTTAATAAAAACTCAAGGAATTTTAGAGGTGAAAGGACCTCATCCTAGTGTCCATTCTACAGATGAAGAAACTGAGGCACAGAGAGCGCAGTGCCTTGCCCAGGGTCACTGGGTGAGTCAGTGACAGCAAGGGCCTCAGGCTCCAGTCCCAAGCTTCGCATCCCACACTGCCTGCCCTGTGGGTGGCCTGCCCCTCAGTCAGCCTTCTGAAAGGACCTCCTGTGGGAGGGGGGCACAAGATGGGGGGGCAGGCTGTTGGGCAACTCGTACCCGTCCAGCTTGATCTTGATGAGGTGCTTGGCCAGCGCGAACTCCTCCTCGTCCAGCATGCCGTCACAGTCGCAGTCAGCCAGCTTCCAGATCTTGCCCAGGACGCTGTTGGGCAGCTTGGAGGTCACCATCTCCTTCTTGGCATTGACGCCCGATATCTTGCCGTTGATGGGTGACAGTGTGTAGAAGAGCTCGTCATAGACGGGCTTGTCTTTGGCCACAACCCACTCCTCCTCATCAGCGCCCTCCTTGGCGCCCTCCCCGTAGCCCTGGTTGAAGGGGCCCTCGGCGGTGCCATCGAAGGCGCCACCCTGCACCAGCTGGGTGGGCATGTTCAGCTCCTCCTGGCTGATGAGGCTCATCAGGGACGAGATCTTGTTGGTCAGCATGTTGTCCACGGCCTCGATCAGCTTGGGCTTCAGCGAGTGGAATTTGGTGAAGTCGTAGTTTTCAAGCTGTTCCTGCAAAAGGAGAAACCACAGACCTGGTTACGTGCCCTCTCTTCAGGGAGCAAATAGGAAGCAGGGTGGCTGAGGGGCAGGAATTTTCTCCTGCAGCAGACACTCCACTCTGTACCCTCGGCTGCTCCAGAGCCCTGTCTTCCAGCATTCACCAGACACAGGAGTGGCTTTTGCAACAAGACGTAAGATGCACGGGATGCACTGTTTTTGCGATAGTGGCTAATCTCTGCTGCTGGCTGTATGACTGATAGCAGTTGCTCAGGGCTTTGAGATAGCCTTCCCTCACTCTGCCCTGTTTTTAGTTCTCTAGACATTCAGCATTTTATCTTTTACGACATACCTCAGCTGATCTCCACCACGATGCGGGGAGTAAAGAAGGACAGGTATTAGTGGCATGTTTTACACAGAGCACATGGGGCGTCCGGGTGGAGTCAAGACAGGAGCCCATGGCCTCCTACCCCTTGACTAGTGTTTCTTAAGCTGTAATATGAGGCTGCGTCAGAGGGATTATTTAGGCAAAACAATTAAGGATGTTGTTTTTGATAGAGTCTTTAAAAATGTCGATTATGTTATAAATAAGTAAAAGTTGAAACTGGTTAAGAGGGAACAGAGTGGGGATGGGAAAGGAGAGTGTGAATCCGGCCAACCGGGCTGAGTCTACTAAAGTCAGGGCAGGTCTCAGCTTCACCTCCCAGGAGAACTGGCCTGTCTGTGGATAGGGCAGCAGAAGCACAGGCTGCAGAGAGACAAGGCGATTGCCTGACCAGGGCAGAAGCCAGCCATAGATGCCACGGAAGCTCTGCGGATGGCTGTGTAGAAATGCTCCTCCTACTCGGTTCTCCTTGGTTACTCACTTACCCATCCCTCCATCTATCCATCATTCATCAATCTATCGATTCAACTTCTGGCCGTTGTCACGTGCCAGGCCCTGTTTCGGGGCCTAGGAATATAGAAAGCCACAGTCTATCCCTCAGAAAGCCTCATGTAATAGAGGAAGGACACAGGATTTTTGTTCTTGTCAACTTTCAAAAAGGGTTGAATGAGCTTCTAGTGAAAATGTTAACCTGAAATAGAAGCCATTAGAAAAGGAAAAGCCAAGTAATTAAAAGGGAGAGGACGGGAGTGAGCATATCAGGCAACGAGGAAAGAAAAGCTGCGATTGCTCAGCTGCCCCAGCTGGGGCCGGGGCAAGTGGGGAGATCACATCCCCTCATTGTCTGAGGGGAGAAACCACCTGCTCATCATAAACCTTCTCTCGTCCGGAAGTGTGAGAGTTACCCAGGGCTTTTCCGAGGGGCCGCAAAGAGTTAGTGAAAAATGTCTTCAACAGCAGTTCTGTCAAAGAAATGCAGAAAATTCCAGGCATAGCTGTTGGGCAACTCTGGAGGGCCTGGTGTGTAATTCTGGGGAGATGAGGCAGAAGACTCTCAAGGAAGAGGTTTCACATGCCCTTTAGACTTGACCGTTTGGGGCAGAAGTAATAATACACAGTTAGAAGGCATAAAACTGTGCTATCATAAATAACACACTTTTATTTTTTTTAATTCTGGGGGAAAATGTGTAAAAATAAAAATGAAAATAACATAATCCCATCGCCCAGTACTAATATTTTTAGGCCTACATTTCTAGCCATTTTTATGAACACACATACACTTTATGTGAATAAGACTACACTGTTTAACGACCTGCATTTGAAAGAGATAATGTATTACATCTTGCCATATTAATTATTTTTTTAGTGACTTTCCCAAACTACTTTTTGCAAAGACTGTATTCACTGAAACCTATTTCTTAGTCTGTGTTCAGCTAGTGTTTTGACAGTTCCTTGAATGTTAGGAGGTAAAACAAAAACAAAACTCCAAGACCAACCAACCAACCAACCACCACCACAAAATCCCACATCTTCATCTTTGCAGAATTGCTGGTTCTGGGGCAGTCCTTCCATACTTAGCCAGGCTTGCACTGAACTAAGAGTCGTCCTGATATATAACCTTATTCTTTCTTTTTTTAATTTCTTAAAAATGTTTTATTCTATTACAGTTGTCCCAATTTTCCCCTATTGCTTAACTTTATTCTTTTTTTTTTTAAAGACTCCACTCCACCATTTTTAGAAAGAGGGAAAGGGAGAGAGGCAGAGAGGGAGAGAGACATCAATGTATGGTTGTGTTTCACCTGCCTCCAGCCACAGACCTGACTGGAGACCTGGTTTGCAACCCGGTTATGTACCCTGGCTAGGGAATCGAACCTGCGACCTTTGGGTTCGCAGGCTGGTAGCCTTACCCACTGTGCCACCAGCCAGGGCTTAACCTTATTCTTAATAGCTACATAAGACTGAATTTGTAGATAAGCCACTGTTGTTTATCTCGTCCCATGTAGTTGTTTAGGCTGTTTCCAGTGGAGAATCAGAAGTGTGGTCCCTAGGGCACACCAGCAGGGCAGACATTCAGAAGTGGAGCCTGTAGCTTTAGGTGGCAGAGGGGACAGAAGTGAAAACTAAACAGCCTGACACCATATCTAGAGAGACACCTCCAATATTCTTTTTAGCTGCCAATTCTGCAGCTGTCAGATCTTGCTGAGCTGAGGCTGGGTTTCTGAAACACATTCCTTCATCATTACAGACAGACAGACAAGGGACACCTGCATGTCACCCCAACATCAGCACCCAACAATGCTGCCCACAGCTCAGTTAGTCATGGGGACTGAGATAAGAAAGCCTGGGAGGAGGAGGGCAGGCAGCCTACACACAAGTCCCCGTGCTGTGCGGGTCAAGAAACCCGGATGCCCCTGGGTGCCCAAGCGCTTCCTCACCAATGAGCTGAGCTCTGAGCAGACGCAGGCACCAGCATCTGCAGGGTGGAGTCCGCCCAAACTTTCCACTTCCCTACAGGGCACGTGGACCCACTCTGGAAAGCTGCCAGGGGAAATGGCCGCATATTTGCAGGGGTGGACAGGAAGCAGCAGTCACAGGCATTCCTGCCCAGGAGGCACAGAGGAAACAAGCCCTGCCAGCCCATTCCTGCCCTGCCTCACCCGGCCTGACCGGGGAGCGGGGGTACAGGCACAGCACTGCCATCCCTGCCCTCCACCAGGGTGGCTCCCACACAGAAATCTCTTGAATGGGATGAGTATACCCTGGGGAATTGAAAGATTTGCCCATCAACAATGGTGTCCTGTCAAAGTCACCAGCGGGGGATCCCGAGATTCGAGATTCAAAGGTCAGTTCCCAGCCCTGTCCCGGGGGGGCTGTCCCTTGCCCACTCCCAACTTTCCCCAGAAGCCGTTTTTTAAAAGCCAGGGTGGGTCTGAGCAGATGGAGATGGCTCTGCTGCCCTCTGCTGTTGAAATGTTGCCAACTCCCCAACCAGGGGGGCCAAATTCTCCTAGGAGGACTACGGAGGTCAGCAGTAAAGGTGGCCTCCTAGTGTTCTCCTTGTTTTTCAGGATGGACACATCTGAGTGGTAAATTAGACTCCATCCCAAATGGCAGGTGGACACAGGGAGTTTTACCAGCAGGTCACGGGTTTCTCCCAGCACCAGGCAAAACCCTTTAAAATACCTGCCTCCTTATGGCTGAGTCCTCTAGACAGTGTGGTCTGTGAGAGCCAGCCTCAGTGCTGGCCTTGCTGAGCCGTCTGAGCGACCCTGAGACGAGCACAGATCATGACAAATCACAGTCCCGACATGTTGGAGTGAGGTCAGATGCCCGTGCTATAGAGGATGTCAGCCACTCAACAGTGATGATAGAGGTCCTGACCCCCATCATGACCCTCCCCCCAAAGCTTCCTGGGTGATAGCAAATTAGCCTGCAGAGTCAGATGATGGAAAGCACCCCTACAAGCTCCAGGCCTGCTTTGTTCCCTGGGGAGTCCCCTGAAGGGACTGGGGTAGAGTGATCAGGGTCCTGCTACGTTCCCAATAAGGGAGCCTCTTCTAGATGACCGTGAGAGTCAGGGTCAGGGCTGGAGCAGGGTCTGAGCAGGTCACGGCCCTGGAGCCTGCTAGGAGGTATATTTGAATGGGAAAGAGAGGCTATTATTAGCAAACCTGACATGCTCAGTGACCAAGAGGAACAACACGAGATGTCTAGTGTGTAGTCACATTCTGGGCCTGCGGGTTCCATAATAAAAGGCTAATTTTGTGCCTTACGTGAGCCTTTTTTCCAGTCCTGGAGATTGTCCCAACTTGTTTTCTCCTATCTCTTTAATCTACCAGAATGGATTCCATGTAACCTTCCTTTCATTTTTCTCCTTTAATTCTAAATGTATAAAAAGAATAATAAAATTGTCATTCTTTGGAGCATTTTCTCAATCCTTTGAGATTTTGCTTCTGGCTGGTCCTCAGTTTTTAGGCTCCACTAAACTCTTAACAACTTGTTTTTTCTACAGGCTTGGATTTTCTTTCATTGACAGAAACATACACTAAGTTAACAATGAACTCATTCAAAACATATTCACTGAGGTGCTGGGGAAATGGTAGGAAGCAGGACATGGGCCACTGGCCTCATGGAGCCACGGCTCTAGGAGGAAGAGGCCTCTTAAACCTCAGACAGTGGGCACACTCATTAATTACACTGAAGCACAATAGCACCTTTGGGACAAGGAACACATGTCCCACCAATGGACTTTGTTGGCAAAGACTTCATTGCCAACCATAGTCATAATGCACAACAGGTACCCTGTAGGGGCAAAGATTTTTGCCATTAGTTCACTTTTGTTCATTGATTTATTCTGGGGCCTGGCCACAGTGGGCTTAATTAACATTTCCTGGGCGAATGAATAAGTGAATAAAGGTGAGTGGGGCACCTGTCAGGTGGAAGGAGCTCCTTGCTCCCAGTCCTGGGACACTCAGGTGTCCATTGGAGGCTCTAAGGCATCTGGTGTGGGGCCTGATGCACCGTGTTTTCAGTGGAGGTTCAGGCCTTTCCAATACCATTCAGCTTACTGGGCTGGGCCTTCTCCTAAGGCCCGGAGGAGGGGGCACATGACTTCCTTGTTTTCTTCTCCAGAAAAACTGTCCTTTTGCCCTAGCTCTGGTGTCCTCTGACCTGGCCAGGCCCAGGCTAAAGTGGTTATTAGCAGCTCTAGTCCCAGTTTGCTCTCTATGTTAAGGGAGTTTCCTGGTTGGGGGGTGGGGGAGGCCCCAGAGGGAAACGTGAAGCAGCCCCTCAACGGGTGTAGACCATTTTTGTGGGTGGGGCATGGTGGTACCATCATTAGGTTAATGAGCCACAGAAGCCCCGTTGGGCCATAGTGCACAGAGATTTCATTCCGTCAAGAAACCAATTGGCCTTTAACAATTTCTAAAGGACACCAGGTAATAGGTGTCCCTCCATTTGGTCATGGAAGGCAGGGCATAAATCAAGGGCATGAAGGTAGACCCTGCTCTGGAAGATGCTTCAAGAAGTCCTCCAATTAGCCATCTTGTGACCAGAAAAATAAAAGCAATTCATCTTCTAAGTACTGGAATGCTTATTTTCTTGATGGAAGAACACCAATGTTTCTGTGTTTATTCTGAAGCCAGTCAAGTAATTTTGATGAGATACACTCACCCTGAACCCTCCCATCATAGCAGTAAGTATAACCTACTCCTCTTTCAGTGTGTACTTATGTGAAGTTTACATTTAAAAAACAACCCCCGCCCTCTCCCTATTGCTACCTGCTTCCCATCCTTCCCCCTGTACAGGCAGTTCACAGGCCTCACAACCTGCTGGCTGAGTATTTTAAACCCCACTCTCACTTCAGTGTTGTCTTCCACTCTGGCTCAGGGCGGTGCATCTGTACGCGGGTGCCCTGTTTGGCCTATGCAGTTTTCTTTGAAAGTTTGAGCCAAAATGTGAAAACCAGGGGACTTCACAGATTTCCAGGCCTGTGTTCCCACAGGGCAGTGACACCAGGCAGGACAGGGCCGGCCCACTGGGGTGGGGCTGGAATCTCCAGTCTGCCCCACAGGGGGCCTCCGACAAGCTCTCTTGATTGTAGAATTGATTTCTGCCCTTTAGAGACACGTTTCTAGAAATCCCATCTCCGTCAAATGTGAGGAAAATAGAGGCAGGCAGAGAGGGGCGACATGGCTTCTCTTCACCTCGCTTGCCTCCCCTGTTCATGTTCCTGGCTGCAGCCGTCTCAGGTTGCATTGCTTGCCTTCCAGGGGACTGTGGGCCAACACAGACAGGTGCTTACACTGGACAAGAAGAGGGTCAGCCTGGCTCTGTGGTTCAGTGCCAGGGCCTGTCTGCCTCGCCTGGAAGGACATGGTCAGCATTGCTATGTTTACCTAACACCACTGCGGGGTGGTGGACACACTGGTCAGGCCAGGGTGACTGAGTGCAGCACCAGCTCAGGCTCACCTAGGGCCACCCACACATAACTCAGGGAGACCCTAACATCTGGCCAAAGTCTACCCAACATAGACATTGAAGCAAAATCCTCAGTGAGCCCACCTCACTGTGTCCAGTGAAGTCTAGCTGCGTCCACGTAGCCCGTGGCCTCCGACTGGCGGGAGCTTACAGCAGCGCCCGTGCCGAGCACAGAAACCCACAGGTGGGGCCAGCCTGAGTGACCTCCAAGGCCACTCCCAGCTCCAATTCCCTTAAAGTCTGGGGTTCCAAAAAACTGCTGTCACCTCAACATCAAAACAACTTTGAATAGAGCCTGAGAGGATGACTCATATAATTTTTTCATGCAAGCTTAATTAATTTCTCGAAATGTGTCCCCTTTGGTTTAAATGTCACAAGAGACAGGCAACTGCTGCTTTCTTCACAGCAGCCCTTTACCATGGATCACTGTTAGGAAGATGAATTCACTGCATTCTCCTCCCTCTGAAACCAGGAAACCACACGTGCCCAGTGACCAGCTGGACAAGGTGGCAGTGCCTGTCCCATCCCTCCCCCCGATCCACGACAGTACAGTGGGCTCAGTACCTGCATTGCCTTGACCTCTGGAAAGTCCCCTGCAGAAATCTGGTATTCTCGCTGCAGTTGAATGTAGATTTCTGGCAACCTGCTGATGAGCTCTCTTTTCTTGTTTTCCTTTCCAAAAACGCTGGGCATCTCCTTCTTCAGGTAGCTGATGATGTAGGCATGTACCTGAAGGAATACATGTCAGTGAGTCTGTGCCATTTATATGTGCACCAGAAGGACAAACAAGAGGGCACCTTGTTTGCATCAAAACATATAACAGGCACCCATATTCTCAGGACATGGTCCTGGGCCATGGTCCTCGGGACAGGGGGAGGGCAAGGACTGGGGGAGAGGATAGGGGGACAAGTCTGGCTCTGGACATGAAGACTGTGAAGCATATGAGGTGTAGAGGGGAAGCAGTCTCAGGATGGCTGGAAGGGATGCCCAGAGTTTGGGAGAGAGCTAGAGCAGAGGTGGGTGAGACCACTCAGGAAAAGTGAGCAGAGAAAACCCCACCATGAAGGGTCAGGAGGGGAAAGAGTTGAGAAAAGACCTTGGGATGTGGGATGTGGGATGTGGCAGATAAGGGCTATGGGAGGGCGGATCCAGGGAAGAGGTGATGTCTGAGTTGGGGGGGCCTGAAAGAACACGTAGGATGTGTGGGGCAGGGGAGGGAGGAGCGGGGATGCAGGCGTGGAGGTTACCAGCTGGGCCATCCTTGGGGCAGTGCCGGGATGACGAGGCTGCAGCTCAGGCTTGTGGGTGTGTATGTGCGGGGGAGGGTCAGGTACGTTTAAACTCTGCTTGGGTTGCTAGGAGCTGATGGAAGGTTTAGAACAACTCTGCTATCCTAATACTGTGCTAATGATGGTTCTGGAGAGCAAAGAGGTAGGAATAATGCCACCCAGCTCCCTGCTTTCCAGGTGGGCTGATGATGCCAGATATGGGATGGTTGGTGAGCAGGGTTGCACAGATTTCCCTTGGAACCCTGTCCTGAAGAGCAACCCCAGGGAAGGGAGGCCGACTTGGGGATGTCCTATGGCGAAAGTTGTTAGGCCTCTGGGTGGCTATTCTGTGCCTGTAGGAAGTGAGTGGGATGGGTGGGGCCTGAGTGAGAAAGATCTCAGTTCTGGTGATTTAACCAGAAGACGTAGAGAGAGTTTTGCAGGGGCCAGTGCCCAGGAGCACCAGGAAATGAAACTGGAACTGATGTCAACAGCTGACTGCAGGGGAATGTGTGCCCAGTGAGAAGTGAGATGACAGTTTCTGGAACTTCCTGTGAACACTGGAGGGCCTGAGAACCCCACCGGTGGCATGAAAGTCATATCTGCGTAGGACCAGCTGCCTGGGCCCAGGCTGGACAGCAAAAACCCACTCAAGGAGAGACCCCCCAGTACCTGCGGGGGAAGCCCCAGAAATCCTGATCCCAAGGAGGCAGCAGGCCTAACTGGAACCCAAGTCATGGTGTGACCCTTGTCACCACCTTCCTCACTACCTCACTCTCCCACTGCTTTTCTAACTTCAGGACATTAAGCAATGTTTACGATAGAAGTTCTCTTTGTGTATGGAGAATTTTACAGAGTGATTTAGAAGTCCAGAGCGTAACTAAAATAAGAAAGGATGAAAAACAGAGCAGTGCTTACAAAACAAAAAAGACTGTAGCTATGGAAAATTCTATTAAAGAAAAACAGACTTCTACTATAATCTTGTGGAAGAATGGAAATTAAATAAAGGGGGTATGCAGATACATCCCACAGTTCAGCTGAGGGCCCCTGTGCATGGACACACACTGGGCACGGCCGAGCCATTTTCTAGGATGTGAACGCCAACCTCAGTGCACAGAGCAAATGCTGGCATGCTCGCGCTGGGCAATGCCAACTCTCCATCCCCACAAAGGTCGTTTTTACATAAGCACACGCTGCGTTGCCTGGTATTGGTTGGGAGAGATGATTCTCAATTTTCTGTCACTAGTAAACTTGTTTATTTACTTATTTTTCAATTAAAACAATATTTCCATGATTCTTTGAAATAGATAAACCAAAAGTTTGGGGATCCTTTATTAGCGATGGGTTTTAACTGTGTTCCTAAGGATGTGATGAATAAATAAGTGGCAGGACTAGTCATTTCCTTGCCTTGGATAGTGGTGACTGACTGGGTCTGGATGGGGCTGGGGAGGACCCTGTGTCGCCCGGAAGGACTTGGAAGGGCTGCTATATTTAACTGGGGAGAACCAGCTGTCCAGCAGACGGTCCTTGCATCATTTCCTTGGCCTTGGCCCTTCTGGAACCTCTGGCCTAAACCTGTGGATACAGCTCCCTTCCATGCCCAGATGTGACCTGCCCTGGAGCCAGCCCCTGCTGAAGGAGAACGTTCCATAGCTGCTCAGTCTACTATCTACAAGGGCTTCTTACCAACACCTAACTCCCCCCTGCTCCCCATTCTACCAGCTCAGGCATGGGGCAGCTGCCAGACCCCTGTAGGGATCCCTACAACTCCCTCACTCTCTACTGTTGGGGTACCTCAGAGCTTCCAGGCCCCTGCTCAGGGAAGGCTTACTCCCTACCCAGCCCCTGGCCCCCTAGGGCTGGCACCCTGTTCCTGAACACTTCCTGGTACCCAGGGGCCCACTCTACCTGGGCTGAATTTTAGGAGATGTGCACCTACCACAGTGTTCTACCTGGCCCCTGCTCCCTGACCCCAGCCCTCATGGTGTTCGAGGGCTGATGACTGAGGTTGCTGAACAATGAGCCACCTTTGGACACCAGGCCTCCAGAGTCCTGTCACAACGGGCAGTTTTTGTGTCAGTCCTCAACTCCCTTCTCCTCCGCCCACCTGCCTGGTGCCAGCTGAGTCAAGACCCTCAGGTGGCCTACTCTTGCTCTCAGCCTTAGCTTCCACTCCCAGGAAGTTCCACTGGCCTGTTTTGTGGAAGTTTCCAATTGTGCCATTTCTGCATGGCCTCCCCTGTCCTGCCTTTCCCCGGGCACCCTGAGATAACAACACAGGGTCAGGTTCCAAGAATGGGCCCAGCCTCTAAGAAGCATAGCACGTTTACAAGGTAAAGTATAACCCTTTGAATCAAGGCATATTAAATCTGGAAGGGACCCCCTATGTCTAGTGAACAGCTAGTTCCAGGAAATTCATACAACTTACTCAAGGTCACACAGCTAGTTAGGAGCTGTAGAGTTGACACTATCATCCAACTGCCTCATCCCTGTCCTTATCGAATTGCTTTCTGTGGGTTTGAATTAAAACCTTACTGAAGCTGTTGAAATTCTGAAATTCAGAATGAACTGCATGCACCCTGTAGAGAAGTGTGGAAAACTTTGCAGTTTGGCTTCTGATTATTCCTAACCACCAGGGAAACTTTGGAAGGTCACTTACTCTTCCCTTCCACATACAAGGAACAGATATACTGTGACATGCAACACTATGAGTACAATGTGGATAAGAGGGCAACCTTCTCGCAGGATGGCACCTTGTCATTTTCTAAGGACTCCTGGTAAACAGGGCATAGCTGGGATGCCTGAAATCCCTAGTCAATATCAACAAAAGCCCTTACATGTCAAAGGTATCTCTCAATTAAACCCAGTATGGAGGGCCAGATCAGGTGACCTGGGAAGGAGATGGAAATAGCCCGACACCTTTTGATCTTCATAATGACAGAAAACTCATTGAAAAGAAGAGAGAGGGGAAAGAGAAGAGGGGGGAGAGAGAGAAGAAGGGTAGGCAGGACCAGACCTGGCATTGGAAGGCCAGGGTCAGGCCCTGCCACCTCTGCCCACTCACTGAGTAACTTGAACAGGGCCACCTAATCCCCAGCCTCAGTTTGCTCATTGGCAATTGGAAATTACAACCTCTACCTCACAGGGAGGGTTATTATCAAGAGGTTATGGGTTTGAATGCACTCAGTCCGCTAGAAAGAGGAATAAAAATGTTATGTGTTATTGAGTAATCGTCAAAGACCAATAGCTGGAGGGATAACAATGCCAGAGAAGACTCACGGCTATTCAGTGATTACTGAATAATTAATAACCTTTCCATATCTGAATAGCAAATATGAAGAATTTGAGTCCCAAGTGCTTCATTCACAAGTGAAGGATCTTATACCTTGGGGGCTTTTTAAACATTCTTATCTTGTCCAATTCACCCATTCCATTGTATAAAACTGGAAAGGCCCCAAATATCCATTCTTCTCTGGGCTATTAAGTCAATGAGCAGAAAGGGATGTCTTCCCTTTCAATGACCATGAATTGGCAGTTCACATGCATGCTGTCACAACCTCATTCATTGTGCCTGGTGGCTGGTGTTTATGTATATCCAGGACTGAGAAGCGTGCACTTGGAGTGATACTGGATACACCCGCCCTAGGCTTGGAGGGCAACCCAGGCTCTGAGCACTAGAAGCATCCAGTGCTCATGGTCAGTACCAACAAAAATGCTCATGGACTTTGGATACTGGGGAGGCGCGGTCTGGGGGAAGTCAGTCTGGGAGAACGTGATTCCACACTCCACAAGCTTCACACAGCCTGCTGGAGACCTGCGTTGCTGTAGGCCCAGCTGGAACCTCACAGGGGGCACACTTAACATCAAGGGATTGGCACATTTTTAAAGTGGTTTTATGATGATATGAGAAATTTGGTTCATAAAGACCCAAGAAACGCACCCCTGGGGTAGCAGAGTGTGAGACTGTGAGAGGCAGAGAAGAGCAGCTGATAGGTTCCCTCTTGAGTAAGGATTTGTTTTGTGGAAGTCACAGCTGGCACGGGTGAGCATGTGACTCTCAACAGTTTAAAGATGACTTGAGGGGACCCACCCAGTCATTTGAGGTAAATCTTCAAAGAGACAGGCTTCCCTACATGGGCTCCAGCACAGACACACACACACATCCACAGCAGCTCGGGGGTTCCGACTGGGCTATTTTTAAAAGCCCCATGGGGGACGAGGCCTCATCGCCTACTGTGGAATGCCTCTCACACACCTTAGCCTACCTTGTCACAGAAGGGGCTGACAGTGGAGACAGCCAGAAAGCTGGGCTCTGCACGTCACACGTGACCAAGAAGAGAATACACTTTGAAGGTGAAACTAAATTCCACATAACTACAGCGGACCCTGAAAAATCACTGACCTCTCCTTTTCCTTCTCATTTTTAGTTGTTCCTTCCTCAAATGCTGACTCAGTTTTTGTTAGCAAAGATCTCCAAATAGAGAAAGGGAAGCTTTCCTATTCTTGGCCAGTGTGTTTATAAAGGGTGAAGTCTAATAGTGAATTGGCCTCAAGTTTTACTTTTGTGTATTTATCCCATAAAATACTATCATTTCTTTAATATGGATATTTTATTTATTTACTTATTTTAAATATTTTATTACTTTTAGAGAGGGAGGAAGGGAGAGAGGCAGAAAGGGAGAGAAACATCAAAGGCAATGTTGCCTTTTACCTGCCTCCAGCTACGGACCTGACGGGAGACTTGGCTTGCAACCTGGTTACGTGCCCTGGCTGGGAATGGAATCAGAGGCCTTTGGGTTTTCAGACCAGCGCTGTGCCACCAGTCAGGGCTTAATTTGCCTTTTTAAATTATACCTGGATACAACTAAATTATATTTTCTAAACCATTTTTTGGATCTTTCCCCAAATAGCTTACTTTAAAGAATCACAAAACAAATCCTGATTGGCATCTTAAGATTGTGAACACTCTTAAAAGAATGATGTCTACTGATATCAAAAGACATGCTCTTTGAGGCTAATCAAAAACCTACTCCAAAGGTTCCCTGTTATTTGAAATAGAGAGCGGTGAAAAAGATATAAAAGAGAAAAAGTCAGGAAATCATTAAATTTTAAGAGCTCTTTGGTAAGAGTGACATTTTTCATATTATTAAAGTGTCATCTTTATGATACCATGAGTTTGATTAATGCAGAACTGACAGGATATTAACCTACTTGTTTTATTTCTGGATGGGTCATGAATTCTGCCTGATTATGGTGCTCTATGAATAGACACACTCCATACCCCAACTCAGATCTGACACTTCCTAGGTGACGTCTGAAAACATACCCTTTGCAGGTTTCCAAAATGTCAGCTCGATAAACCTCTGAACTTTTGTAGGGCTTCTGTGGACAGAGGATTATACAGAATAAACCAAGTGGTAGATTAATGTGGAAAGCAAAGACACAAATAGTAAGGAGCAACAGATGCTGTCCATTCTGGATTTCAGGTGAGTGCTTTCCAGGCCAGCAAGTCAGATCGACTGAGGTTTGGATCTGTATTTTGCAACGTACAGGCTGTGAAGCCTTGGGCAGTTTGCTTCACTTTCTGAGCTTCAATTCCCTTGTGAGAGAAATGAAGAGAGTGCCCAACTCTGGGCAGCTATTGACTGAATCAGACAGAGTAACACATGTAACGCGAACCATAATTCCTCTGGAATACCGCAGACCCTCAGAAAGGCTTGACTTGCAGAAGGAAAACTGGATCCAGAGAAATAAAGATTAATATACTGCAATCAAAGAGCATTTTTAAGAAATAAATAGAGCAAAGAGGAAAACTCAGGTGACTCCTTTCCATTTAAGCAGCAACAAGTCCACAAATGGCCATAAAACAGCAGGTGGTGTGAGGTGATGGCATTGAAGGGCCCTGTGCTGAGTTCTCCTTCTTATCTGCCCGAGACTGTCTCCTGGCACCCCGCACAGCATGGTACTGACCCAGGAGCACACAGGCACTGAGAGGCTCAGGCTGGAACTTCCATACTTTGAGCATGTTTCTTTATGAAAAGGAACAAGCCAGCACTGTTTTCAGGAAGAAAACAAAAAGATAAGCTTTTTTTCCTAGACGTAAACTCAGCAAGTCAACTGTCCCCTGCCCTCATCTACACAAGGGCCTTTACTATGTCCAGAGGGTACTCTGTGCTTCTAGAACCAGGCCGCGCTGGCCGGTGCATTCAGCAGGCCCAGTGCTCAAGGATGGCGCAAAGTCCCATGCCCTTGGCACTCTGGTGAGTGGGCCCTCAGCTCTTTATTTCTTTATATACTGAGTACAGCTGCATCTTGAGTCACTAGGCTGAACAATAACAGCTAACTTAAATATGTCCCTGTGTGTGTAAAAGTAGTTCCAAAAGATTTTGAAATCTGCAAAGGCTATCACATGATTTACCAGCCTGGGTTATCAGACAATGTTGAGTATTACGTACCCTAAAGGTTAAGTTCAGCTAGGTCAGCAGGAGAAAAGAAATACCACATGCCAATGGGTCACTAAACGGGCAAAATCAGACTTCCTGATACCAAGCGTTAGGCCCAGGACAAGCAGGAGAGACAAATCATTTCAGGAGAACTGCAAGTAAGCAGACGGACAAACTGGTTAGCACAACTGCCTGGCAGAACTGGAAGGAAAGTGGTTGTAGTTCCAGAAAGGAAGCAGCTTGAAGCAGGAAGAAAGGGTGCACTGCTGTGACTCGCAGGAGCACCAGTGGCGGCAGAGTTAGCTGAACTACAGGGCGGAGCGCACAGCATGCACGGGATGGAGCTCGGGGAGAGGACAAAGGCCGATGGAGGCACGACTGCCAGGGTGCAGCAGCCAGGGAGGCCTTTCTCTGACGCAGCAGAGATGCTGCTGTGGGAGCACATGGGCGTGAAGAGAGGCTGCTGGGGAGTGATGGCAGGGGGCAGCAGTGGTACTGGAAGGCTGGTCACCCTCAGTGAAGCCCTCCTGCCTTCCCTGGCCAGGGCCCTCCCTCAGAGCACCGTGTCCTCACCCCAACAGCACACAGCTGGCCATTCTGTAGCGGGTTTGGTGCTCCTCCTCCACCTGACTAGGCTCTCCAGCCCTGGCCCAGGGACACTGAGCAACTGTTGGCTGAATGAGGCAAAGTAGTGGAGGTATGCTCAGTCCCAAAGCCAGACCAGAAGCTTCTCGGTATAGCCAGAGGATGTGGGAAGGACATGGGTTCTTGGCCACCAAGAGACAATGGGAAGAGAGCTGACAATGCCTCCTGACCCTGTACTGGTGGATTGGGAGAGGCAGGCCTGTGGACTGCTTTTATCTGAAGTGGGGAGGCCAAAGCAGAAGACCAGTTTAGTCCTGGCTTTGTCACAAATGGATTAGGTAACCCTGGAGAAACCACTTACCATATCTTGCCCTTGTAAAATTAGGGAGATTAGGGAATCTGGATAGAGCTCTCCTTCCTAAACCCAGCTGCTTATCAGACTCACTCCGGGAGCTTTACACACACACACACACACACACACACACACACACACACACACGCACATGCACACACCCCCCTGAATCAGAAGCTCTGGCACAGGGTCTAGGAATTTACGTTGGTTAATGCTCCTGGGTGCCTCTGATGATCACTGAGACTAAAACTCTGGTGGCATTTTCAGTGTTAGAGGACACTGATTTTATTAAATGTACACATATTAAAAAAATAATTTTTCCTATACTTTTTCTTAGAGGGGCCACATGCTTTACTCTCTTCAGATGTGACAGAATTGACTCCATCACTTGAGGGCAGTGGACTCCCTCTCACCTGTCAGGCACACCTTTCTGGGGCTGCTGAAAGGGTCAGAGACACATGGGAGAGCCAGAGCCACACACACACACACACACACACACACATGCCACCAGGCCACAGCCAAGAACAGGGATAGGGTGGATGTGACCTAGGAACCAGCTAGATTAGGCTGAGCCAGCTTTCCTTCTAGGGTCCCTCTGGGCCCAGGCAGTGGCATCAGGTTCTATGCCATAGGCACAGAGTGACTAGAGGTGACAGCTAAGTACTGCACAAGTCCCACCCATGCCACCTCTCTCCAGTTCTGCTGGTTACATTTCCATTGTCCTAATGCAGTGCTTTTCAATCTGTGTGCTGCAAGAATTTTTATAACATGCAATACCTGGCTATTTAGTCAAGGGCACTGACCTCTTTTCCCTTAGACTATTAAATAAAAATGTGACAATAGCCATCTGGGGTGAATAAATAAAAATTACACCTTTTTTTTTTTTTTTGTCAGATTGGCAAAAAAATGTATTTGTGTGTGTGCCACAGAATTTTAGCCATAATTTATGTGTGCCACGAGGTGAAAAAGGTTGAACATCTCTGTCCTAACTCAACAGTAACTTCCAGGTAGAAAGTGCATTGATCCCTCCCGGTGCACTGAGTGCTACACCAAGTGCTTTGCAAGCCCCGTCACCCTGAATCCTCACAAGCACCCTGTGACACGCTCTTCTTTGCTTCATTATACAGATTAGGAAATGGTTTGGAAAGGTTAAGCCATTTGCCCAAGATCAGAGAGCTAGGAGCCAGAATCTAATCAGGGACCCTGATCTTGAGGACGTAGGCTCTCTTCTAACCTATGACAAGTTCCGTTCCCTAAGTATCCTGGGATGGGGTGTCCCCCATCTCCTTTGTCTTAGAGAGGAGAGTGTGAGAAATGTCCCCTGCCTGAGGTTGCCACCCTGGGCGTGTGCTGGCTTACCTTGGCCAGTCTTGCTCGCTTGATGAGGTCGTTGAGTTTGCGCACGGCTGCCTTCTGGGGGAGGCTCTGTATATCTCTGAAGAGATCCTGGGCCTCAGCTTCGAAGAGCCTGCGGTTGTCAGTGTTCTGCAGGGGCTGTGCCCAGAAGGAGCCGATGTAGACACGCAGCACCTCAGGCGTGTTGATGACCTTGCCCAAGGACCACATGAGAGCCCCGTAGACTCGCATCAGCTGCTGCGTGTCCACTTGGTCAGCCTTGTTCAGCACCACGCGGATCTTGTCGTCCTGGCCCCGGAAGGCCTTGATGGCCTCTGAGAACTCATCTGAGATGTCCAATTTGTGAGCATCAAAGAGCAGGATGATCCTGTCGACCCGCTCGGCGAACCACTGCAGGACCTGGCAGAAGTCATACCCTAGGTGGAGAGAGGAGCAATTAGCACAGCCACTGCTGCCTGTGGGAGACACGCTTAGCAAGAGCCTGGAAATCACTGTTCTCCAGCAGTGGCCAAGGAGAGAGCCTGTCTCCAAGCCGGAGGCCATGGAAATCTTGTGACCTGAAAATCACTGCAAATGGGGTCCCCTGGATTGAATGCATCTAGTTAGTGCTGGGGCTTCCAGGAGCCCCTCTGTGGAGAGAAACACTTTGGGCATTGCTTCCTTCCACATCTGTAATTTCATTTGGTCTTCAAATTTCTTATTTCACCTCCCACTGTTCTTTGGATGAATGGAAGAGTCAATCAATGGCTCTATAAAACTGCAGGCCATGGGCCAAAAGCTCTTATTTCTATCAGTCTGACTCTTCTGAAAGTATCAGAGAAGGAGAAGGAAGAAAACCTAGAGGCCACTTGGAGTCCCACTGGGTGTCCAGTGAACAGAACAATAAAAGAGGAATTGCCTTTTCTAAACCCGTTTGTAAGAGTGTTAAGGGGGTCAAAGGTTGGGCTGGCTGAAAATGTGGCTGATATTTATCATTTGGACAACTATTCCTATCTTCAGGATGTTGTAAATATTTTAAAAAGTTGTGCCTCACAGCCATTCTGTGAAATGGTCTCTTGCCAATTTCTTTTTTGAAATGGCTAGGCCCACCACAGATTCTGTTTCATTTGTTTTGGCCACATGCCAGTATGCTTCAAATCATGCAGTTAAATCAGCAACCCTTCCCAGCCTGCGGTCAAGACGTACAGGCATTTCCCTGGGGAGCAGAGTCCTGCGAAAAGCAAAAAGAGGAGGCCCCAGTGGCATAAGGTTTATTTTTAATCTCAGTCTGAATAGCCCTGGACTAGTACCAGGGCAGCGCAACAGGAGCACGGAAGGCACCTTTCTTGACTGCTGCTTTAGTGCTTATGTCTCTCTTTTCTTTGTTTAATTTTGAGAATTTCCAAATGCATACAAGTCTAGAGAATCATAACAGGAATGTTGCTATCCTCACCAGGTAACTTTAATACATTTTGATACTTGGTCTTGTTTGCTTCAGATTCTTTAAAAAGTTTAAATCTAGTTTATTTATATATAACAAAATACCATACAGCACTGAGTATGAACTAGATTGTCACTTATCAAAACAGGCCAATCTCTGAAAAATTGGTGAGTATAAAAATCAGTTTCAAAAGGATATGAAAGGATATGCATAGTGTGGTAACATTGATGTAAAATGCTCAAAAACAAAGTAATACTCCATAGCCCATGGATACATACTGCAGCACAAATACAAAAATGTTAACACCCGTTTGGGGATATTGGAAGTGAGGGGTCTAAGGTGGGTGAGAAAAGTGTCTAGAGGAAAATGATCCACCAGACAGAAAAAAAAAGGGGTCCATGCAACTCAGATTTCCATGAACTTTAAAGAGCAGATGTAAGAAGAGTAATTGAACAAGCAAACTGGACACAGACATTTTAATTTAAAAATCCAAAGTGAGCCCTGGCTGGTGGCACAGTGGATAAGGCACCGGCCTGCAAACCCAAAGGTCGCTGGTTCGATTCCCAGCCAGGGCACAGAAACAGGTTGCAAGCCAGGTCTCCAGCCAGATCCATAGCTGGAGGCAAGTGAAAGGCAACCATACATTAATGTCTCTCTTCCTCTCTCCCTTCCCCTCTCTCTAAAAATATAAAATCTAAAAAAAAAAAAAAAAAGTCCAAAGTGTTCAGCAATGCTACAGCCCCCTGTGCACCTGTCCCCAACCCTTCTACTCAACCTCCTCCCGCAGGAAACCACCGCCCCGATGCGGCATTCACTGTTGCTGCACGTGTTTATGTGCTCTCAGGTCGCAGGCTTCACTTCTCTATTCTGCCTGACTCCCTGGTTCCCTGGGGACCAGGAGAACAAAGGTGGTTCTCAGAAAGTGAGCCCCAGTTTTCATTGCTGTTGACAGCCAGCTTAGAACAGAGGAAAATCAAAGGGTCACATAGTGGCACATAAAGGTTCAGAGTTAAGACTTCACTGGGAGTTCTGTCTCTGTGAGGCCAGAGCAAACTGTCTCCCAAGGTAAGAGTCAGTGGTTGGAGATCAGCTTGTGAGCCAGAGCTCCAGATCCAGTAGTAGACCCTCAGCAGATAAATGAGGGTTCCCTGGGAAGACAACTTGGAGCCACCCTCCAAAAAAGCCTGCCTGTGCACTTGCTTTTCCTGCGGTGATGACTGGCTTCTCTCTCTGACCCAAACATTTCCTCACTTGGTCTTTGTGATAAAAATCAGGTAACTGAAGTTCAGGACAGGTTAAAGAAAATCTGTGTTGGCTGCAGGCTGAAATAGACACAGGTTGCATCTTGCTGAACAACCTTCCTGTTGGGGTCTTGAGCTCCTAATGGGCCCAAGAAGCTGCAGGTGTGGCAGACAGCCCCTTGCCTCACTCATCAGCAGGCTGGAGTACAGGTGATCTAGAACCAGGCGACCATCACCTTCCGCCAGCGGGGGCTGTAGAATCTGGAGGGCAGACACAGGAAGAATGAGACTTAAAGTGACGGTGGCTTCCTACCCAGTTTTACAGCCTAGTTCTCCAACCTTCTGGTTAATTCTGTGAATGACCTTATCTTCTGGAATATTCCTGTTCTGCTTAAGTTGGCCAGAACCAGCTTCTTTGGTTTGCTACCAAGAACCATGATTGGTAAATAATTTTTGTCCCACAAAAATTCTGGATGCGTCTTATAATCAGTACCAAAGGAAACCTGTCATTCCCATAACTGTCACCATGGATACATGTGCAAATTCAGCCATGCAGACATGCATCTCTTCCTCTGTAGGCCACCTGGGTTGAGGGCTTGGCCTTGATCGCACCACATGTGTTTAAGCTTTAACTTAAATTTGGGTTCCTACTATAGATTTTAAACGTCTTTTAAAAATACTTCAGCGTTTGGCACAATACAAAGTTACTGGGCACCGAGCTGCCAGATGTAATTTTACTATTAAGTGAACCCATTACTCATCTCTGGAGAAACAGCTGCACATATACATTTTCTTGTTTTCAAATAACAATGAGAGCTTAATAAGGTTTAAGTAGTCCAGGTAGATAGAACGGTGTTCATCACGCACAGGTGTGAAAGGATCACTTGTCAGACATCAGGTGATGCAATCAAAGGTGAAGAAATCACCCGTGTTTAAGAATAAAGCAGAAAATTATCAAAGCTGGGAAAGGTGAGTTCACTCAATTCCTCCTCCCCACTCCACCCCATAGCTTTTATTATTATTCATTAAGTACATTCACGCAGTTGTGAGACTATCACCACCATCCACCACCAGAATCCTTTCATCTTCCCAAACTGGAACTCTGCACAGTATTTGAAAATTTTTTTGTGACTGGCTTAACTTCACTTCATTATAATATCCTCAGTGTGCATCCATGTTGTATGTTGCATGTGTCAAAATTGCCTTCTTTTTTTTAAAGTTTTTTTTTTTTTTTTTAAGATTTTATTTTTAGAGAGCGGGGAAGGGAGAAAGGCAGAGAGGAAGAGGGATATCAGTGTATGGTTGCCTTTCACCTGCCTCCAGTCACGGACCTGGCTGGAGACCTGGCTTGCAACCTGGTTATGTGCCCTGGCTGGAGAATTGAACCAGCAACCTTTGGGTTCGCAGGCCAGCAACCTTAAAATTGCTTTCTTTTAAGGCTGGCTAGTTCTGCTGAATTCTTCTATCTTCATGAAATTACATGGGCACCAAATACCTATCTACCAAAAAGTTCTGGCCAATTTTTAAGAAATGATTTACTTTGTGATAGTCTGCCTGAATAAAAGCAGAAAACAATGATTCCACAGGACTTAGAGATCATTGATAAAGTGTGGTCTTATCAGAATCAAGTAAGAGGCTTTGCTAAAATTTAGATTCCCAGTCCCTCCCTAGAATCACAGATTCTAAACCCCTGGGGTTGGGATTGGTGAGTTGCATTTTACCAGCTGCCCAGCTTATTCTGGTGCCTGGTACAGCCTGAGGACCCTGGCCTCAGAGTGACTACTAGACATGAATTACAGATATGTCTATGTTAGTGTTGGTCAGCAAAACAAAACACATTTAAAGTAGTTTCTTCTTCTTATAAAAAAAAAAAAAATGTTACCAATAGATGGCTAGATGGTGCATACGGAAATGAAGAACAATGAACTTTGAATCTGCTAATTTGGAGATGTATTTTAAAATTCACAAAAGCTCCCCTATTGTTGCTTATGCTGGGCCTTGGCCCTGACAAGTTCTTCTGCTCTGGTTTAGGACTTGGTAATCTAGCCCAAATCCTCCTCATTCTTCAAAACACATGGGTAAATCTTGATTACTAATTAACTTCTTTAAGCCCCAATTTTCTCACCTGTAAAATCAGGTTATTGAGTGATTTCCTAAGAAAATACTTTTTAACATGCTCAATAGTGTTGAAACTTGGTAAACTTTCTATTAGTAAAGCTGTTATTATTTCTACTCTCTCCTCTGCTGTAGGTGAACTTAAATGTTCCCTCTTCTGAGTTCCCAGAGCCCTTTGCTTGCACTCCTATCACACCACCTTACACAGGGTGTTATCATCAGGTGGATGTGCAGGGCTCTCTCAGTAGACCATGAATTCTTCAACTGCAAGGACCACGTCTTCCTCGTGGTTGCACACGATACAGTGGTAATCAGTGTGGGCTTTGGACTCAGCCTGCCTGGGATCTAATCCTGGTTCCATGACTTACTAGTTCTGTGACTTGGGCAAGCTACTTAACCTTTTTCTGTCTTCTTTCCTTATCTGGAAAACGGAGTTAATAATAGTACCCACACACCTCATGGGGCTGCAGAGTTAATATATGTGAAGAATTTAGAATCATCTTGGCACCTAGGAAGCTCTCCAAGATGTTATCTACTGGTTATTTTTAAAACCTTTGTATTCAGTGCCCAGTGCGTGGTGGGAGGTGCCATAAATATTTGTTGAAGGATGCCTGGCTGGGCAAAGTATAGTTTGCAACCATGGAAAAAACCAAAATTAATTAGCGTAAAGGTGACAAAAGCAACGATGCATGGGCCAAGTGAGAGCTCTGGTGCTCAGAAAACAGCTCATCGAAGATACCCACACTGAGCTGAGAACCACTCATATTTTATAAATAGGCCCAGTGGCCTTTCTTTACTTGCATGTGAAATGGACAGACTTCTACCAGTTGGTTTAAGTGCAGGTTGCACTTAAAACAAATTTATGATTCTATCACAGACACTTCTTGGCTTAAGAAAGCCCAGTGTGTACCCAATCTGGCTGGGATAACTCAGAGCATACATTGTACTTGGTAGGTGGATAGTAGTGAATTTTTCCAAAGATTCTGTTACACAGGAGGTAGGTCTGGGGCGGGACTGCCACTTACAACAAGGTTGAAAAGCAGTGGTCCTCAGAGTGAGCCTGGCCCCAGCTGCTGTTGCATTTGGCCCACACAGTGTCCTTGTACTGTGGGTTGACTATCTTCGGTGCAGACCCACACTGTTCACCTGGTACCTTCTTCTGAGTGAACACCACAGCTCTGACTCAGCCTTAGGGACAAGACCGTGCCCTCTGAAAAGCCACCCTGGCTCTGTTGGGCTTTCACAGGGGTCTCAGAGCCCCCCAGAAGGGTACCATGTTAGTGCACAAGCATCCCCCCATGAATATCTGAGGGCAGGTCCCCTTCTTACCCTGTTCTCTCCAGCACCAGGATGGTGCTAACCAAGAGTAGGTCTCAGCAAATAACTTCCTGAAGGATGGAACGTTTTCTGTGGGAATGTATTAACAATTCCCAGAACTGGCTTTAAACAATTTTTTGGAACACCTCTCTCAGGAAATTAGAACTACACTAAACATCTTGGAATTTAACAAGACATGTTAAATACAAAATTTTTTTAAAAATGAATTAATAATTACCAAGCGCCTAGGATGTACTTGGAACTGTTGCTGAGGGGTATCTATAAAACCATGGCTGCTAGATTTATCCATAATTGCCCCACTGGAAACAAACCAAATGTCCCTGAACAGGTGGACAGATAAACAGTGGTACATTTACTCAGGGGAATACTACTCAGCAATTCAAGACCTGAGCTGACACCTGCAACAACTTGGGTGAATCTCAGAAACACATGAGCGAAGCCAGACACTGCAGAGCATAGTATAACGTGTGATTCCATCTAGTCTAAATTCTAGGACAGGCAAAGCTACTGTGACAGAGAACAGATCAGTAGTTGCCTGTGGCTGATAGTGGGTCTGGGACTGACTGCCAAGTGGCAATGAACAAAGAAGGAACTTCTCAGGGTGACAGAAAATTTCTATTTCTCGATGATATTGGTTACACGAGTACGCAAATGCCAAAACTTAAATACAATTCAAATGAGTTCATTATTATATACTATATGTCAATAAAGTTGACTTACATATTAAAAAAAAAAAAAAAAAAAGACAGGAAATAACTAAGAAAGGAAAGAAAAAGAAAATCAGAAAGGGGAGGAAAGAAAGAACCCAAAGCTGCTAAACTTGTTTAAAGATATACATCTCCAGCTCTGAATGGTGTGGCTCAGTGAGTTGGGCGTTGTCCCACAAAGTGAAAGGTGACAGGTTCAATTCCATGTCAGGGCACATGCCTGGGTTGTGGGTTCAGTCCCTGACTGGGGTGTGTGCAAGAGGAAACCAATCAATCACATTGATGTTTCTCTTCCTCTCTCCCTCCCTTCCCCTTGAAAATAAACAAAGTATTTAAAAAAAAAAGATATACATCTCTGTAATCTGCTGAATGGACTGGAAATCTGTTAAATCAAGGAGACCGTGAAACTTATCTGGCTGATATACAGTTGAATTTATCTTTACTTGGAGTCATTCTTAACAACAACAAAAATTAAAATTAATTAATTGGTTAGGCCATTGGAATTTGAGAGTTATGTAATTTCATACGTGTCCTGCCTTCTGACGTAAGCGTGAAAAGAGCCTCTCATGGTGATAGATTAGGAATGAGAACGCTCTGAACGTGTATGTGTATATACATGTGTGTATATATGTATGTAAACCAGTGTATTGCATGTATTTGTGAGGTCTGTCCAGAAGGTATCCAGTCATGTAATATGAAAAATAGAGATATTTATTGAAGAAGATAAAAGATACAAGACACAATGTACCTAGGACAGTGATGCCTTAGTTTCCTTCAAAGTAGGCACTTTGGGACCTCACATAGTTCTCCCAATTTCCATAAGCTGCCTGCCGTATTTTCCAACATCTCCTCTACAGTCAGAAATCTCTTCCCTTTCAAAGGTGATTTTAGTTTTGGGAAAAGCCAGAAGTTGCAGGGAGCCAAATCTGGGCTGTAGTGGGGCTGAGTCACCTGGGTGATTTGATGTTTTCCTCCAAAAAATGCTACATGAGATGTGGCGCATGGGCAGGCATGTCCTGATGAGGCTGCCAATCACCAGTTGCCCATAACTGTGGCTTTCTGCATCCTCTGAATAGTTTCCAAGGAGAAATGTTCAAGCTTAATGTAAAATTTAAAGCAGATTTATTGCTCTACCTGCTCATTACGAGTGCAACAGCCACACAGTACACATGCTCACTCAACGGCGTCGACTGCCCCACTGACTAGTACAGTGAAGTCGTCATTGTTCACATTATGCGCATTCCAGTTCACTCTCCTTGGCTGCCAGGTTATATCAATGTCACACAAACTGTTCTCATTATATTAATAATGGCTGGACTTTTTCCGGACAGACCTTGTATGTATATAAATACCAGTGTGCATGTGTGTGTGCGTGCAGAAGTCAACATAACAATAGGGCTGTCCCCATGATGCTCAATATAGTTTAAAACTTTATTTATTCAACTATAGACATTTAAGTTCTATAAGACCTCTCAATACAGCTTTTATTAGCCTGGAACAAAACAGAGATATAATCAGTCCAATGTTTAAAAATATAATTTCTATCTTTGCGAAAGGACTCAAGAGCTCTATAGCTTTGGGATCTGGGAAAGAAAATTTGTTCTGCGGAAGATCCTTGCTTGGCATTCTTGGCTCCATGTTCTGGGAACAAAGGGGAGGAGGCAGGAAGGAAAGGGGGCCCCTTCCACCCAATCAGGAGCTTCCCGTCATAGTGCCCATGGGAACTGGTCTCCATCCCAGCCAAAGGGACCCACTAGGAAATGGCATCTAAGGTTAGAATAGTGGCCCCCTGGCTCAGGTAAACACAAGGTAAGGGGCCTAGAGGAAGCAAAATTGGCAGAATATTTTTAATAGAACTACAGAAAAAAAAAAAAAAAGCTTCAATTTATTCCCAGAGCCAAGTTTCTAATTACATGAGTTTGAAACAAGATGTGTGTCAATAAAAGGATGCCAGATAATGAATAGCCAGGACTGAGGCCAGGTTCTCTCTCCCAAGGCCCCAGCCGCATTCTTGGGGTGGCAAGGCCGCTTGCCTAGTTGGACTCAGCCCAAGACCCTGCTTAGGCTGCTCCTCTTTGGGAGCAGGGGGAAGGGGGGAGCCCTGGCCAGCCCCTCCTGGAGCTACCACTAACATTTGATGCCAGGGCATCCAGACCCTTACCCCAGCACTTACTGGGTAGGTTTGTTGTATAACATCGGCCTTTCTCCCTGAGCCCTCCTCTGTGTCATGTCTAGCTCTGTGTCCCTGCAGCACCTAGTCAATTGTCCAGCACAGCCTGTCCCTGTTCAGACAGTGACACTTAACTGCCTTGCTCATCCCTGCTCCTTCCTCTCCCATCCAGCCCTCAAATGATCCCTACCCTTCCTTAGGACTCAGAATCTCCAAAACTGTGAGTGCCTTGACTACTTGTAGTATATATATTTATAGAAGAAATTCTCCATCACCTGCCCCCACCTTACCTCCCCAGCCTTTTCTCATAGTTTCCCCCTAAACCCAAACTATGCTGCGCTCTTGGCTGTCCTCCTAAAGCATCCCGCAGTTTTCTGCCTCTGCACCTTTGCCCAGACTCTTCCTTCTGCCTGGAGTGTCTTCCGAGTTTCTCTGTTGCCAACGTCTATGGAGAGGCATAAGGGGGACAAAACGTAATGGGAAGAAAGTACGATAAGAAATAAATAGTGTTGCCTGGTAGCACAGTGGTTAAGGTGCCGGCCTGTGAACCCAAAGGTCACTGGTTTGATTCCCAGCCAGGGCACATAATCCGGTTGCAAGCCAGGTCTCCGGCCATATGCATAGCTGGAGGCAGGTGAAAGGCAACCATACATTGATGTTTCTCTCCCTCTCTGCCTCTTTTTCTTCTTCCCTCTCTAAAAATAATAAAGAAAATATTAAAAAAAGAAAAAATATTATATATATATATAAAATTCTTATGGCATCAGTACTTTCTCTTTCATAATACTTATACTCCATAACGATATATTTATTTGGTGATTACAAGGCAGAAATTTTATGAGGGCAGGTACTCCACCTCTCGTTTCATTCACCACTGTATGCCTAGCTTCCACTACTGCATGTAATAGGTTTTCAGTAAATTGTGTTTATTCCTTGAAAAATTAAAAAGAGAACTACCATATGATCTGGCAATCCCATGTCTGGGCATTTAACCAAAAGAATTTAAATCAGGATCTTGAAGAGATTTTAGCATTCTCGCATTCATTGCAGTGCTATTCACAATAGCCAACATGTGGAAACAACCTAAATACCCAATGGCAGATAAAGAAAGAAAATAGGGTGTATACCTACAATGGAATATTATTCAGCCCTTCAAAAAGAAAATTCTATGATATGCCACAACATGGATGAAGCTGGAAGGCATGCTGTTAGGCCAGTCACAGAAGGACAAATACTGCATGCTTCCTCTTACAGAAGGAATCTAACATAGTTAAACTCAGACTCAGGGACTGAATGGTGGCTGCCAGGGACCAGGGGCTGGGAAAATAGGCACAAAGTTAAGCAAGAGGAGTAAGTTCTAGAGATGTCTTGTACAACATAGTGTTTATAGTACAATATTCTGTTGTACACTAAAAAATATATAAAAGGATAGATTCACATGTTAAGGGAATAAAATAAAATTAAAAATAAAATAGAATTTGGTTTAATGAACAAGAAGTGTATTGATTTTTCTTAGTAAGTTAGCGGGTTAAGTTGCTTAAATAGTACTGTGAGTTTCTTTAAAAAGGCTGTTACTAAATATAGAAAGTACAAATCGGCTCAAAATAAACATCAAATATCTGGGATCGCTCAGGTATTAAATATATATTTTCAAAAACAGTCACTTCAGTTAAGAATAATAGCTGCTTCAGCTAAACATGTGCAAGGAGCCCTTGTATTGTTTCCAGGCTGAGTTTACTTTGCAACTGGAAAAGGCTGTTTCTGAAAATGTCATTGGGGTTGTAGAATAGCTAAAAATAAATGCTTGGAGCAAATACTTACTGAGCTCTATCAACAGTCCTACACTGCTCTGAGGGTTTCTATCAACAGAATCTCCTGTAATACTCACAATAACCCCATGAGGCGGGTACTATTATTATCCTCATTTTGCAGGCAAGGATACAGAGACTTAGAAAGGTTAAAAAACTTACTTAAGGTCACATAGCTATTTCCCAGGGGAGCCAATATTCAAACCCAGGGATTCCCATCTCAGAGACTGAGCTTTTATTCACTGCACTGGACCATATGTACACCAGAAGAGTGGGATTAAGAAATGACCACATTTTTTCCTTTTTTGATCTTTTTTTAAAAAGTAGTTTCTAAGTGTTCTAAATGAATATATACTATTTTTTGTAATAAGAAAAATGAACATGTTTTAAAAATTATTGGTCCATATGCTGCTGGACTAATAATATTGAGGTGGTAGCTTTAGTGGTAGTAGGGGTTGGATTTCTAGTGCTTTCCAGCCTGTGGCCATTTCAAGAAACCCTGAGGGTGAAGTAGTGTCTTTGCAACTATACCAGCCCTGGAGAGAGAGGCAGCCCTAATCAGCTGTGCTTGTCAGAGGAATGGGAACAAGCTGTGTGAAAAAGGGTCTCCCACACTCAGTTCCTGAAGACCCTCGATACCTCCCCTGGCTTTTCCAGCTGGCTCCCTCCCTCTGCCTCCCAGCTGACCGCACAGAGCTGGGGCAGGATGGGAATGAGCTGATACTACACCCACCTAGGAGATCAATAAGGCCGTCCAGAGAGGACGAACACTGTGGTCTCCACTTTGGCCCAGATGTCTTGACTTCATTTCCTTTTGTGGAGGTTCATTCAGTGTCCATTCTCCCAAAGTGCTCAGTTGGTAATGGCCAACTTTTGGAGAATGAAATGCTACAAATCAAATAATTCTTGCTCTTACAGAGTTCCCTGCATCACCGTGCCTGGCCTGAAGGGGGTTTGCCTGCTGAACATGCCACAATTAAAGTAAAATCTAGGACCAAACCTGTCCTGGGAAAGGCTTGGGGTTTATCCTCTATCTCCTTTTCTCCTTGCTTTGGAATTTAGTGCAAGACCCTGTGAATTAACTTTTCTGTGCCTGTTTTCTTCCAAGATAAAAAGGTAGCCTCATAGCCTGTTTCCCCCTCCTCTGGAAGATGTAGTGAAGATAACAACGGGGCAGATGGGGGCCTCAGGACCCCGAAGGCTCCACACATCACAGCCTCACGCCACACCATGGACGGGGAACTGAGAATGGCTTGACTTGACTATCTAGCCCAATGAATGCAGCTGCCCCTGCTCACATGTCTAAGTAAAAGGGGAAATTGAGTTTCATGTCTTATTTTCCACCTCAGATGAAAAATTAGGTTAAGAAGCAGATTCACTTAAAGAAGACTGAGCTCTAGAAACAGACAGCAACATTAAGAGGAATCTTAGGTTCTTTGCTCATGACAGAAATTGGTGAAAATCTACCAAGAAAAACCTGCAAGTCCTGGCTCAGCCATTTTACCTCCCGGGCCTTTGTTTCTACATTTTATTATGTTCATTCCACTGGATTCATGTGCTGTGACATTTTGGGCTGATCTGAAGGTCCTTTATGTTTTCATAGGGATAGTGAGTTGCCCTGAAGTTTTATTTACTTGTCATCCAATTCTAAACAACTTGGTGCTGAAAGAAATGGCCAGACAAAAAATCAGAATTTGAGACTTTCAAGTGTCATGCTCATGGAAACTTCCCATTCCTCATGTTCAAGTAGGCTTTGTGTACCCTCAGGCAAGAAAGCCTCAGACAATGTGTCCATAAATCAGTCTGTTTGTACTTGCATTGGGGTTTCTTGAGGCAAAATGCCAATGGTATACAGACTCCACCCAAGTGTGATGAGGCCAAATATTTACAAACAAGGTCTCAATGCATCTTGTCATTTCGTGGTTCAGAAGGGCAAAAAGACAATGTTTCCTCAAGCCACAATTTTCTAAAGAGAGAAGTTAAACCAAGAGGATGGCAACTTTGGGATCAACAAAGGGCATATAAGTGCTTTCTGACCTTGAACACCCTGCCCTGCCCTGTTCCTCCTTTTGAACATTCCCAGAGTTGTGTGAGTGCTCTGTGAGCATCTGGACAGCAGCCAGTCATGAAGTCCAGCTCCAGTAACTACATGGTCAGCTAACTTGCACCTAAAGCCAAACTATTATTCAGAGATAGTTATTTTTGGGTCCATGTCATAGATGGAAACAGATCAAGTCAGTGGGGACCCTGAGAGCCCACATTGGGTTCCTTATTATTAAAAAGAAATGACTCATTTATTTTACAAAGTAAAAGTCCACATAGTTACCAACAGTATTTCAAAATCATTAAATACTTCCAGAAAGGAAATACTTCCAAAAGACTTGTCAATATCAAAAGATGCTCAACCACACTAACAAGAAATGAAAATTAGAATTAAAATGAGATGCCATTCACCCCTCAGATAAAGCAAACATAAAGCAAAGATAATGTCCTGCATGGGGAAGGATGTGTGGAAGTAGGCACTTTGGATCGGCGGTGGAAATGTAAATAGATACAACTTTTAGAGAGGGCATTTTTTGTTTGTTTGTTTGTTTTAAATTTTATTGTTGTTGTATTACATCCATCCCCTTTTTGCTCCCCTCTGTCCCCCTCCCCACCCACCCATTCCCCCCAAAGTCAATCCCACCTGTTGTCCATGTCCATGGTTCCTTTATACTAGGTTCTTGTCTAAGCTGCTCCCCTTCTTTGCCTCTACCTCCCCCTCCCCCCAACCCCTTTCCCCCTGACCACTGAAGGCCTATTCCTTGTATTCATATACTTGGTTCTGTTTTGCTTGTTGTTAGTTTTGCTCATTATTGTCCCATAATGGGTGAGATCATATGATATTTGTCCTTCACTGACTGGCTTATTTCACTAAGCATAATACTCTCCAGTTCCATCCATGTTGTTGCAAAGG
>PVIW01002902.1:0-192618 GCA_004026585.1 Noctilio leporinus | reverse complement strand
CCCCAGGCAGCTGGGGCTGGAGCTGCTGGAGGAAGGTCCTGCCTTCCGCCGGTCGGTCGGGGGGCAATGCTGGGAGGCACCGTGTGCAGAAGCCTCTCAGAGGAGCCGGCAGGAGTGAGCATGACCTTGGTAACACCCCTACCTCGGCCTTCTCTCATCCCGGGGTCCCTCGCCCTGTTCCTTCACTGCTGTCCCCTGGGGTCCCCTTCCCAGGAAAAGCCCCTGCATCGAGATTGTCATCGCAGGCTCGCAAGCAAGCCAGGATGTCAGGCTAAGGCTTTACCTTCTGGAACTAGTAAAAAACATGTCTCAGTGTTTCTGACACATCCCGACCCAAGCCATCACCTGTCACCTCTCCCTCCAAACCTGCGCCCCAGCTTCTTCCCAGCTTCATTCCCCCCGGGGCTGCGGCCCTGTGTCTATGGCCTCTTTGCCCAGGAGGGGAGACGGGATCCCCTGGTTTCTCAGAGGCAGAGCTTGGTGAAATGGGGGGCGGGGGTGGGGGGTCGAAGGCAGAAAGCCGGCACTGGAAGCTGACGCCCAGGCCTCGCACTCACCCACCGCCTTTCTGGGCACAGGCCCGGGCAGCCACCGAGTCGCAGGAGGGTGGCCTCCGTGGAGCAGATGAGAGAGGCCCTGCAAGTCTTCAGCTGGCCTCATTCACGAGGCTGAGGAGAAAGGCCACGCCTCCCTGGCCAGGTGAGAGCCACCACCTTCCCATCCCCAGGTGGTGGGTGGAGCAGCCACCTCCATTGGGGCTGCGTCCTTTCACCTGGGAGGGATGGTCCCGAGGCCCCATGCACCCCCAGAACCTGGCTCTTCCGTTCTGGCGAGGCTGGGAGCACCACACCAGGCTGGGTTCAGGTCCCACTGCACCCCTCCTTCTGCTCCAGGGACAAAGGAGGGGCCGCTTGTCCTTGCTGTGTGTTGGGGAAGGGGTGCTGGGTAGGGAAGCTTTCTGACCTTGTACTCTGTTGTGAGCGAATTTCTAAAAGCAAGAGACAAGGACCCCCCCCCCCACACACACACACACACTATGTTTAGGGGGAAACCAACCCACAAGGGCAGGGGATGGTGAAGAGACACCCATTCATGTTGTCATCGCTCGGCCTTCAGCATCTGTGTTTGGGTTTCCTCCATGGTGCAGCCGGGTGATAGGTGGGGACTTGCTTCCCAGACGCTAGATCAGGAATGGCTAAGGGCTCCCTCTTGGAGCACAGAGGGGGTCTGGCCCCGAAAGAAGAGGTAGCTGCAGCCTAGGCTCCCAGAGATGGCGATGCCCTCCCCCACTCCCGCCGGAGGTGGAGGCCACACGTGGGTGACACATCTCTCTCCTGTGGCAGCACACAGATGCGGCTCACAGACGGGAGCCTGTCGGCAGTCCTGGCTCAGGCCTTGCTTACGGCCACCTCACCTGTTGCTGGGAACTCACAGGGTTTGGGCTGGGTCCCCTGGAAGTGGCTGTTCTCCAGGTCACTCAGGCCCCTGGTCCTGGGCCAGGTCCCTGGGACAATGTGCCTTGTGTGCTGGCCTGCAGGGCCAGGGTTTTCAGGAATTTGGGGATGCTGAGCTGGGTCAGCCTGGTCTAACTTCCCCAACTCAGATACCAGGCCCACCCTGACATACGCCATACCCCTCCCTGGGGGAGGTCACACCCGTTCTGGTCCATCCAGTGCATCTCGCGTTTTGTCATTGGCTCTCTAGTTTACATTTGGATGATATTAAAGCACATCATGGAGGTGAACACACATTAAAACCCTCTTATGTCCCTTAAGGGATAACAGTAACGAGGACTTCACCATATTAGGTGTTCTTCTCTTTCCCCACTGTGGTTCTGAGTGCAGGGACGATGCAGTTCTCCTTGCTTTCTAGGTGGGAAAACGACAAAAGCAAACCCATTTTTTGGACGATGCTGAGGGTGCCCAGGGTAGAAGGCCTGCAGGGAAAGGGGCAACCAATCAAAACTGCTTGCAGGCTGCATGTTTGTTTAGTAGGTGCGGCGGGCAGGCACCTCCAGCCGAGAGCAGGGCCTGTGCAAAGCGCAGGAGGGCCCAAGGCACTTGACTGGTCAGGAAATACCTGGCAACGCACACGGGGAGGGGTTCAGGCTCCAGGCCAGCGGTGGCTGGGGCGGTGGGTGCACCTGGAAAGCCCGGGGTGCTCGTGCACAGGTGGAATGATGAGGCTTCCCCAGACGATGACACCCCCACAGGGCTAATGCTGGTCTCAAACTCTTGCAGAGGTCGGCAGAAAAGTGAGTGAGTGAGGAGTTCAGGGTCAACTAGAGAGCTCTGCTCTCTCCTAAACCCTGTGTGGCTGGAGAGAGGTCCTGATACTTTATGACATTTCTGTATGACATTTCCTGATTTGCAGAGCAGTGGGTGGGGTCAAATAAAACACAGGGGCCTGGAGTTGGCCCACAAAGCACTGGTTGGTGATGGCTAGAATAGGCAATCCCTTCCACCGGCCACCCTGACATGAGGCTGAGCAATGCCACTGCTGCTTGGTGACTCTCGGGCCCCTTCCTGAGCGATGGTGAAGGGCTGTGTCCTGTCGCTGGTGCAAGGGAATGCAGGCGGGCCTCTGGGGGGTGGTGCAGCCATGCAGATGTTTATTTTTCACCAGGACACAATTGACACAAACCGGATCAAGGAAACCTAAGAAAGTGGCCGAGGAGGGGAAAGAACTGTGTCCCAACGGACCTCTTAACCTCTTAAGCGATTAGCTTTGATTCCCTGGCAGCTGCTGAGTTCTGAAGGCAATTAATTCCAGGAGTTTTGACACACACTTAAATGCGTAAATGCATTGGGGCGGGGTGCTTGGCCCAGAGAAGGGCACGTCCAATGTGAGTGCAATGGAGTTGGATTGGGAGAGAGTCTTGTTATTCGTGTGTTCAAATATGCACAGGGTTGCTTTGTAGAAGGAGGGGATCACCTCCTTCTGTGGGGCCCCAAGGGCTGGGCCCGGGGCCAGCAGGTGCAAGGTATACAGGGACAGCTTGACCTAGAGGGAAGAGGCTTCCTAACCATCACAGTGGCCTGCAGGGGGAGTCGGTTGTCTTTGGAAGGAGTAAGCTCACCATCATGGGAGGCATTCAAACCGCTGTTTGGGGATGACAGAGTGGAGAGAAGGGCTGCTTTGGATGAACTCAGGAGTCTCCTCTGTCCTCCAAATTCTGTGCTTTTACCTTATTCGCCACGGCTCATGATGCTCAGTTGATCTGCTTTATTTGGGATCTTATTTTTGCGGTTTTTTTTTTTTTTTTTTTTTTTAATTAGAAAATATGTGGAAACTTCAGAATTCTCTTTCCGCTCCAGAAATGGGACTTGGAGCACTTAGCACAGGAACTATGATGAGCGTAAGGCAACCCACAATCCTGGTACTGCGGAGGTGAAGGTGGCAGGGAGGCCTTGGCAGTGGCTTAATTTGTAGCTGCCTGGAAGGGCACAAGGGCAAGCCAGGCTTCTGAGAAACAGGAAAGAGAATGGGCAGATAGGACATGCGAGCCTGGAATTAATAAGAAGCCAAATGGCTGAGTCACTGAGCTCATTTCAAAGGCTGAAGGTAAGAAGAAAGGAGAAAAAAGGGTGGGGGGGGGGAACACCCCCAGACAATTGGAAAGTAATGAAGGCTTTGCGAAGACCCCAGGTGACCAAAACAACAAGAGAAGTCAGGAAAATGTAATTACACACTGATATGTGAGTCTTCTGTGGCAGCCAGACCATCTTGCGCCTGGCCCGCTGCTCTCACTGGATCCCTGCCTGGTTGGTGGCAGCCCCGAGCCCAGCATGCAATCAGACAGACAGGGGGCTTGCTGTTGGCTCAAAGCTGTCTCCTGCAGTCCCAGTGCCAATACTGATAAGGCCACCACCCCATCACTCCCTCTGAGTGAGCAGGACAGAGAATCTCAGAACAGCAGTAAACATTGGGAATCTGTTCCCCCATTATACAGAAGGGAAAACTGAGGCCCCAAGCGTGGATCCTATGCCGAGTGCAGCAGGGTGGACTGAGGTATGTGAGCATCCATTCACTAACAGGAAAAGTCCATATGCTAAAACTGGAGCTTCTGCTTTAAATACACCTCCGCAGGGCATGAAGACAGGGGTCTCTTCAATTCCAGAACTGGCTTCTGAGGAATACAGATCTCTCCTCTCCTACATATCAAAGGTCACCTTTTTGCTGACAGGGTGAGGTTTGGGGACATCCTTAAGAACAATCAGAATCTGTGTCCTGCCCCGTTTGCAGACCCATCTAGAGAGCAGGTCCATTCGTGGGCAATTTTGGGTCCTAGAATCTTGGAAGATCATCCAGTTTCCGACTTTGAAAGACAGAGAGTCTCCTAGGTGGTGTCCCAGCAGGACTGGGCAAGCCGGGCAGTGTTCTGAGTGGGACACTCATCTCCGTAAAGAACTAGAGAGAGCACATCCGTTTACTCTTTAGGTATTTCTGTATATAGTTTCAGACTGCTCTTTCAGAGCCATCGTGACAACCAGCCCTTGCTTGCCTGCCAGTCCCCCTCCTCCCACCTGGGAGGAAAGTGCCCACCCTTCTCACTGTCCCCTCTTCTCTCCTGTGCCTCTAGAACCTCCTGACCAGATCCTGAGCCACCTCTGCCTGCCACTCTGCCCTCAGGAGCCAGACTGACACTTGAAATGCAACCGTAAAGTCCTGGAAGACATTCTCCCTGCATTGAGAGTAATACCACTCTCAGGGGGGCTGGAGGTACCTGAAAACCCCTCCTCTCCCCTCCCTGCTCTCTGCAGGGCTGAGCCCTGCTCGTCTCTGGTCTTACAGAACTGTTCCTGACACATAATAGTTAGTCGCTCAGGAAATGCTTGTACATAGGAAGGAAGGAGGGAAAGAAGGAAGGAAGGAAGCAAGGGAGGGAGGGAGGAAGGAAGGAAGGAAGGAAGGAAGGAAGGAAGGAAGCAAGGGAGGGAGGGAGGAAGGAAGGAAGGAAGGAAGGAAGGAAAGAAGGAAGGAAGGAAAAACCAAAGGATGGAGTGACGAAGCTTCTTGAATCTACATATTCTAGCTGTTTTTTTTAGCTTAAAGAAGGTAACAGCTAAAACGATTAGTTATGGGCTTTAAGGCATCAGAAGAGGCACTATTTGGGAGCATGGTGGAGGGGGTTAGGGGACCCCCAAATCTTACCTTCCACGCAGCCAGTATGTCACCTAGGGGTAGGACAGACAGGCCCTGGGGGTGGGGGGCGGGGAGCTGCCCGTAGGTAGAGGAACGAGGGGTGTCCACAGGTGCAAGGCCAGCCCTGCTGGGGAGGCTTGGGAGGGCAGGCGGCTCCTGCCACTCCATGAGCATGGGCGGCATCACATTGTCCCCAGGTGATCTAGAAGCCCTCAAAGGGTGTTGGTGGAATGCAACTAGTTAGGCCAGAGAAGGGGGGTAGCATTTCCCTCCTTCAGCCCTCGAGTTCCCTGCAGCATGCTGACTCGAGGGCCAGCCTGGGGTTGGCACTCGGCACACACCGGTGCCATGATAAACGGTGGGCCTGGGAGGGGTGGAGGCCGGTGCCAGGATGTGGGATTGCCCGGCCTCGTGGTTTGGAGGGCCGGACACTCACGGGGGGATGCGAGCTACCTGAGAGCAGCTGGCCGGCCAACCTCAGAGCAATCTCTGCCTTGGGGGGCTTCCCGTACTGGGGAGGCCGAGCACCGTTGGCCGCTGGGTTGGGTGGGGCATGAGGAGAACAGTGGTCGGGGGGGGCCCTGCCAAACCTCGGGTTCTGTGACGCCCAGACAAGACCCACTTCCCCGGGGGCGGCTGGGCTGGCCAGGGAAAAGTCAATTCCCGAGGCCTTTTACTTATAACTTTGTTTGCAGATAGTGAGCCTTTTCCATCTGGCTCCTCCACCCAATCCTTTCTGCCTGGAACAATCACATTATTTAATTTAGACGAGTGAAGTTACCTTGGATCAATTATACTTTTTTTTTTTTTTTTTTTTCCTGTGTAATTTCCAAAGCTTAATATCTTTATTCAGGCCCAGCCCGGGGGCCAGGTTGTCTAGCAGAGTCCTAAACGATTTCAGGCCTTAATTCAATTGTACTTTGACCACATCCCGGGCAGCGAGCATAATTCTTTTATCCCTAAGATGTCTCATTAACACTAATCTAATAGCACCTATTAAAATATAGGTCACCGAGGTGGGCTGCCACGTGGAAGACTTGTCATAACTTTGAAGGCTGGACAGCTGTCTTGTGCCCCCAATCCCAGGCTCAATTCTGAAACAATCCACTCAACGGGAAGTTTACTTTCTGCAGTTCAAGGTTAGGGATTTTCACTGGCTAGGAAATAGAGTTGACATCTGCAGCTGGGAGGCGGGGTGGGGGCATCTTTCCTTGCCAACAGGACTTGGTGGAAAAGGCCTCTGGCCTCAGGCATTTGGGACTGGGGCCCTGGTCCCAGTTGTGCCACCAACCTGCAAAGTGGCCTGGGGGGTATGGCTCTTCCTCTCTCTGGCCTCCGTTTTCACTCTCAGAACCCAGGGAGGTGTGGGTTAGATCCACTCTTTCCTAAATTCGACTTGTTCTAGCAGGCACTTGACATTTCCTTTCAATCAACTCGCCCTTCGTAGTTAAGTACATTTGTTTTAAAAAGGAAGCTCCAGCATCAACATGGAAAAAGCTCAAGAACATTTGCGGAAAGATCCGTGCAGAACGATACCATTTGTATAAACTTTAAAATATTCACAAAATGCTACTTTCTATTGTTTAGACAGGCGAAATGAGTGGTTTCTTTTGGATGGGGAAGGAACTGTTGATTGGGAGGGGGTACGAGAGATGTCTGGGGTGTTGGTCATTTTTTAATGGCCTTGGTGGTGATTATACGGGTGTATTTACCATGTAAAAGGTGCACTTACCTGGCTCGCGTGGCACAGTGGGTAAGGTGCTGGCCTGCGAACCCAAAGGTCGCTGGTTCAATTCCCAGCCAGGGCACGTAACCAGGTCTCCAGCCAGGTCCATAGCTGGAGGCAGGGGAAAGATAACCATACATTGATGTTTCTCTCTCTGTCTTCCTCCCCACCTTCCCCTCTCTCTAAAAATAATAAATAAAATGTTTAAAATATATATGCACTTAGAGTTAGTGCTCATCTGTGTGTGCAATGCTTCACAGATGCACACAAACACATAGATGAGATCATTTGAGTAACACGGCATAGATGCATGTTTGGGAATAATCGACACTCTGTAAGAATGGTGTCTGGCCAGGGGAGGTGGGCGGGAGGGGCATATGACAGGCAGAGACACGCAGGACATCAACCACATTTCTACTGTTTTTGTGTCCCGAGCCAGCTAGTTACTTGCTACATGATTATATTTTTTACGTAAGTCTGGAATAGTCATAATACGTAAATCGTATAGTTAAAAGTAATAAACAATGAAAAAGTCTTTATGTCACTATCAGACATCGAACACCAATACGACATGCCGTAAATAGACAGGAAGTGTACAAATAAATGCAATGAGAAGAAAACGCGGATGTTCAAATGTACTTGAACTGTGGGCTGAAGGCTCTGATCCAGGCCCGGGTTCCCTCTGTTGAAATGATAGAGAGGCCCTTCCAGACATATTAGACCAAACTGAGAGTTGCTCCTTCAATAGTCAAGGTTGAAAGGACATGGAAATGGGGGTCGTACTTCCTTCCCGGATAACTCAGAGCCACTGAAAGCAGGGCCTGTGTGGTCTTCGGCGACTGGCCATCTCATCAACCTGCACGGCTCCACTTTAAGAAAGGGTGGGAAGGACCCACCGTCCTGGCTTCTAGGTATCTTGGAGGGTAGGGAGAGGCCTTGTTTGGCGTTGGGTGGGTGACAGGGAGAACAAAGAGGAGGGATTGTTATTAGCAAAATCCTTAGCAATGATTAGCATAATTTGGAAAGCCTTGTGGGAGAGGGCAGGACTCCTGCTCTGGGGAGAAAGGGCCGGAGGGACAGTGGCTCAAACAGACAAGGCTGAAGTACAGAAATGCGTCAGGTACAACCTCCAGGATCCCGGCCCCAAGGAGTCCAGGCCCCGCTGAGCATGGGGAACTAGGGCACAGAGGGTAAGGCTGAGGAGGTGAGGAGGGTGAAGAGGATGGCGACCAAACAGGGAGCCACTAAGCCACTGGGACAGAGCAGTGGTTAAGACTGGGCCCTGGATCTGGGTTCGAAACCTACCCCCGTCCCACCCTAGCCCTGTGACCCTGGGCAAGAAGACATTGAGTCGCCCTCAGCGTTCATTCTCCAGTCTGTAAAATGGAGGTAACATTCGTGAGTGTTGCGCGGCATGACACTTGGCATGGTTTTGAACCAGTAAGGGCTCAATGAACGGCAGGACAGCCAGATGGATAGCAAGCGTCCATGGTGTCCTCTGTCTCTGCCAAACGCTGCTGAAGCACTTCGCAGTCACCACGCCCTGGAGCCTTACAGTGGCCTCAGGGGACAAATGCTGTGATGAACCCCGCTGTCCAGAAGAGAAAACAGAGGTACCCATCAGCTCAAGATGACACAGCTGGTCAGTGACAGAGCCAGGATATGAAGCCACAAGCTGTCAGCATGAAAGCTGAGTGCCGAGTGCCCTTCTGCCTGCTTGTCACGTTGGGAAGGGCCAAGGGGTCAATTGTCCTAAGCAATTAGCAGGGAGGTGGGAGAGGTGTTTATCATAGAGAGGGTGGAAGGTCACCGCCCTGAGTTGCCCTGCTCCCTAGTTCCCCACCATCCTGCCCGAAGACACCCAGCTTTTCACCGTGGGGGCCCAGGGTACAGGAGCAGGAGGCAGGCTTCCGGAGGGCACTGCTCAGACAGGGTCCTCCGTCTGTGGTCCTCTGTGTGTGGACCCATCACAAAGCAGCTGCTGAGACTCAGGTTCCTGGGGACCCGTGCAGCGGGGGAGATGGTACAGCAGCTGCGAGCATCACTGGGGACCAGCCTGGCCAGGGGCCTGCAGGGGTTTGCTCTGATGAATGTGCGGTCCCCTTCTCCTTCCCCTTCTCTTGCCATGCACCTGCTCTGAGGGGTTTGTGGCTGTCTTCAGGGTTGGCCCCAAGACAATGAGCACAAAGCAGCACCCCCATTCTGTGCCCTAGGGGGCCCCCATTCACACCTCCCAGGGAACAGACCACTGGGTGCAAGCGGTTGGTTGGGTGCTTTTTGCGAAGTGCTTGTGAAGGGTGGTCAGTGGCAAAGGGGAAGAAGTGCCCCGGAGTGCCCGCACAGGGAAAGGGGGCACTCGGGTTGGTTCCCACTATGGTTAGGAGACATTAAGTCACCAAGACTGGGGTTGTTTTATTTACACAGGCATTAAACAGGCTGCAAATAGACGGATTCCTGGTTCTCACTGCAGGTCCGCTGAATCCACATTTCTGGGGTGGGGCCCAGAAGCCCGAACTTGAACCATGGGCTAGAATGGCGTGAGCATGGCCAAGGCAAAGAGGCCAAGGGTCCCTAGGAAGAAGCCGTGACCTTCAAGGACATGACCACAGTTGTCATTACGGAGCCTTTCCTCTTGTCCCACTGATGACCTAAACTGGTGTATTATCCCCATTCTACAGGTGGGGAAACTGAGGCTTAGAAGCCAAAAGTCACCTGGCAGGCAAATGGTGAAGTCAGGGATAAAAATTCAGGCAATGTGGGCTCCTAAACCCATGCTTTTGGCCCAATCCCATGCTGCCTTTCCAGGCTGCAGGAAAAGCTGAATGTGAGCAGTCGCCTAGGAAGAGACAGCATTGGAATAAAGAGATAAGCAGGAAGGAGGCGGGAAGGAAACTGTAAGTCACTGCGGTTCATGTGTATTACTGGCGAAGCGGTTGGAAAGTGTTTCTTAAGGAAAAAGGACAGAGAGCTCAGAGACTAATGGGCTTCGTCAGGGATCCTGAGATGGGTTTCAGGCAAGAGTCTGCCCGTCCCCTACGACTCTGTTTAAAGTGCTGTGCGCATTTAAGGAGACAGGCACACGGAGGCGGTATGTGCTGCCTTCTTGGGTGGGAGGGAGGCTGAAGACTCTAAAAACATCAATTCTGCCCGTATTGTCCTAAAGATTCAAAGCAATCACAGTTGACATGCCAAACGGACTTTTTCATGGAACATGCGAGCTGACTCTGAAATTCACGGGAAAGAACGTTACCAGGACATTTCCCAAGAAAAAAAGAGCTGCGGCGTCTTGCCCCTATCAGACAGGAAAACATGTCAGAAAGCAACGACTGTTTGTTTCCCCAGCTTTACTGAGATCGAATTGCCTCATAAAAATGTCTATATATTTAAAGCGTGCAGCGTGACGATCTGCTATACATATGTACTGTGAGTTGATGAGCGTAATTGAGCTAATGAGCCCATCTAGTTCCTCACACGATTACCTTCGTGTGTGTGCATGTGTGTGTGACGGTAACACTTAAGACCTGTCCTGCCCGCAGCTCCTGAAAGTACAGTGCGCTGCTATCAACTATAGTCAACACGCTGTACTTAGACCCCAGACATACCCATCCCATAGCCACGTTTGCACCTAGAGAGTAGCGTCAATTCAGACCATGTGAGGCTGTTCAGGCACAGATAGACCAAGGGAGCCGAATGGAGAGGTCAGACCAAACCTGGCTGTGCAAGGAGACTTGGACTACAGCTAGCTGCACCATCATGAACAAATGTGACAACCAGCCAAAGAAGGTACAGGGCACTATCAAGACTATGATTCCTTTTATATACAGTTCAAAGGACACAAGTGAACAATGTATTGTTAGGGGTATAGTCATAGGCGTTAATACTGTAAAGAAAAGCAAATCCTGCCCTGGCTGTTGCGGCTCAAAGGGTCGCTGGTTCGATTCCCAGTCAGGGCACATGTCTGGGTTGTGGGCCAGGTCCCCATTTGGGGGCGAGAGAGGCAGTCACACATTGTTGTTTCTCTCCTATTTCTCCCTCCCTTTCCCTCTTTCTAAAAATAAATTAAAATCTTTTTAAAAAATTAAAAGCAAAAACAATGAGTATTTGCGGAACTCAGGATAATGGTTACCATGCAGTAGGGGAGGGGTGAAGGAATGCGTTGAGCGTTGGAACTGCTCCATTTCTTATTGTGAGGAAGACATTCTTATATGTCCACATCATTAATAGCAATAAAACGGTTTAAAACTGTTGGTGCATGTTTTATATAGTCTTTCTCCCAACATCTGAATGGGTTGGGAACCCAGGGAGCTTCATGGGATGTGGCCAAGGAAGCTAATTTCAGCTTATGGGGACCTTCTATTGAGGAGACTTGCATGCTATTTGTAAATGTGGTATAATTTATAACGACGATCAATGACCCACTCCAGGGCAGGTCCGCTGCCAGGCCGTTGCCCCCTGACCCAAAAACAGACAAGCAAACAAACAAAAACAAGAACAAGAAAGATGAGAAAGGAAGGAAACAAATACACAAGCCAACCTCTCTTCCTCTCAGGCCTTAGTTCCCCCGCTCAGTGCAGGGTTTGAGTGAGTCCCCAGGACACTTTAGGAACACGGCCCCTTGGGTTCCAAATGTGCTCCCTCCTTAGTGTGTCTGCAGGGAGAGGGCCAGAGCTGGACTGAGGGCCCCAGCCATCGCTGTGTGCCCATGGCCTGTGTCACCACGTGCCACAGTAAGTGGAAGTGACGCCGCCCCAGAGATCACATTAGCTCTTATAATGCTCCAGCCGCCTGCCCACCCACTTGCCCTCAGGCCACCTGCAGGGGCAGGACGCAGGGAACAGAGAGAAGCCACATGGCCCGGTGGCTCTCAGGCCAGGGATGGAGAATGGAGAGGGACCTCTTTCCCTCGGCCCAGCCCCAGCCCCACGCCCTTGCTACTGTCCCCTGGAAGTCTCTGAAGTGACAAGGTGGGACTCTCAGGACCTGCTGATTGGCCCTCTGATGTGTGCATGTATGCGTCATGGGGCAGGGGGTGGGGGATGGCGGTCACCCCCTCCATCCCTGTGTCCTGCCCACACCCCTCATCATTGTCAACCGCTGTTCCTGCCAAGGAAGACCCAGCCCTATCAGCTTTCTCCTGCCAGTCGTCTGCTGGAAGCCTTTGCTGGGGACCGGAGTGTGCTGGGCCCGCACACCGGGCAGGCTGGAAATGCTGGCCCGTGGGCATGCTGGCAGCAGCCTTGATAGAGTACATACCCCAGTTTCCTTCCCTGGGAATGGGACAGCTGAGGGTTAATTCATGCTGCCTCCCAGCCGTCCCCAGGAGGACTGAACACCCAACGACCCACATCTGAAACTGCTCCTTCCTCTTCCCTGTCCTGGTCCCCTTTCCTGCCAGGCCTTCCCACCCACCCACCAGGGCTACCAGGGGCTGCCTCCTAAATGCACAGCTTCAATTTGATCCTTTGTTTCCAGTTCCACTTCCGGAGGAATCCAAATAAACCCCCTCATCCAAAGACTCAAAGCCAAACAACAATGGAGATGTCTTCTAGTGCTGTTTTGTCTACACTTCTGGAGCATAAGTGAGATCACAGGATATCCCAGGCACTGTTCTTCTGCTGGTGGGAAAGTCACCTGGGAACTATTGGACAAATATATGACAGAGTTCTCTCTGTTGTGGGAGGTGGCTATCAGGGAAGGCTTTATAGCGGAAGTGACATCTAAAGTTTTGAAGGGTGAATAGGAGTTCTCCTGTAGACAAGGGGAAGATGAAACCAGTGTATGAACAAAATCCAGAGGTGCAAAGAGTCACACAATGTCCAGGGAACTAAGTAGCTGAGCATCTCCCATGTTACTATAGAATAAAGCACACTTTAGAGATTATGGAGGGTTTGTAGAAAGAACAGAGAAAGAATTAAAATAGCCAGAGATGAGGTTAAATAGACAGGCAGAATCTTGCCTGAATTGTTCAAGGTACTTAGATATTATCTTGGAAAGGTGAGAGGATTCAAAGAAATTTGGGGCTATCTTTTTCTGATGGCTCATGGATCACAGGCTCATTGTCGAAAAGTTGGCAGATGAAGAGAAGTAGAGAGAAGAAAATAAAATTACCTCCAATCCAGGGTTTAATTAAATCACATGGACGTGTTGCTCTCTCCCAGCGGAGTTTTAGGCAGAAAAGAGAGGTGATCAGACGGGAGTTTTGCAAAGAGCTCCGGCAGCTGGTGCATATTAAGTGGCTGAAAAGGTACTGGCCATGGGTGACCAGCTGGGGGACTATGAAAGGTGATGAGGGTCTTTCAAGGGGGTGCAGCCGCAGTGGCAGTACTGACTGGGGTTTCATAGGGTGCTCAGAGGTGGGAGTTGCAGGACCAGCGGGATGGGTCTGGGTGGACACTGTTGCTAGAAAGTTTCCGAGTGTTTCCACCCATGAACAGGGACAGTGGCAAGGAACCAAGAGACCTGGGTTCTCATCGTGATGTTGTCACTTGCGGCCGGTGGCCCTTCAAGCAGGCCCTTGGGTCCGCAGATCTGAAAAACGAAACAAGATTGCATTCCTGCTTTGCTCCCAGGCTTGATGAGAGATAAACCCCAGGTCAAAGGAGATAAAAGCCTTGAGGTTGGGAACCTGTGACTCCAGGCTTTCCTGAAACCTCCGCTCATTCCTTCCCCCGACCTTCTGCCTCCTCCCATCATCAGCCACCAGAAGGCCAGGGCTGGCCCATCACTTTCCTCTCCTCCCTGTGTCCTTCACAGAGGACATTTGTCATCCTGTTCTCGCTGGGCCCTGCTCCCAGCAGGTCCATTAATTCATTCAGTTTGCATACTAATCAACGCCCTAGTATGCCCAAGGTGCTAGGAGTATAGCGGGGTGGAGGACAAAGTTCCTGCCTTCGTGGAACTCGTATGTCATCCAAGATGAGAGAGATACTAAACAAGCAAGCATAAATTTGGATAGTGATGTAACGAAGGCAATACAATAGGGTGATGTGTTAGAAGGGGTTTGTTTGAGATCAAGCACAGGGAAGAGCGAGCATCAAGGTCCTGGGGTGGGTTTGAGCGTGGAATGTTTAAAAGTCACAGGCCTAGGCTTATTGAAACTCCTCATCCTAGTTGAGTGTTGCCGCCTCCGGGAAGCCTTCTTGGATCACTACCCCCCCCCCTGACTTGCTGACTCAGCTCCTCCCAATTTCCATACCCCTGTGGCCACAACCAACCCTGACCACGCCAGGTGATAATCTGTTTGCTCTTTGATGGCAGGAACTATCCTCTCCACAGCCCCACTAGCCAGCATGGTGGTGATGAGCCTCTGTCAGATGAATGAATAAATGAACCAACAGAGAAATTCATGAGTGGACTAGTGAAGCAATACTAGGTCCAAATGGCTCACTCTTATACTCATTTAAATGCTACCTCCTCAAATTCCCTGACTCTCTAGGCACACAGCTCTCCTGCTTCCATTACCCCACTCTACACCCCTCTTCCCCCAGGACGGATCACCTTCTCACATAGCACGTTATTTCTTTATTTAGTTAGTTAGTTATTATGTTTCAGGTTTTCCCCTGCCTCGCCCCGACGGAGTGTGAGTGTGAACTCTGTCACCGTCAGGGATTTTTGAGTAGGTTCATGTACTCCCAGAGCCTAGCACGGTGCCTGGAACATAGCAGGCACAGGCCGAACAAATGAGTGAGGGGGCGAGTGAATCAGCGAACAGGTAGGTGAGTGAATACCAGCTCTCAGCCTCGTGCATCAGGGGTCACAACCTCCAGGGCCTTGCTAGCTTGCCCATTACAAATAGACGTAGGAGTAAGTGCTGGGCTGTGCCCCCAGCTCCCCCACCCCAGTCTGCCGAACACAGCCCACCCAGCGGCCTGCCCGCATCGCTTGGCCGTCCTAGGATGTGAGCAAAAAACGGTCGGGTTTGATGAAGGAGAAACTCTAGCAGGATAGTTTAAGACACCTGCGACGGGGGACAGAGCTGGTATCATCAGCAGAACCGGGTCATCTGCTCTCTCAGGTCTTTTCCCGGCCCCCTCCCAGAAGCAACTCGGCCCCTAGTTCTGGGAATCCCGTTCTCTGGCGGCAGTCGGAGGTCAGAGCCCGGCGCCCCAAAGGTTGCGTTCCGTACCTCGGTGCGCGCTGGAAAGCGGATGCGCCCGGCCTCGCGAGTCGCTGGGAACCCGGCTCCCGCCGCCACTAGCGCCGCGCCGCGCCCCCGCCCCTGCCCATTCCTGGACGCTGTCACTCTCCATTAGTGCTAACAGGCTCCAGACGGAGCGGACCGGGCGCTGGGTTAATGCAATCGGCGCGTTACCTGGGGCGCAGCTACATTACCAGCCCGGCCCCGGTCCGGCACGACCAGACCCAACCAGCCCGCGCCTCCCGCTCTCCTGGGGTGCCCCCGAACGCCGGGCGGCGGAACTTGGCCCCAGCCCGCGCCCCACAGCCTAGCCAGGCGAGGCGGGTCCCGGGCCGGCAGGGCGCACGGCGTCCGGGATCCCCTTGCTGCCGGACACGTGAGTGCGCCCTGGACGCGGGACCCGGGCCGGGGCGCGCAGAGCTCAGTGCTGGCGAGTGTGACGCGCAGAGGTGTACGCGTCCCGGGAGGCTCCTGGCGCCCTGGGGGGGAAGAGGGCAGCCAGCTGCAGGGGCTGGTCACCGCCCTGGGAAGCGCCGGCCTAGGCGAGTCCAAGCCCCGTCATTTGGGACTGAGAGGGCGCGGCCGAATGAGGGAAGGGCTGCCAGGTCCCAAGCCCGACCTACAGGGCGGGCAGGATTGGTCCCCGCCTCTAAGTTCCGTCACAGGCCGGCGCGCCACTACCTCTGTTTCCAAATTGTTCCAACAGACGCGCGCCCTTTCTGGGGAACTCCGCGTCCTCTCGGCGCGCGCTGACCGAGGTACCCCCGGCTTTCTCGGGAGGCTGGGGCGGTGCAGCCAGGGCGGAATGGCACAGTGACCACATCTTTTCCTTCTATCCAAACAGAGCTTCGGCGCGCTCCCCGTACTGCTGACTTCCCGCCCGCCAGCCGCACCCATGCTCCTGGCGCGGATGAACCCGCAGGTTCAGCCAGAGAACAACGAGTCGGACCCCGAGTCGGAGCAGCCCCTGCGGGCGCGCAAAGCCGCGGAGCTGCTGGTTGTGAAAGAGCGCAATGGTGTCCAGTGCCTCCTGGCTTCCCGGGGTGGAGACGAGCAGCCCCGGGAGACCTGGGGCAAGAAGATTGACTTCCTGCTCTCCGTGGTCGGCTTCGCGGTGGACCTGGCCAACGTGTGGCGCTTCCCCTACCTCTGCTACAAGAACGGCGGCGGTGAGCTTCCTCGTGGGCTGCGGGGTTGGGCTCGGGAGGCTACCTGTCGGCAGCAGTAGCGGGGAGAGGAGATGGGGTACACGGGGAAGCGGAGGCGCACGGGCAGGTCTGGGAGCTGGAAGGGCTCGTGGAAAAAGCATTGGAGTCTCCAGTGTAAGAGGGAAAGTGAGGCATGAACTTTAACAGTGAGAGGTGCATGGTTGGAAGGGGGGAAATGGGCACCAGGTTGGGTGAGGACCTGACCTTTGATGGTCCACGGGAAGGGAGGCAGAGATTTGGAGAGCCCTGGGAGGGGGCACCAGAAGTGCACAGGAGGTGACAACCAGGCACACGGTGTCCCTACATCCAGCCCTACCAAACTGAATAGAAGACATGTTTCCAAAGGCACTTGGGAATCCCGTGGTTCTCAGGACAGAGACGCAGAAAGAGAAGGTGGTGTCAGAGAGAACTCCGCTCACGGTTGATGTTGTTTGCCGGCGGTGCCTAGGAGAGCTTCATCAATAGATCCATAGGGCTGGCCCTGCTCTGGAGCCAGGAGGCCTGGGTGTGTGGGCCGGAGCCTCCACCTACTGGTGTCCTGGTCACGTGGCAGGGTAGAGGGGGGACAGCGGCCTGGAAATAGCAGGGAGGCTCTCTCCACCCTCTTCCCTCTGGGTGGCGTTACCTACTTGCCCTGGGATGAGAAACTAGAGGCCAACTACAGCCCAGTGGGGCATCAGAGCCCTGTCCTGATGCTTGGTTCCAAGGCCCTAGCTCCGTCCCCAGCCCTTTGCTCCTGGGCGCCCAAAGCACTCGGTCCTGCTCCGTCTACTAGGATGAGCTAAGGGGTGCCCTGCGGAGGGCCCAGCAAAGAATCACCTAGAGGCGGAAGTTGGTGAGGGGGGCCCAGTCCTGGAAACCCCTCTATCTACTGGACCACCCTGCCTGGCAGGGCTATGCCTCGGGGCTCCAGGTGTCAGAGGGAGACAGGGAGGGGCTTTGGAACTGGGACCCAGCTCTTTGCTTCACTGTCTGCTCTAGACACTTGTGTCTCTTTCTGGGTGAGAGGTGGGGCGCATGAGACAGACAGAGGGGACACTTCTTCGTGTGTGGCAGCCGCAGCTGCTTCTCCAGGACTCCTGGTCAGGATGAAGCAACATGGGCCTTCAGACCCAAGAAGGGAAGAAATGCGGATTCGGGGTTATTTTCACAGGGAGGTGACGAATGAAAGACAGGCTGGCAGACCCTGGGCCATGCTGCCCAGCATGTCCACAGTGAGTGATACTTACCAGTTAATCAGGGATATTGACCAGGTTCTTCTCAGTATGAGGACCAACGGCGGCTCTGCTGGGATCCGTGAGCCTGCCAGGAGTGTTAGTCACCTAAGGGCTCCATTGTCGTGCTGCTACAAGTCATTTCCATTGGCCTAAGTGTGGAAAGGAAAAGCATCCCAGAAGGCTGACCAGATACATAAGCTGGGTGACTGTTTTTTTTTTTTTTAAGATTTTATTTATTATTCCCAGAAAGAGAGGAAGGGAGCAAGGCAGAGAGGGAAAGAGGCATCAGTGTATGGTTGCCTTTCACCTGCCTCCAGCTGGGGACCTGGCTGGAGGCCTGGCTTGCAACCTGGCTATGTGTCCTGGCTGGGAATCGAACCAGCGACCTTCGGGTTCGCAGGCTGGCACCTTATCCACTGTGCTACCAGCCAGAGCATAGGTTCTCATTTTTAAGCGAAGTAGCCTGGAAAGCCCCTCTCTTAAGCTTGCTAACCCTCACAGAGCCCATCCCAAGTTGCTCAATCGTGCGTCTCTTAGTGAGACTGTCTCCCACACAGCCTGGGCTGCCCTGAGAGCAGAGAATGCGTTTTTTCATACTGGCGTTTCTCATGCTCAAGGTAAGGTCTAGCTCCTAGGAATGTGGTAGAAGGCACCCAGCAAAGTTCTACGGACTGAATATATGTTCATGGAGTGGCCAGAGCCCTCAAAGACTTGATCTTTCTCCAGAAACAGGAGACCTGGTGGCAACCAAGTGAGGTGCACACGCTGTGGGTGGGGGCGGGGCTGGCAGCCTGGAAATCGGGAGCCTGGAGTCCAAGTTCTAGCTGGGTGACTTTGGGCAACGCCACAAGCCCCTGTTTCCTCATCTGTCCAACGGAAATCATGGTGGGCAACTCTGAGGCTTGCTGTGAGCCCTCCATGGGCCCGTGGGGAGCCTGGCATAGCCTGGCACGGCCTTAGCACAGGCGGTCGGCCGTGGTGGGCGCTCAGCTCCTGGGATCGAGATGGGCACGGACAGGCCTGGGGGAGGGGTGGGGGAAGGAGATATGCTGGTGGGTGGAGAATGTTCCGGAGACCGGGAGCACAGGCTGAAGGGAAGTGTTAGCAGCGAATTTCTACTTCTGGCTCGGTTGTCCATGGCCGGTGCGTCACCGCAGGGCTGGTCCTGCGGGAACTGACCGCTCACCGCTGTGGGGGCTGCTCAGCACTTGTCCAAGGGTGGACCCCTCTGGGCTCCACCTCTGCTGAGACCTCCTGGTTGCTCCTTGCGGATCCACTCTCACCAATTCTGAACTCTGCCCGGAGGTGGGCGAGGGGCCTAGCCGGTGGGGAGCCCGGGACGGTGGAAACCACCCAGAGGCCTGAGTTGGAGTCCCAGCTTTGTTAAACCTGGGAATGGCACAGCCGCTCTCAGAGCCCAGGTTCTCCGTCCGCACAGCTGCGGGTGGGCTCAGATGACCCCCACGATCCATCCCTGCCCCGCCCGGCGCCGCACTCCGGCCAGAGCTCACCGCCCTGTTATCTCGCAGCCCGCATCTTCCGGCCCCAGGATGAACACAGTAACCTGCCTGCCGGCGGCTGCTTTGAAATCCCGAAGCCGCTGATAGTTCAGGCCCCTGGCGAATAGCTGAATGACTTACTGGGGGAGATTGGCCTGCCTGAATGTCTTCCCGCAGGGCAGCTGCTGGGGTGTGGGAGGCGTCTGGCGGGAGCGCCACTCTCAGAGTTTCCAGGGCTTCATCCAGAACCTTCTCAACCAGGGAGGCGGGGCCCAGCAGGGGGGCTGTTTCCAGGGTTCTAGGTGGTCCCTTTGCACCTGTGGCCCTGGCCGGCGCGGGTTGCCTGGGGAGGAGTGAGCAGGCCAGTTGGCTGCGTCTCCGTGCGGGTCTCCCTGCCAGGGAAGAGGCCGCTGCGAATTTTCCTTCGCAAACGGCTGCTTTTGTTTGGGACGTGTCGTGCGGACAGCTCTTTAGGTCCAGCCAGACCTGGGGTTTGAATCCGGGCCTGACATTCCCAGGAAAGGTGGCCGTGGACAAGTCTGGACCTCCGTTTCCTTGCGCAGAAAAGGGCAGTGACTGTACCTTCCAGCAGGGTGATGTGACATCATAGGGAATAGATGTAAAGGACTCAGAACAGTGCCTGGCACATCGCAGGAGCCTGAAAAATGAAGTTGCTGCTATTACGGGTGGTGTTCAATGGTCTCTAACCACAGGCTAGGCCCAGGAGTAGGGCCTGTCCCTGATTTTGGAGGGGGCAGATCTGACTGTAAGAGGAAATTAACGAAGGGAAATTGGGCCTGGGAATCAGGCATGAAGAGCTGGACTGAAATCCATTTTCCAACAGCCCACTGCAGTTTCCTTACCCAGAGAAAGGGGAACAGCCTCCTCCTCACATTGCTGGGGCCCCACGTGGCCCTGGGTCCCAAACGGGGTTCCCCTCGTTCCCTAAATAAGCTCCAGGTCTCAGGTACCCTGGGCCCAAAGAGCTGGGGTGGCTGAGGCTCGGTGGCTGGTATGGAGGGCAGGAGGCTGCAAACCCAGAGCCCCAGGCTTGCCCAGACGGTTCAGCGCAGACCCCCGTGGGCCAGCCCGCAGGCGCGGCCCTTCCACGGACAAGTTTGCAGGAAGGAGGCGCCCGCTCGGGGCTGGAGCTGAGATCTTGGGCTGAGGTCACCAGCATGACTTGTCCCCTTGCTGTGAGCTGGCCCAAAAGACCTGAAGGGGCTTTTTCCACCCCCCAGCAAGATGGAATTCCATAGGGATAAATGTTCCATCTTGCTCCATAGTCCCGAACTCCACTGCTTCAGTCAGGGTTGGGTCACCAGAGTGGAGCAAGGCCCCGGGCCTTTTGTTAGCGACACGCAAGTCACCGCAGGCAACGCTTTGCTTAACCAGAAAACATTACAAATGCCCCTTGTAGGCCAGGACTATCAAGATGAGCGCAAGACAAGCTCTTCCTTTAGGGAGTGTCTGGTCTGTTGCAGAAAGTGTAGAAGCTAATGTCAGTGCAGGTCCTGTTACCGGAGACGTTCCATCCCAAACGAAGGAGCGAGGTCCCACTCTGTTCTTGGCGGGTTACAGTTCCCTCTATAACGTGGTTCTGAGCATCCCAAATACCCTCTACCTTGTTCCTTTCAAAGAGACCAGGATGGAGGAGGCGGGAGAGCAGAGTCTCCAAGCAGCTGTTAATAGAAATCTAGTCTAGACCCAGCCAAGCCAATGGTAGAGAGAGAGAGTTGTCACACAAAGAGGGGTCGCCCCTCTCAGGGGACGGGGGTTCAGACCCACAGGGCAGCGTGCGTGTGCCCAGGTCTCAGACCCTGGCCACCAGCTGGGTGGTCTACAGTTCATTTCTGACACCAACTACCTGCTGTTAACGCAGACCCCGCAAGGCTGTCCATGTTGCCGGCGCTGGTCGCAAGTCCCATGTCGTCACCCGTGCATCTGTCTGACTGACGGGCTGTAATTCAGGGCTTCTGCAGCTCATAGAATGCAGGGAAGCACTGGTTTACATTCACCTGATTATTGCACAGGACACAGGTGAGGAGCCAGATGAGGAGGGACACGGAGTGAGGTCTAGACAGATCCAAAGTACAGGAGCTTCTGTCCCATGGAGGAGGGTGTGCCCCTCATGACACATGAGTGTGTTCACAACCTGGAAGTGCCCCAAGTTCGCCACCTGTAGCTCAGGGATTTTGAGGAGGCTGCAGGACATAGGCAGGGTCAGTATCAGCTCAATCACCAGCCCCTTCCCCTCCCCAGAGTGGGGCTCCAAGGTTCTAATCACCGGAGAGACCAGCCACCATCTAGGAAGACACCGGGTCACTACCCTGGGACAAATGCCACTCCTAGAAAAGTCCACGGGACTTAGAAGCTCTGTGCACGATGCTCCCATTACCCCCATCACTCGGGACATGCCAGGGTCTTGGAAGCTCTGTGTTGGAAACAAAGCAGAGACCAAATATACTATATCTATTTCTTATTACATCACAGGGGGTCTGTCCCCCGCTCTGCCCTCTTCCTCTTCTCCCTGGGGTCAGGGCCCAGGGGGCCCACCCACCCTGGGTGGACACTGCCTCCCACCCCCTGCCCAGGCAGCCCAGCCCCTCTGGGTTTGTGTGGGCCTTTTCCATGGTCTCCTGTTCTGTAACATGGCCTGTGCTGGACATCGGCTCAGCCCCAGGCCCATGGAAGGCTGGGCCCGCTGTCTGCAGAGGCTGGGCACAGAGCTAAGACATGGCATGCCTCTGGACGGAGCTGAGGTGGGGAAAAAGGGGAGCGGGGCAGATGGGGCCCCCCCATGCCACCACTGTACAGCGTGAGAGGGGACGGGGGGGTAGGGGGGCTCCGAACTCGGATTTTACCTGGGCACCATTGGACTGCGAAGGTCTGGTTATCAAGGTAGGAATATGGAACTTGTGTTTGCAGCGGTAGCCTGGCGTGTCCTGCTGGAATCCGCAGGCAGGTGCAGCCTGGGTCTCCGCACGCGTCCTGGTCCCCGGCCCCGCAGGCGACCTGGTCGGTTGACCTGCTGGGCGCAGCTCCATCTTCTGTTGTCTCATTTTCCTTTGCACCTGATGTTTTCTGGGTCACTGGGATGTGGGGGGAGGAGGGACAAATCCCGCCACCCTGGGCATTGGCTGAGGTTTCGCCAGGACTCTGGTGAAAGGACAGGGACCCAGGGAACGGTTTTGTGGGTGTTGGCGCCTCAGCGCATCAGGGTGTGGCTGCAGTTAATTTGTGGACTCAGGCCCTCAACAGTCTGGAAAGCTGGTCCGGCTCGGTCTCGGGGGACCCTCTCCTCCTTCTGGTGGCTTCTCCCTGGTCACACTCCCTCCTCCTGCCCTCAATGCCCCACCAGCCCGGGCCGCACTGCCTCCTGCTGTGGAATGGGGGGAAGCCCCATCCTGCAGGCTTCCCCCCATTCCTGGGGCCCCCTCACCTACCCAGGCTCTGCGCCAGCACACCCCACCCGGACCAGCAACCACTGGCCTTCCCTTCCTGAGGCTCAGCGTTTGCACAGAGGTTCCAGAACCCCTCTGTGAGCAGAGGGTTCCTCTCCAGGAGTGGGATGCCCCTCTGTGGTGAGTAGGGCACCTGATGGTGGGGTGCAGGCAGCATGTGCTGGGCTGGGGGTGACAGCCGCTCTCCTTACTAAATGCACCGCTGGTCGGAGTGCCCGGCCCAGCCGGCAGGTGTGCCGCTTGTGTGTGGGAGCGGGCTGGAGTGCAGAAGGGTACGTGCCGCTCTGAGTGCGTAGCTCCGGGAGTGCCCTTGCGGGCGTGGGAGCTGGAGGCTCCCGGGAGTTGACACCCGCAGAGGGTGTGCCCTGCCTGCGTTTCTTCAGATCTTCCCCCATCCCCAGCACCTGCACATCCAGAACATTCCAGAGCCAGGACTGCCTCTCTCAGCTCTCAGGCACGGTTAGGAGACGGGCTGCCATTAGTACCACCACACACGGGGATGTGGCCGGCCTGTGGGCGCGTAGCAGGTACGTGCAAGGCGGTGACTTCTGGAATGTGCGGAATCCAGCCTCAGTTTTCCAGGAGCTGCTTCAGGGCTATTCCCAAGAGAAGCCTCCCCGGCTGACCTATCGGCAGCTCTGCCCTGGCTTCCTCTAGATCTTTCTGCAGCGGGGTGTGGGCCTGCTTGCTGGTCGATGTCCTCTTTTAGAGAAAGGCGCTGGTCGGGCTGCTTTCTGGTTTTCATTTGGACTCAGCCAACTTCCTTCCCCTCACGCGTTCTCAGCTCATGTGCACCCGAGGCTGTGGGGACCCCCCTACACATGGGCCGTGCAGACTCCACCTTCCGTCTGCCTTGGCCGGGACCCCCAACCCGCACAATAGGGTCATGTGCCACCTGTGGGCAGTGCGGGCTGAGAAAACGGACCGGCGTGGTTAAGTGGCTGCATTGCTTTTTTTTCTCCTTGTAGAAAAGAACAACTGAATCTCCAGGGGCAAACCACAGTGCCAGGGCCTGAGCCAGTCCCCTGGCTTTTCCTTCCCTATAGTCTCTTGGGTCACTGACTTCCGACTTCAGGCCTATTAGATGGTTTGATGCATTTATTTTCCCTACTTCCTGGCTCCCAGTCCCCAACGGGGGTAACAGGTAGCAGCCACAAGGCAGAGCAGAGCGCAGACAGATCCAGGTGTGAAGCCAAGCAGCATCCTTACTAGTTTGGACAAGCCACTTGACCTTCCTGAGCCTCAGTTTCCTTGTCTGTTAAATGGGGTTAGTGGTCCTTGTCTCTCAGGGAGGGTTTTAAAGGAATAATTATGCAAAAACTTGGTGTGCAGCTTGGCGAATAATAGATGCTCAATAAATGGCTCTTGTTATTTCCATGAACGCCACCATCACCACCATCACTGACCTCTGTTGGTGTCACCAGCCTTGGCACTGTCACTGCTGCCATAACTGTCAGCCACGAGAACAGATGTGGCTTCAGGTGCCAGACCAGCCCTGTCTGTGGGGACAGGGACAAGGGCGGAGACTGAGAGCAAGAAGTGAGGAGAGGAAGGGAGAGGCTGGCATGTGGCTATTTCCAAGAAGTCCGACCTGGAGCATTAGACCAGCCTCTGACCAACGAATGAGGGGGCCTAGCTGGGCTCCCCCAGACCCCCAGTTTCAGAATACTTCCCCCAAAGTCTCTGCCCTTCGTCTGGGCTGGAACGTTTTGACATCTTCCTCCTAGAATCCTGCGTGAGTGAAGTTACATGTGAGGATCTGTCCATGCAGAGCATGTGTCTTGTAGAGATTCCTTTTTATGACCATATCAAAACTGACCTGTTTTACTGTTGATGGATATTTGAGTATTTTGCAATTGGGGTTATGATGAATAATGCTGCTAGGAACATGCTAGAACGTGTGTTTTGAAGAACGTATGTACTCCCCCTCGGGAAGTGGGGGTGAGCAGGGGCACGAGGACCCAAGCACTTGTGTGGGGCAGGCCCAGGCTGGGCAGAGGTCCAGGGGTCACACGCTGCCTCTGTGTCCTCCAGGTGCCTTCCTGATCCCGTACACGCTGTTCCTCATCATTGCCGGGATGCCCCTCTTCTACATGGAGCTGGCGCTGGGCCAGTACAACCGGGAAGGGGCAGCCACAGTGTGGAAGATCTGCCCGTTCTTCAAAGGTAAAGCAATGGTCTGGGGGAGCCAGAGGTTGCACAATGGTGCCCCTCGAGAACCTGCTCCAAAGCGGGGATCCGAGGCAGCCCGCACTCGTGGGGTTCCAAGCGCATCCACGTTCCAAGTTACATGGAGAGCCTTCGGCGTTTCACGAGTAGCTTCAGCCAAGAAAGTCCGGAAACCCGACTTTCCAGTCGAGGCTGCGCAGCTCAGTGACCAGGGGGCGTCTGTTTTCTGTATGGGAAACACAGAGCGTCAGAAGTACCCAGAACGCATACCACTCTTCACCCTTCTTGCTCCCACAGCAGGCAGGACGATTAAATCACAGATCTTTCCAGACTCAGCCAGCAAGCTGCTGCCCCACCATCCTGAACACCACAGCCACACCTGATCGATCACGGCTGGTCGATTGATCAGCCTGCTTGCAGCTGGGACTTGGGGCCAGCTGGAGGGGGTGGCCACAGCACCTGCCGTTTTTGGCCCCTATAAGAAGGACAAGGAGTAAGAAGTAATGTCTCCCAAGTACTATTTAGAGAGCCAGGCCCAGAGGGCACTGGGCACTCCCCTGAGCCTTTTCTCCACTGGCGTGTCTCCCGAGTACCTCCTATGGCCCTGACCTTTGTTTGGTACCAGCTAGCACAGGAGGCTGGTAAGATACCAGTACCTTGGGTAGGAATTATTATTTCCAGAAATCCCACTCCAAGTGGCTTGAATGCAAAATAACTTATTGGTGTACGACACAGTGAAGTCCAGGAATCAGGAACTTCTGGCTAGCTTCAGGTACACCTTGATCCAGATTCTCTTTTCAAAGCTGATTTTTAAAGAGAGGAAAGGGAGAGAGAGTAAATGTGGGAGAGAGGACCGTGGATCTGTGGTTGCACCTAACTGTGCCGTCACTGGTTGATTCTTGAATGTGCCCTCACTGGGGGTTGAACCTGCAACCTTGACATATCGGAACAAGGCTCTAACCAACTGAGCCAACCAGTTGGGCCCTTGATCCGGGTTCTTGAGTGGTGTTACTTGGAATCTCTTCCCGTCCTTCTCAAGTCTGTTTTTGTCAGTGTCAGCACCCCTCTCAGGCACAGCCCCCACGGGGGCTCACAAAGCTGGCCAGCAGCAGTGAGATGAAATCCTACCGAGTTTTTGAAGGACGGATGAAAGCAAAGCCCCTTCCCTCATCCCAGCGTCATTGAAGATCTCAGACAAGGCTCTCATCGGTTTGACCTGAGTCATAGACCAACCCCCTGGGCTGTGGGGAAGCAGAACCCTGCGTGGCCAGGCCTGAGTCACAGGCCTACATGACTAGATGAAGCTAGATGAAGGAAGTGAGGCAACTGCCTCACTCCAGCTTTCCATGATCACAGTCCTTAGGGCGACTCTCTTAAAGCCATGCTGAGCAGGCAAAAATTACATGCCTACTGCAGGCAAAGCTATAGAATTCGCTGCAAAGGAGCTTCGGAGACCTTCAGGAATCTGAGATTGGTACATGAAGCCGGTGATTGCGAGCAGAACCCCGAGGAAGCACGAGGCGGACGTTCAGTTCTGATGGGGGCGTGCTCATTTGGGGTTCCCCAGAAGCAGGTCCTGAGACAAGGCGGTCAATGCAAGGAGCCACTCAGGGAGGCGGTCCCAGGAAGCACCAGTAGGGGACAGGGAAACGGAGGCAGCCAACACCACCGGTCCACCGCGGGCCAGGTGCTGGGTGCCCCTGGAGAGAGTGGTAACGTGCCTCAGTGCCACGCTGCCCACGGCGAGGGAGCTGCAGTACTGCTGCTCCCTGGGGACATTCGTGTCCTGTCACACCTGGCCTGCCGAGCTCTCTGGCGAAGGGATGGAGGGTGTCCAGGTGACACAGGCAGAGCTCTGGCCATCTGGGGGTCAGGTGGTGCGGTGGTTGGCGTCAGGCCCGCCCCTGCCCCCAGGAGAGGTGGCTCTGGGCTGGGCCCTGGGAAACCCTGCTTAACCCCTCTGCTCCCACCCAGGGGTCGGCTACGCTGTGATCCTCATCGCCCTCTACGTCGGCTTCTACTACAACGTCATCATCGCCTGGTCGCTCTACTACCTCTTCTCCTCTTTCACCTTCAACCTGCCCTGGACCGACTGCGGCCACGCCTGGAACAGCCCCAACTGCACGGACCCTAAGCTTCTTAACGCCTCGGTGCTGGGCAACCACACCAAGTACTCCAAGTACAAGTTCACACCGGCAGCAGAGTTTTACGAGTAAGTCCTCCACCCCTTGTTCTGTCCAGGCGGGCACACTGAGACCCATCCTGGCAGCACCGGAGTCACAGGTGCTAAGGGAAGCCACAGCGGAGGCAAGGGTACGCCCATCATCGCCTGTAATGTGTGCTGACCCTGGGCTAGGAGCTGAGCATCCAGCCAACGGGCAGAGCAGCAGGACGAGAATGGGTTCTCGTCACAGGAGAATGGGAGTGTGGAGATAATACCTGAGCAATCAGGTAAGGAAGCAAGGCTGTGTTGGAGACTGGACAGGCATTCAGGAAATAAAACACATTTTAGGGAGTGTAAGTGCTCTTAAGGAGCTAAAACCAGGTAGGTGGTAGAAAGTGATTATGGGGGTAAATGTAGTCAGGGAGGGCTTCTATGAGGAGGTGTCACAAGAGCTGATAAAGGTAGCAGAGGGGACTTGTATTACTAGTTCCTCTGAGATTCCCATAGCCAGCCAAGGTTGGGAGCTCCTGGCTTGGCCACTGCACTGTCTCACCTCAGACAGAACGAGATTCTTACTGGGGTCCGGCTGACAGCCCCACAGTGGCACATCATGGAAATCCATAGCCTCCTCCTCTTTCTTTTTTTGTGGAGCATTGCCTCAGAAAACACCAGAGCCTTTGGAGAGCTAGTGGGTAGAGGGTTCAGGCCTTCTTGGTTTATACCTGGTGCAGACCAGGGGGAGAGGGTGCTGCTGATAACGTGTAATTGGTTCCATGCTTGACCCACTATCATCGCGTCCCAAGGGGAAAAGCCCAACTTTTCGCTCTGGGCAGCCCTCGTCCTTACAAATGAGCAAGGAAAAGGAGAGCCTCACCTCTAGTCTAGTTATTATTTGATTCCTCTGCTGTCTTAAAGGCCAGCAGGCCCGTCCCAGCAGGAGGGAGAGGTGGGCTGGGTTTGGCGACCCTGCTTGCTTCAGTCACAGCCCTAAATACCCGCCAGTCTTAGCTGTGAACAGAGTGGGGGCGGGGGGGGTGGTGGGGAAGTGACATTCTCTCTCTTTAAATCCTCACCCAAGGACATTTTTTCATTGCTTTTAGAGAGAGGGGAAGGGAGAGATAGGGAAATATCCATCCGTTGCCTCCCATACACTCCCTGACTGGGGATAGGAACCCGTCACCTGAGTATGTGCCCTGACCAGGAATCGCACCCCTGGCCTTTGGGTCTGGGGGCTGATGCTCCAGCCAACTGAGCCACTGGGCAGGGCAGAGGCGACCTTGTCATGCGCAGGGCCGAAGGGGCTGGGTGAGAGTGGTGAGCAGAATCCAAGTTTATTGCAGCCGCCGTCTGCTCCCCTCGCTCGGTAGCCCTCCTTCTCCCCCTGACTCATAGCTACCGTGAGCCAGGCACCAAGCACCCCTTCACACCTAAGTCCCGTCTAGTCTTCGCAGGTCACACTGGTGGGCATCGCTCCCATTTTACAGATAAGAACATGGAGGCTCAGTGTTTGGGTAAGAGGCAGAACCAGGGTCAGAACCCCAGTTGCCTGAGTCAAGGCTCTTGGCCTCCCTTCTGTCTGGGGTCTGTCCTGCAGCATCCTGGGGATGAGTGCGCCGGGGTCCCTCTGGGCAGACTGGACACCATCCCAAGCCTGTCATTCTCACCTGATGCCGGCTTTCATGAGCTTTGAGGTCCCCAAGTCCTGGGCTGCCTCTGAGTTTTTCTGGAATCCAAATGTTTGTACATGAAACGCCCTCCCATCTCAGTCTGGGGACCCAGCAAGCAGGATGCTGAGTGCCAGCCCTGGCGAATGTGCTCTGGCTGTAGAGAACCCCCACCCCCACGCCCCACCCCAGCCTGATTCCCATGGGCTTCACCCCCTCCCAGCCACCAACACCCTGCGCTTAAATGTCAAGTGAGAGACTAAGCCCACTTGGCCCGTAGACTTTGGAACGCCGGAACCACATGCTTCACGATGATTCATTTTCATTAGGTTGCTGGGGCCGGCCGGGTTTGCCTTCCTTATAATTCTTTCACTCGTGCAGTATCTCAGCCACCGCCGCACTCCTGAAGGTACACGTCACCCACCTGGGGGTTCCCCGGGCCTGTTAGGGGCCAGGTCAGCCTTCTGACTAGACGCCAGCAGCATCCAACACGTAGCCCATGAAGCAGTGGGAAGAGGCAGAGTTCAGTCAGAAGAGTTCAGTATCTGATTCTGGTCCCCAGGTGACGCAGGGCTGTGGCCTGTCTCCCTCACGTGCACCTGCGGGGATGGGCCTGTGGTCAGGCCCTGGTCATCCTCCCCGACTGAGGGCGTCTCCCGGGCCTTCCCCTGTCCCCCTGGCAGGCGCGGGGTCCTGCACCTGCACGAGAGCAGTGGCATCCATGACATCGGCCTGCCCCAGTGGCAGCTCCTGCTCTGCCTCCTGGTTGTGGTCATCGTCCTGTTCTTCAGCCTCTGGAAAGGAGTGAAGACGTCAGGAAAGGTAGCATCTTCGCTCCTCTTTCTGTTGGGAGGTTGGCCTCAAACAAGTCAGTTTTTCTAGCCGGAGCTGTGGGCTGGTGAACAGCAAAGGCCCAGCTGGAGGCACAATGCCTAGGTTTGCTCCCAGCTCCACACTGTCTCTCTGGGCAACCCGGGGCAGATCCCTTCCCTTCCCTGCACCCAGGCTCCCCAACAGTAGGGTGGGGGCTATCATGGACCAGTGCTCCCACCTTTGCCACCAAAGCTTCCTTAAGAAACTTGGAAATGAGCCACTCCAGGGCCTTGGGGAAAAGCATATTGGTCCCTTGCCCCAGAAAGTAACCTCTTGACATGGGCTTGATGGATCTAAAATTCTGGCTTAAAACTTCATGCAAATGTTCCCTCCTACTTTGGAACCTAACCATTACTTTACTATAGAACCAATCATTGCCCCTTCTGCATTTCGGAGTAAAAGGGAATGCTCTAGAAGATATCCATGTATCCTGGGGCCCTGTGCTTCCTCTGTCACCGGGCTGTGTGCCCCCAAAGGATGTCCTGTCCTGGAGAGAGGAGCACGGGGTCAGATGACCTAAGAGGACCTGGCCAGCATTAGCATTCTGAGCCTAAGTGTCACCTCCCCCTATCGCCAGCCTCTCAGGGGGGAGTCACCTCAGGCCTCTACTGACCCTAGGCAGAGGAACACACATTTGGACCTGATAGGTTCCACATGGCGCTTAACCGCATCGAAGGGGGTGTAGCTGGGAGCTGTTCTTTCCAGTGGTTTGGTTTGCTGTTGCTGGGTAACACGCCACCCCAAGGTGTAGTGAGTGATGTAAAATATCAACCATGCTGTAGCCTCTCCCGATGCGGTGGGCTGACTGGGTACAGCTGGGTGGTTCTTCCGCTCTGTGTGCTGTTGCCCGGGTTACAGAACCAGGGCTTGACTGGGCTGGAATGTACAAGACGGGGCACATGTGCTGGTGGTGGGTACTGGCTGGGGACTCAACTGGACCTGTCAACCTGAACACTTTGGGTTGTTTCCACATGGCTTCTCCATGGGCCCAGGGCCGCCATGTTCCATGTACATATTTGGAGCAGACAGGTCTGGATGTGCAAGTATCTTCCAGTCTTTGCTTGTACCATGTTGTTGTTGCCCCAGTGGCCAAGATAAGCCTTGTGGGACGGGACTCCTCACTGGTGTGGGTTCACTGGGGTCACAGGGCAACCATCTGCCATAATGAGGTAGACGTGAATTTGTGAGAGGCTTCATGAGATAGATGAGGGTGTGTCAGGGTTCCCTCTGGGACTCCCAGGGTTCTTGGTCATGCCATGGAAGGCAGAGATTAGAGCCAATAGCCAACAGAAGTGAAATCTCATAAGAGCTCGAAGTGGTACCTCCTATCAGAATATTGGAGACAGAGTGTGTGTCCCCAGGAAGAACCCAATAGAAGAGAGCAAAATCAGGTTAAGACCACCACCACCCAGCATCTGGCACATGGTAGGTCTTCAGTAAATATTTATCGAAGGGTGAACAAGGGAAAGTAGGAAGACAGGAAGGGGGGCGGGCGGCCAAATAAGTTTGGGGGTCTTCATGAAATGTTCTGTTGGGTTCAGTTCAACTTATTAAACATTTATGGACACCTACTATGTGCCAGGCTTGATGCTAGTACTAGTGATGCAAACAAACAAGACAGTTCCTTCTTCAGTTGCTTTTAAGCCCGTGTGTATCATAGACGGGGTGGGGGGGGGGGGCTAACCAATGTCATTAGTTTCTTGAGTCTCTATCCAGAGACATGAGTGCGATCTCCTTTGAATGAACATTGGTACTCAGAAACTATTCATAAACCAAAATTAATGACCACATGTTCTTTCATATCTTGCTTTTTAAATTTGGCTTCACCTTGGAGATTTCGCATCCGGTCATCCGGTGGCACTTTAGCAGAAATACAAGCTGTGGGTTTCCAAGCTGTTGTTCGGTCGATTTAGCCGGTGTCCACAAACAACTTTTTTTAATGAAACAGGCTGGATAATACCAGAGCGCATTGCACGTTGCACGAAGGAAGAGCGCTCGTGGGATTTGCTTTGGTCGCAGCATCTGCGTGTTTGCGTGAATTTTGTCTCAGCGCAGAAGGTACTTCGTACCGTGAGGCCTCGCGGTCGTGGAAATGCGAGAGGCAGTGTTAGTGATGGAAGAAAGTCCTTTCAGCGAGAGGGTCAGCCGAGACTGCGGAGCAGGTGGCACCTCGCCGGGTCTCTGAGGACAGGTGCAGGTGGGGACAGGGTGGAGGGAGGGCTTTTCAGCGGAGGAGCCTGAGCAAAGGCGTGGGGTTGGAAGCCCAGCGTCGCTTTGGCCAGCCTGCCAGCGCCTCTCCGGGCGTCAGGAACAGGGGTCTCCTGGCCTCTGCAGTGTGACAGCTGAAGAAAGAGGAGTCTCACTGCTGCTGGCCTGGGGTTGGGGCCACTGCAGGCCTCTAACGTTGCACCCCGAGAGTCAGTGCCCCACAGCCATGGCCAGCAGAGCCTGCCTACCCTGTGTAGCACTTGGCCGGAGCAGGAGCAGGGAGTGTGATGATAAAGAGAGAAGGAGCTCTTCCTCTGGGCAAAGCCAAGGCCCTGGGCAGGAGGGGTCCCCCCCCCCCCCCAACTGGGGAGAGGCCTGAGGGTGGGGCAGGAATGTGGCACCAGAGAAACCCCCCAGGTAGAAACACGTCAACAGGATCCACAGCCCACATTTGCGTAAGTGCCCCAGTCCGTGGGGAGGAACTTCTTGTGGGACATTCTTGTGCCCTGTCTCTAATTGTTTTCATAAACCAGCTCAGGAGAAAAACGAGAGCGTTGCTTATTTCTTCCAGATTGCATCTGGAACGGAGTTCCAAGCTTTCCTTAGCAGCTTCCCCAACCCCGGAGCAGCCTGCAATGAATTGCAAATGTTCACACGTTCCGTCTTGGCACGGAAAAGCTCTGGGCTTGGGATGACTCCATGGTCCCCTGCTGGGACGTTGGGGGGCAGGGTGAAGCCTGAACCAGGGCGGGGGTGACCCCAGCCCACACCCACGCCATGACTTTGACCCATGGACCACCTCAGGGAGAGGGTGGTCTTAGTTAGCGGGCAGGGAGCCTGGCATGCGTGTGCCCATCCTTTGCCTCCTGGAGTCCTGCCTGCGTCCGCACCTCACCACCCTCGGCTGAACTGGCCCAGAGCAACACGTCCAGTGAGCCAGCACCCACTGGGGACCCGGGAGATACTCGGGGGCCATCCGATCCGACCTGCTTGTAGAAATGGGGAGACGAGCCTAGAGAGGGGAAGGGTTTCATAGCAATCCTTAGCACGGCCAGGCCTTGAACCTGGGTCTCAAGGACACAGCGGATTGAGCGATTCAGCGCGAGGCCCGGTGGTCAGACGACCTGTATCCAAGTCCAGGCACCCTCATTTCCTGCCGGGTGGTCTCAGCATCGATGATGCCCCCGAAGCTTTGTGTCCTCCAGGGCTATTGGGAGGGTGGGGTGAGAGGCCCACAGTGCAGGGCTGGCAGGTGGGAATTGCTCAGTAGATGATCCTTGTCATCCTTCCTCCCCGGCATCAGCACCCCTGCCGGTGCTCAGTGGGTTTCGAACTCTGCCAGCTCCCTGGGGGGCTGGAAGGAAGGTGCAGGTTCAGGTTCCCACCTGCTCTGTTGAGCCAGACTTTCACACACCTTGAGCTTCTTCAGGCCTGGAGATGAATCAGGACACCAGAACTGGCCAGGGTTAGGGTCCACACGCTGCCCTCTTCGTGGCCGGGCTTCAGGCTACCCGGGAAAGGGGACAAGACAGAGCAGATGTTCAAATTCTGGTCCAGTTGGCCAGGTCAGGGAGAGAGAAAACTGGACCAACGCAGGGCAAGCCTGACTCCCAGAATATTTAAAGAGAATGGCCTTTTTTGAACTTTTGCATTCAAGTCATATTCCTAGCCAACTCGGCTGGCTAATTTGTCAACACAGGCTGGCCCTGGCTTGCTGTAGTGACTCCGGTTGGAGCTGGCTACAATTCATTTGCATGTGAATGAGGAATGGTCGACAATGGTTACAGCTCAGCATTTTCTTAAGTAATACAGGTGGGTACCCCTCACCCCGGACCTCTTAGTATGTCTTTATTTTTAGTGCAAATGTCCTTAAGACCCAGATAGGAGAATTATAAATTATGAATCACTGGAGGTTAAAGGATGCAGTTTGTATCCTCTCTGGGGATGGGGTGAGCATTGCATTTCTGATAGGCTCCTGGGTGCTGATGCTGATGGGCCTGACCTTGACCTAGGCCTTTGCCTCACCCCTGGGTCCCAGCAAGCTTTGCCCACCTGCAATGGCAGGGCCCTCACCACCTCCCTGGACAGCTCACTTCCTCTTTAGAGAGCTCTGCTCACTAGAAAGCTCATTGGGAGTAAGAATTAGAAATTAGAAATCGCCGGAGGTGAAATGGATGCCGTTTGTATCAGCCATTGCATTTGGCACCCTGGAACCGTGAAAACCTTCACCTGTACCCACAGAAACACCAGGTAGAAAAGAACTGGGATTTGAGGGGCTAGAAAGCCATGTCTTCCCTTGGGGACGGATGCCACTCGTCAGAACTAACGGCCTCCCGCATCGCTCCTCTCTTTTCAAGCTCAAACATGGACGGAGTCTGGCTGCTCATGGGCAGATTCACAGCTGAAACGTGGGAGCAGGGAAGCCGGGGGTGGGTCTGACACAGCCCGACGGCCCCTTCTCTTTGCCCAGCGTGGGTACAGGGTGCATGTGGCCATGAGTGAGTATCAGCCGGGGGCCCAAGGGCCTCCCCTTGGACGCAAGGTCTTAGGCAGCAGAACTCACTCCTGCCATCAATTCTGAGAACTTTCAGCAACACTCGGATGGTTTACTTCCAACACATGTGCGCGGGCAAAACAAACTCCCTTTCTTGATGGTTGACTGCCGCTAGACTGGGGTCAGCACCGCCATGCCCAGATGTGCTCATCGGGGAGATGGAATCCGCGTGGGGGCTCAGGCATGGCCAGGGCAGGGCTGCCTCTGGACCCGGAGGGAGGTTCCTTCGAGTCGGACCGGGGGATGGATGTCCTATTGTGGTGGGTGGAGGCGGACGCGTGGTGCCCTGCTGGGTGGGGTCGCGGACCTGCCACCGTTGACATGAGTTACAGGGGAACGCAGCCATTGGGACCCGGCAAGGAAATCTGAGGGCTCCTCCTTGTGCCTGTCACCAAGGAGCTTGTCCCGTTTGTCCCAATTTTGGGGGAATAAATCAGGGATGAATGTGAGGCCCTCCAGATGCGATGACTTCACTTTCTAAGGCGTTTTCGGCCTCATTTGTTTTTGGCAGTTTGTCCCTGTTTCTAGGCCCCTAGGAAGGAAAGAGAAACCGGAGGCCGTGTCTGCATGGCCGCCACCCACCCGCGGAGCGAGGGAGGGAGGAACATTTGGATAACGCAAAACCGGGGAGCCTGATTTCCCTGTTGATTCCCTCCGAAGATAGGACCAACCACTGATACATTTAATTACTCCTGACTCATTTGTTCACCTATTCGCTTCTTCTTTCATTCGTGCTTTGACCTACGTAGTAACCCACCAGCCTGACTTAGCACTGACCCCATCGGTCCACGTGTTGACTGTTCAACCAAGTACCCGCATCATCCTCCACGAGCTGCTGTGACAGCCTGGTCTTGGTCCTCACGCCCTTGGCCTTGGTGGCAGCCCTGTGGCAGCGTGACTGACTCCCCCTCGGGTCTGAGTGTGGCCCGTGCCTGCTCACTTTGTGCGGGAGTCGCGGCAGGGCCTGGTCTGGAGGGGGAGCTGGAAGCCTATGCACTGTGGGAGGGGAGTGGGGAGGTCATGGGGATCCCGTCGGAGGGGGCCTGTGCCACACCAGGGCCGAGTGAGACCCTCACCACCACCCTGTCCACCGACAGGTCGTGTGGATCACAGCCACGCTGCCTTACTTCGTGCTGTTCGTGCTGCTGGTCCATGGCATCACGCTGCCCGGCGCCTCCGACGGCATCAACGCCTACCTGCACATCGATTTCTACCGCCTGAAGGAGGCCACGGTGTGTGCCTGGGCCCGCCCGAGCGCCGGGGCTGGGGAGGGTCCCCCGGGCGGGCGGGCGGCAGTAGGAGACCCGGTCCCAGCCCTGCCCCAAGCTTGCCACAGCTTCTCCACCTGACCGGTGCTGCTTCAACTGGCTGAGATTGTGTGGGCCCTCTCGGTGGCCTGGGGGGACCCCTCTTTTCAGGGGGAGCCATGCTCTGTCCTGGGTTTTCCCCCTGCTCTGTGCCATGGGCCCCCCGCCTATCCCCGCCACCCCAGCTCTAGTTCCACTCTGTAGTCCCCACTGCTGGTCGCTGCCACCACCCTCAGCAGCCAGAGGGAGACCCGGGCCTGCGGGCTGCCTCTCCCATAACCACCCCCACCCCCTGCCAGCTCTGTGTCCCTGCTATGGTCACGGGTGACAACGAGGGTGGTGGGTTTGGCGTGGAGCCCAAAGCAGTGGCGTGAGGCTGGGAGAAGAGACCATCGTGGAGGTACCAAAGCCTTGGAGCTTCTCCAAACCGTGACTAAGATGACCTCCAGCCTCCTCCTCAGTCCCGCCTCAGGGCCAACTCCCCAGCGTTGTCCGTCCAACTCCCAAAGGCCTTCCCGCTCCCTTTGGACCCACAGTGACTCTGGCCACGCTGGAGGGACACCTCCCGCTGCGCACCTCCCAGAGTTACCACGTAGCAACCTACCGTAGGGTTGTAGTCCCATCACCCAGAGAAAAGGCTGTTTCCTGAGGAACTATCGGAGCCCAAAGCATGAATCAGCCTTGTCAACTGGGAACCAGCTCCGTCCTCCCCCGCCAGGTCTCCTCTCTCGTTCCACTTTGCACCTGCAAAGCAGGGGGAGCCTAGAACACGGTGGGTGGGGAAATGACAGAAACCTCCCAAATCCTCCTGCCGCTCTCGGTGGGGGAGGGCTAGGTGTCATGACCCCCACGAAGCACATATGCCGGCACATGGACCAGGGCCGGACCACGAGGCCCGGACCTCCCAGGGGTTCCGATCTCTCGGCTACTGGCCATGTGTCTTCATTGCTGAAAAGGTGGAAATAAGTGAACCCCATGGGCCCCTCCCAGGCACCACTGAGTCAGTGGCTGGTAGAAGTTTCTAGGAACCTTATTCCTTCCTGAAGACGCTGGGATTGTTAACTCCTGAGACGGTCAGAACCCTCAGCTTCCTCCACACAGCCTGCAGCTGTTCGTTCAGTACCTTTCTTTGACAATCAGGACACCTGGATGGGCCAGAAAGTTCCTCTCAAGACCACCCAATGCCAGGACATGCTAGAGAGAGCCCAGGGGCTCTGCCCGGCTATGCTGTCCAGGCTTCAGGGCGCTGGGTCGGGGGAAGTGCTGTCACCTCCAGTTCAGACCTCATTTCCTCGGGTCTCAGAGCGTCCCCGGGCTGTCTCAGCCCTTCCGGAGTAGTGAGATAGCCCCATTCTTAAGGCGCCCAAGGGTGATGGCTTCTGTCTGCCCGTCACAGGTATGGATTGATGCCGCGACTCAGATATTTTTTTCCCTGGGGGCTGGATTCGGAGTCTTGATTGCGTTCGCCAGTTACAACAAGTTTGACAACAACTGCTATAGGTAAGCTCCTTCTCGGGGCTCCGGGACAAGGAACGGGTAGCTGGACACGGTGCAGCTTTCGGAGCGGACAGCACTACCTGCTTGTCCACCCGGCGCCCAGGCAGGGGAGGATGGAACGTCCAGGCTGGTGGCCTGAGTCGGGAGGGGCTGGCGGAGGAGACCGAGTCTGCACACGGGCAGGCGGGGCCTCCGTCTGACACTCACAGGCTGGAGACAGACTCTCAACTCCGTGGTGCAAGACAGAGTAGGATGATGTGTCCCAGTGGGGCAGGCTGTAGGAAGACTAGGGAAATGGGGTGCTCAGCCCTCTGAGGGGGGCTGTGGCAAGAGCCTGCGTATGACCCGAAGGATGGCTAGGACTGGGACATGCTGACACAGAAAACAGGTAGCGCACACGGCGAGGACAGCATAAGCAATGCCGGAGGTGACGTGCCTCCCTGGTTTGATTGGAACCGGAGCCTGGAAGGAAGGTCGAGGCACCTTAGCAAAGCTCCTGGGTGCCTGCTGAGGAGCTGGGAGACCCCAGGGAGCTATGGGAAGTGGGTTGAAGGAGGAGGCTGGAGATCCAGTTCCCCAACATGAGTTCGATACCGGACTCTGGTCTCAGAGCATTGCTCCTGCAAGCTGTGGACTATTTCCTGCACCGGCAGGTACTCTGCCAGTCATGGGAGGCCGGGGTCCGCGTGTGAGGCTACAGGTGGTCCAGTGGTCGATGTGCAGGGTTGGGGAAGGTCAGGCGACTCGAACTAACAGGGACTCTTTGTCCCAGGGACGCCCTGCTCACCTCAACCATCAACTGCGTCACCAGCTTCGTCTCCGGCTTCGCCATCTTCTCCATCCTCGGTTACATGGCCCACGAACACAAGGTCAACATTGAGGATGTCGCCACAGAAGGTGGGTGGGCAGACCTAGAGTGGTGCGGAAGGCGGGGAGCTGAGAAACCCACCTCATTCAAGGCTGCACAGCTCTACAGTGGTGGCAGGAGTGAGAGCGCTGGGCATGGACGTCTGGCCATGTGATGGGCTCTGTCCGAGTCAGGCAGTGGGACCTCCAGGCCCTGCCGATGTAGGAACACCTTCCTCTGAGTTCAGCTAAGCATCTGCTTTGTTCCATGATGAGCACTGGACACACCTTCATTTAGTTCTTAGGAGTAAGAGTGTGAATAGACCCACTTTAAAGATGGGAAAGCTGAGGCCCGGGTGAAGTAGCCCAAGGTCCCCCAGCTGACCAGCCCGACCATGCAACCTGCATCCGTCCTCACTTTTTCCAGTATTCTTGTGGCCACAAAGAAATGGAGACCCAGGGAGGGACTGTCTCTCATGGCTCCTGAGGAGCTTGTGAGCACAGGGGATCCTTCACGGGATGCAGGAGGTGGACTCTCCTCACGTGGCTGGTAGCCTTCCGGGCGCGGGTGGCGCTGCTCTCTGGTGTGGCCGGAGGTCCGCCTCCTGGCTGCACAGGTGAGCTGCAGGCCGGAGCTGGCTTTGTCTGCCCCCTTCAGACCCCTGGGTTTTCTTGCCCACACGACTGACCAAGTGCGATGGATGGGCCTGGCCCCAGGCTGATGGGGCCTCCCCAGGCTGGCCTCCTACCTGCAGCTCAGACCAGCAGTGCCAGCCATAGGTGAGGCCCTTGCTGTCTCTTCTAGGAGCTGGCCTGGTCTTCATCCTGTACCCAGAAGCCATCTCCACCCTCTCTGGCTCCACGTTCTGGGCTGTGGTGTTCTTCATCATGCTCCTGGCTCTGGGAATTGACAGCTCAGTGAGTGACCCTGCTTGGGACATCGCCCCCCCAACACACCTCAGCCTAAACTGCCCACCATGCAAACCCCTCATTAGTAGTCCTTTCCCGAAGGTCCTGTTGGAATGCAAACAAGGATGAGTCACTCCGAAAGGCAAGGCTTAGACCACAGCCAGAAAGCAATAGAAACCCAGCAGCATCGGGGAAATCCACATCAGAGGGGCCACAGGGGCCACAGACAGGCAGGCCAGCGGTCTCCCTCCCGGCGGGTGGGGACTGAAATCTGAGCATGCCTGGAGCCAGGCACTCTTCTGTCATTGCATCATCACCAAGAGCCAGCCGAAGCCCCGAAGCCCCCAGAACCTTTATCCGACCCACCTGCAAGATTAGATTTCCCAGCCTCTTGAGCGCTCTGTCCACCTTAAGGACATCAGGCCTGAAAGTTAGCAAGATGTCTTAGGGCAGGTGGACGGGAGTCCTCCCACTGCCTTGTCGTGGACGGAGTTGCGGGGAGCAGGGTGTTGAGACGGGGTCTCAGGTGGCTTCTGGGCCCTTAGGAAGGGGCCCTGATGTTGCTGAACAGCATCTGCCCCGGGGAGGGTCCCGCACGAGGCTGGCTGAGAGTGGCAGGCTGTGCCCAGCCGGTCCGCTGTGCCAGGGCTGGGGTGTCACGTAAGCAAACGTGTGATGATGACTCACCTGAGTCCAGAAAGAATAAGTCAGCCCAGAGGTGGTGAGGGAAGCAGCCAAAACCCTTGTTGGAGGTGCTGCCTGGCGTCCCAGCACGGGAAGTGGCCCTTCGGGACTGTTTCCAGAAGCCCCTGCTCACGTGCTGGCTCGTCACCTGGGTGTCGGGCATTTCATGCCTTCGAGCTCCTGTAGGCTATTCTGAGCCCAGTGGGGCAGGGGGACAGGTGCCTGTTGACTGGGGGAGCCAGCTACCTGCTCCCCACCCCCACGTAGTATGGAGCCCTGAGTTCAGTCAAGAAGGGGGCAGCTGTGGGGTGAGTGGCTGGGGAGGAAGGCGGCCCCCGTCCCACGCCTCACCCTGCCTGGTTGCCCCCAGATGGGAGGCATGGAGGCTGTCATCACGGGTCTGGCCGACGACTTCCAGGTCCTGAAGCGACACCGGAAGCTCTTCACGTTTGGTGTCAGCTTCGGAACCTTCCTCCTGGCCCTGTTCTGCATCACCAAGGTGAGGAAGGGCTGTGGTCTAGGTCACCTCAGCTGTGAGGGTGCTTGTCAGTCTGGTCAGCATGGGCAGGGCCAGGCGGGCTCGGGGAGGGACCAGGCAGCCTCCACCCCGGGGCCCAATCCCCTGGGGTCACACCGCACTGTCATGTCTCCCACCTCTGAGTCGGGGTGGGGAGGGGCACCTCCAGGCAACCCTCATGCGTGAGGCAGCAAAATAAACCCCTTAGACACCCTCTGACCCCTGTGCTTCTGGAAGGCCTTTGTGCAGATGCACGTTGGTGACATCGGTACAGAAGACCCCAAACCCTGTCGCCTATTTTCTCAAATGGGTGTCTGAGCCACTGGGCCAGGGGCCCGGGGCCAGGGGACAGGAACGTCGTGATGGACGTGACTGTTGGTGGCCACTCCCAGCCAGGATGGCCTCAGGCTTTCTCCCTCCGTGCCCCAGGGTGGGATCTACGTGCTGACCCTGCTGGACACATTCGCGGCGGGGACTTCCATCCTGTTTGCTGTGCTCATGGAAGCCATTGGCGTCTCCTGGTTTTACGGTACGTGCTGGGCCCTGGGTGCCCGAAAACCCCTCGGCTCTTCATTGTGTGAGTCGTAGTCCCTTCCATGAGAGCTGCGAAGGGCCCTTAGGTGCCCAGCGTCAGCTTTTAAAGAGGAACTTGGGGAAGCTGCCGGCCACGGAAGTCGCTCCCAAGCTGGGTGGCCGCATCCGGCGCACAGAAGGCAAGAGGCGCAGCGGCCCTTGAATTTCGGATAAACGGCGTGTAATTGTTTCAGTGTAAGCATGTCCCCAATACCGCACAGGACGTACTCAAGCTGCGATGGTCTTCATCGCTTGTTGGAAATTCAAGTGTCTCTGGGGTCCTGTGTTTTGTCTGGCAACCTTTCCCGCTGCTGAGCGGGTGGAGTGAGTTACCAAGTGTCAGGTGTGTTGCCACTGCCGATTTCTCCTTCCATGTCATGTCCAAGTGGGGGTCCCGTCCTCCGTCTTTCCCGCGAGGCGGAAGGAGAGTTGGGTGTGAGCCAGGGCTCTCCCACCGGACTGCAGTCCGAGAAAGCGCTGTCTCTCCAGCTGACTAGACGGGAAGCCCGGCTTTGGAGTCAGGCTGACCTGGCAGGGTGATCGGGGCACGTCCCCTCCCCTCCTCGGGGCCCCATCTCCCTCTGGGAGGTAAATTGGGGGTGACACACCAGTGATCTGTGAATGTGTCTGCTCCCTTATTCTGCATCAGTCAGGGGCCTGTCCCAGGAGTAAGTGCTGGGGTGTCCCATCTTGCCCCTGGGCCCTGCTCTCTGTCCCCGGTGCTCCGGGGCCTCGGTGACAGGCCCCTGTGTGCGCACAGGTGTGGACAGGTTCAGCAACGACATCGAGCAGATGATGGGGTTCAAGCCTGGCCTGTACTGGAGACTCTGCTGGAAGTTTATCAGCCCTGCCTTCCTCCTGGTGCGTCGCCTGGGGCCGGGCACCCTGGGCCGGGGGCTGGGGTGGGGTCGGGGTAGACGCAGGGCACATGTGCTTCTTAGGGGCGGAGGTTCTGGGAGGCGGAGACCTGGTCATACCGCCCGGACACTGGGGACACTCAGGCCTGGGGACCTGATCCCCGGGCAGCAGCGTGTGCCACCACACAGCCCAGCTCCCGGGTCACCCTTCCTCCTTTCCTCACCCCCCGTGTCTTTCCCTTCTCCCTGTTGCGCTTCTCGGGTTCTCTCTCCCCCCTCTGCTTTCTCTGCTCCCTGCCATCCATCCCACACGCTGCTGCTCACTCCTGATCCCTTCGCTCCTGTCCCTCCCCCTCCCCCTCCCCTCTCTGCTGTTGCTGCCCCAGTTTGTGGTGGTGGTGAGCATCGTCAACTTCAAGCCGCTCACCTACGATGACTACGTCTTCCCACCCTGGGCCAACTGGGTCGGCTGGGGCATCGCGCTGTCCTCCATGATCCTCGTGCCCACCTATGTCGCCTACAAGTTCCTGAGCACAAGGGGCTCCCTGTGGGAGGTGAGCACACCGGTCCGAGGGGGTGGCAGGGGACAGCATGGGAGGCGGCATCTGGGTCATCCTGTCGGGTGAGAGGGGAGACAACAGACCCCCAGGAACCTCAGTTGCCACGCGTGTCACCTGGGGATAGTCCTCTGGATCTTGAAGAGAGTGCTTAGCACAGTGCCTGGCGCATGGCAGATCCTCAGCGCGGTTACCAGCCCCCGTGTTGTGTGTCACAAGCACAATGACATCTGTGCTCCTCCTGCTGCTCTTACTGGTGTTTAAGTGAGAAGGTGACACTCAGCCCTCCATCCTCTAAGAATGTCCCCTTCTAAGGTTTGTCACATCCCCAGGTGTCCCAGCCCTATGGGCCCAAACTCCACTGGGACCTGGTATCTGGGCTTGAGCCTGCCTCTTTCCCGAATCTAAAGCCGATCTCCCCAGATCACAGAACGGCAAAATATTTTCTTCGCTTACCTGCACACACTGCCATGCTCAGGCACAGGGACCGGTGTTTGGGAGACAGGGGTCTTGACCCTGAAATGACGCCTTTCCTGCTCTCAGGTTGTAAAAATGCCCCGCGTTCTCTGAAGCATGGTGATGGCCCTTTCCTCCCGTCCTTATGTTGCAAGACACAGATGTCACCCACCATTGCCTTGTCCCTCCACCTGCATGGTGGTTGCTGGGGGGCTGCACAGCCTGAGCATGACGCCCGCCACCGGCAGATCAGCTCCCGATGTCAGCCGCGGTCCCATGCCATCTGCGCGCTCCCTGCGCTCCTCCCGCGCCCCCCAGAGCACTTCCTCTTGTCAGGCTATTAAGACTGGCCGTGCGTTTACTTTCCAACGCCTTTCCCTTCCACGGGCTGTAAGCTCTTCCACAGCAGAGGCGTGAGGGGCTGCCTCAAGCCCCGGCGTGAATGACTCAGTGAACCGGGGTGGGGTGTCTTGTAGGCCCCGCACGCTGTCCGTGTGCGACTTCAGGGCCAAATAGCAGGCGGCCCTTAACTGGGGGTTCCCAGGGGGCTGCTGGGCCTACCTGAGGTCTCCCCTTCCCCTGCCCCCCGCCTTTCACAGAGACTGGCCTATGGCATCACTCCGGAGAATGAGCATCACCTGGTGGCCCAGAGGAACGTCAGGCAGTTCCAGGTGGGTGCGGCCCCAACCATGCGGTGCGGGGGCCGCGGGCAGGGCCCTAGCTGCTCGCCGCTGGGCCCTGGGCGCTCCAGGCGGGACCCCACGCCACACGTGCCGTGGGCCAAGCTCACGAGGGTCTGGTGTCAGGAATGGGGCCGGTGGGGGTGGGTGGGAGGGGGCCCTGTCCTCAGCCTTCTTCCAGCTTTAGCCTGCCTCCCTGCTCTCCAGTCCTGGACTTCGCTAGGCTCTGTTCTCCCACTCGGAGTTGTCACCGTGGAGTGTCACCAAGCTAGGCTGAGCATTTCTTACCTGCAAGAAAGAGCTGTGGGCACATCAGCAATCGGTTGACCTGAGTCCTATGTTTTTCCCATGAATACACGCATGGCAGGGGATGAGGGGGGTTCCCAGTGAGCTCCCCGCTTTAGACTGGCCGTGTGACATTGAGAAGGGTCCTTTGCCCTAAATGGGTCTCGGTGGCCATCAGGGAACCCGTCTGCTTGTCCTCCAGGTCTTGGAAGGGATGGGGTGCCTTCTGCTTCCACTGTGCTTCACAGTGGGCCCCTTGTCCTTTGCTCCCCGCCCGCCCTGTCCCCACCCCTGGCGCTAAGATCCGGCTGTCTTCCCCGCAGTTGCAGCACTGGTTGACCATCTGAACCGCCCCGGGGAGCAACCCACCCAGCCAACGCCCAGGTCCACGTGTCCGCTCCGCTCCCGCCTGGGCACTGTCCAGGGACTCCTCCCAACAGGTGCCCTTCCCGACCCCCTTCCTCTTGTCCCCCTGACAATGATGTCCTGGCCTGGTTTTCCTTCGCCTTCCGTTCATCGGGCCTGAGGGCCGAGAGCTTCGAATGGCCAGCCCCAAGGGAGAAGAGGACAGGTGGACACAGGAACCTTGACTTCTGTCGAACCTCTTTTGCTTTGGGGACGTCTCACCCCGTTGGAGAGAACAGCCCAAGCCGAGTTCATGGCTTGGGCAGAATCTGCCTCCACGTCCTCTTGTACTTCGGGCCCCAGGAGCAGCCCGCAGTCCACCCAGTCCCAGGGAGGGCGCTGCTCTGGGCCAGACACCACAAACCAGTCACTAATAAAAGCCTGGCGGAATTTGGGGGTGGCGTTCACCCCTCTATCTTTCCTTTCCTGTACCCCGAGGCCAGTCCCCCATCAGCCCTCTGGTTGCGGAGCTCGGGGGTCCGTGGAGAGATGCATTGGGGGGTCTCAAACAGAAACCTTCATAGTTAGTTTTCACTCCGGCTAATCTGAGTCTGACTTGCGCGTTCCGGGACAATCTGTGGCTTCTGGTGGTCTGATGGGTCCGAGCCATGCAGATCAGAGGAAAGAACCACAGGGGCCACGTGAGGTCTCACCTGGTCAGGGACATGGAGCCCAGCAGCCCATCTGGTTCCTGAGACCTTCCTGGGACCTCGGGTCAGGAACCATGCGAGGCCAGACCTGGATCTGCACTGTGGGTTCTGTGCTGTCCCCACGGGGCCAGGTGGGCGCCCGAGGGTAGCCCGACAGGCTGTCTGCTTAGGTGTTACCCACAGATTCCTGCAGTCTTTCCTGGAAATCCCCTCTGCAGGCACCAGGGGTCTCCGTGGAGGGGGGGGTGTCCCCCAAAACTCCCTTTGTCTCTTATCATGGACTAACCTTGAGGGCAGGGTGAAACCAAGCACGTAGCAGCCTAGTCATGCAGGTTGAGGGGACAATATTCTCAATTGATGGGGCAGGTTGCAGGTTGTAGAGTGTTTCTAGGTTGACTTCCAATAGTCACGGGCAAGGGGTGCCCCCTGGTGGTGGTGGTGGTTAGCTACAGCTCATTCGGAGCAACGATTCGGACAGAATTTGGTTAAACGGCTGGTCACCATTTTGGGAGTTCTGTTTATGATTTGAGTCTCTTACACTCGCATTGAAAATCTACACTTCTGGGTTCTTACTGTGACTGCGAGAGTCCCCTGCTGAGTTGGGGTCCTTGGGCCATTGTTTGAAGAAAAGAGGGAAATCAAAAGACTTTGGATCTTTCCATATTAAAAAACAAAAACAAAAACACTCTTTAGCTTAAAGTCTGTGGCAGCTCCGATGGCAGGTGAAACCTGGGAGCCTCCACTGGAGGGGAGCAATCATGTGGGGGGCCGGGCTCCTGGAGCAGGGTGGCCGTCAACTGATGGGATCCATAAATGACTTGGAATCCTCCCAGGAAGGACCATTCCTCCCTAGTTGTTACAACTTTTTTACAAAACACTCTCACCCCCACCACCTCCCTTCTGCCCAGTGAGCATGGCAGGGCTGGCTTCTGTCTCCCCATTTCCCAGATGAGAAAACCAAGGCCCAGCATTTCAGATTCTCAGCCGCTAGGACATCCAGTCAGACCTTCATGCCAGATACCCTGTCTGTCAGCCCAGAGCACTTTGAAATTCACTGCCTGCTGTGGTCAGCCAGCCAGGGCTGTCCTCGCAAATACATAGAAATGCAGTCACAGAGCCAGCCAAGGAGCATTTCTGAGCAAAGAACAAGGTGTTGGAAGAAAGGAAGAGGGGCAGGGATGTCATTTATTCTCCTCTGGCAGGTTGGCAGGAGGAAGTGAGTTAGCCACTCTCATTGGATGAAAGGAACTATTGGGAATGGCTGGGGTGGGGGCTGGCCGACTCCCGGGCCCCTGCGGAGGGGGGCCCAGAAGTCCTTGGAAGTCCCCCTAAAGGTGCTGGGAGACCTCTGGGTTCATCTTCCACCCACATTTCATGTGCTTTATCATCAATAACACTTGGCTTCTTTTTTGTGCCCCCCCACCACACCTTATTTTTTGATAACAGAGGTTACCCGGAATAAGGGTGCTCCTGTGTACTGTATAGGGCACTTTTGACATTTTAGAAGATTCTAAAGGAATTATTATTTCCCATAAATGTGCAATGCTTGTTTAAGACAATCATGTTAACATCTGATGGGCATCCATCTGTTAGCTCGTCTTCGTTCCAGGTGCAAATGACACCAAGGAGAAGGGAGGGGCCAAGGTTTGCCAAACAGCAGGCTGAGTAAAAATCCCCAAAGATGCCTTAATCCTCAGAAGGGGCTCCTGCCCAGGCAGGAGCATCTGGTTGCGTAGGACCCATTCTGGTTGCGTGAGACTGAAACATTCTTACCAAGGAGGTTAGTTCTTAGTCCACCTGAGCTCATTTCCCACGTTTCCTTTGACTGCCAGAGAATGGAGAGGAACAGAGAGGGCTGTGGCGAGGTGGAAACTGCACAGCATTTGGAATCGCAGCCACCTCGCTGGGTTCCTGAGGGGATGGGTTTTCTCTCTCTGAATGTCAACATTCTTAGCCTGTCAAAGCAGAGTCAGACCAGAGAGTCAGAGGTCCCATCCAGAGAAAAAATTGCATCCTTGCCTGACAATGTTCTTGTGCTAAATTTGCAATGAAGGGAGCACATTGTTTACGATCAGACTTTTGAGAATGATCTGGTGATGAATAAATACCCTGTAGAGCAGAGAAATGTCAGAGTTCTGGCTTCCAGAACTTTTGCTGGCTTTTTTTTTTTTTTTTTTTTTTTGGACATCCAGTAATTTCTGTTTCTCCGCTATTTCTTCAAAGGATGCCAGAAATACCTGGTATGTACATGATACAGTCCTACCCTTGTGTTTTGAGGATTTTGAAGGAAACATGTTGGTATGGTCCTGTAAGGGCCAGGGTGCCCAGGCGCATGTGAGCCTGCTCTTGGGGTGCCTGCCCCCATCCCTCTGTTTCCCCATCTCTGTGTAAATAAGGACTGTGTCCATGGTGCCCTCTCTGTCAGGGACTGCCCCAATGTCGTGCGGATTTCTCTGTTTAGTGTGGGTTTACTTCACAAGGTGTTCTCTTCATGGAAATGTAACTGTACAGAATAATAAAGGATATTCCCGTGCCACATACCTGGTAGTGGAGTTCTTTCTGCCATGAAGGTAAAAGGCTACAAATGATATCGATTTGCCTTTGGTCAGCCCCCAACTAATACAGGAGAGGTTCTGGTCCCAGTGGCCCGCCTTTCACCTAATTTTTTGTATAACCCATGGAGCAGGAGACTGAAGGCACTGAAATCTATAATCCTCACTCTGGGGTGGACACATTTATACATAGATGCAAAATGGACACCCAGGGACACCAGGTCAGTGGTCTGCTTTTGCTTTTTATCTCTAGGCTGAATTTCTCCATCACCCTGCATTACATTGGCTTTCCACTTTAATCCACCTCACATCATATCTGTCCTTTGTTTTCCTGACAATTATCCTGCAAGCAAGGCAGCCCCCAAGAACATGTTTCCCAGTGGGCAGATAAGGACATTGAGGGCTGGTTGAAAAGTGACCCACCCAAGGTCACAGAGCCATGGAAAGGACAAAGTCCATGGACATGAGGAAGGTCCTGACAGGTGCCCCCAGAGCTGTTGGAAGAGACAGAAGGCTCTGAATACTGGGACAATCAAATGAGAGCTTGTTGCAGGGGACTGGGAAGGTCACTTTGTCACACAGCCTCCAATAGAACAGTTGAGGTGAGTCTGAGTGGGCCGATGCGGTTAGAAATGAAGGCTGTGGGAATGTTTTGGATCCCCAGAGCCCAGGTGGGACTGGCTGCTCTGATGCTGTGACTGAGTCACATTGGAAAAGGTACCATTAACCCTTGGTTTCCCTATCACTAGAACAAGAGGGTTGGATTGCATGATTCTGCAACATCCCTCGTGTCATTGGCTCTATGACATAGTCTCAAGGGGCTAATGACTCACCAATTCACACTACGATGTGAATGACTACCTTTCTAGGAAGCCAATGATCATCCCAGTGGGAGTCGCTATATTGGGTTTGACCTCTGCTGTGGTCACATGAAGGGGGCTGCATTTACCAAACAATTGGTCGACCACCTCATGGGGTCACAGGGAGTGTAAACTGAGGATATTGTTTTCAGAACTGTGTACCACCTTCCCCGGCTGTAGTGCACATCAGCTACATCGTTCCTGTGTGTCTCCTGTCTCTCCTTTCCACGTTCGCCCATTTCAGAGGCGGCTCCACGACTACTATGTTCTCATGCCGCTGAAACGGTGCCTCTGTCCCCTTACGGGGCTGCTGCCCACTTGAAGGCCATGGTCAGCCCAGCAACAAGGCATCTGCCTGCTGACCACCCCGAACTCATCCTCAGGTCCCTGTACAATTCCTGTCCTTGCACCACAGCGCCCCAGACTCCCCGGATGTTGCTGTTGAACCCTGACCCCCATCTCCAGTCACTTGGTAGTAACAAAACCCTGTCAGCGGAGAGAAGGAAGAGGGTCAGACTTCCGGGACAAGTAAGGACATCGCCATGCGGACATTTCTGAGGAGTTGCACAGTCATGGGGCATCAGAGTGAAGGTTAGCACGAGTGGCTAGACAGTTACATTGATAGAGGCGCCACTAGAGTTTTGGAATCAGAAGGGAAACAGGGTGCACGGAGTTCCTGGCTTTGTTCACGGAGAGAAGGGGCCATCCCCCATCGCAGGCTCACCAGCCGAGGGCCCTGGACGGAGGCTCCAGGCGCATCAGCACCTTGGACAAGGCCAACTCACTGCTCCTGTTTACCTGGCAGATAGACATGCCCTGGCTTCCCCTGGGCCCGTTCCTGGTCCTGGCTCTTCCCTGGGTCCTCCTGAGAAGCCCTAAGGCAGAGTTGTTACCCTCTTTAGAGCAGGGGGAAACAGGGACACTAGGAGCTGAAACAAACAACTTACTAGTTGGTGAGACTGGGATTTGGACCCAGGAAGTCTGGTTCCAGTCTGATTTTCTATCTTCCTGACCCGCAGACACAAGGCCTAATGAACATGGCCCAGCCGGAAGGGCCATGGGGCCTCCACTAGTACCAACACCCTTTATTATATTTACATGCAAAGATATTTGTATTTTTGTACAGTATATACACATACGAGGTCCGTCCCAGAGAAAGTATCGGTCACGCAAACTGTTTTAATTGTGTTGCTATTGGCTCAATACTTTTGGGGCAGACCTCGTATAAATGTGCATTCCTACATAAATGCATGCGTATGTATTTCAGTGCCTACACTGTGCTGGAATACAAATGACTTGTCCTGGGCCACCTAGGGGGTAGTTCATGGGTATAGCAGGGAAAACACCCCCAGTCCCATGCCCTCTAGTTCTTTATGCTCTGTATCAAGAAGCAAAGAGAAAATGACCCACGGACATGAACAACAGGGTGGGGACTGACTGGGAGAGGGGGTCCGGTGGGTGGGGCTGGGGAGAGCAATGAGGGGAAAATGGGACAACTGTCATAGAACAACAATATTTTTTTTTTTAAATAAAAGAAAAAAATAAAGAAGCAGAAAGATTTCACCTATGATCAATGCTGGGATGACAAGGTGTCCTTGAGAAGTTTAGCGAGGCCCTTCACCTGGACAGGCTTGGGGCCTGGGGCTGCCCCCGAGCTGCGTGAGACAGCCACCAGGGGTCACTTTCTGTTCCATCCACAGCACGTGGTTCTCTGCTCAGAGGGGGAAAAGGCCTAACCCGCCAGCAGACCCTGTGCCCCCCTTTCCAGCAGGAAGAACAGAAATGGAGAGAAAGGGGGGAAGGCAGAGGCCAGCTGTCCGTCCCTCTTCGTTCTGGAGAAAGGGGGTCTCTTAGTGCCCCACCCAGCCTACATTTTGTTGTCCCGGCTCACACAACCCGGCGACCTCTGGACGTTTCTGGGAACAGGGCTGCTCTGGACAGAATCGGGAGGGCAGTGAAAGGACAGAGGACACAGGTCATTGCGTCCCCCCCCCCGGGGTTTCCTACCCCTGACTCCGTCTTCAGCTGACAACAGGGGCTTTTGTGGGAAGCGCCCTGTCTGAGTGGCCGTAGAGAAGGGCTCCTCCTGGGGGCCCTTGCCCTGGGCTCGGGTCTTGCACGGTGGGGACTGACACACCCAGGGTTAGCACTCACAGAGGCGCCCCTAAGCCGGCTGAGCAGGCGGGTTTGCCGGTGAGCAAGCCATCTGCCGCCGCAGGTGGGGTTCGCTCCACTGGGCTGACGGCACCTTCAGTGGAAGCAGCTGATGAGAACAGAATCAGGGCACCGTGGCCACCAGGTGGCACCAAGCTCACTTCTGCTGTCGTGCAGGGGCAGAGAGGGCCTTAGGCGTTACATGCTTGTCAGAAAATGAAGTGGAGAGGCTGGATGTGAGCATGCTGCACCTGTCGCCCAGGTGTGTGCTGGGGACCATCAGGTGGAGAGTTCGGAAGGGCACTATTCCTCTCCCCTGGCTCTGCTCAAAGCCTTTCACAGGAAGAAGCAGGTTTGAAAGATCTGGTCTTGTCCCCGGGAGCAGGGAGTGCGGGAGCAGATGCAGGCCGACAGTGTGGCCAAGAGGACAGTCATGTTCCTGCATGGAGGGTGTCCCTCTGGGAGTGGCTAGGCAAGGTGGCGGAGAAAAATGCATCTTAGGGGTGAGGGGCTCCAGTAGTTGGGACAATGACTTTTAGGTGACTTGGAGCCAGTTGCTTGCGGCCTCTGGGTCTCCCTGTGTCCGTCAAGTGCCCGTCCTGGTGCACTTCCGGCTGAATCCACTGGGGACACGATCAATGCTCAGCTAGTGTCCCTGCAATGGCCGCTGCTCCTGCGCACACTGGGGGCTCCTCTCCACCGGCACCTGTGACTCCCTGCCTGGGGGCTTCCTCCGTGGGGCAGGTCACGGTGTGGGGGAGAGAAGCCCTGGAGGAATGACAGTGCCAATGTGCCAACCACCCTGCCAGAGGCACCTCCTGCCGCAGTGCCCCCTCTCTTTGTCCTTCTCCCCTGGGGAGGATGGGTTAGTCTCCAGCCAAGACGCACATGCTGACTTGGTCACCGAAAAAACATTATTTCCAAAATGGAGGCCACAGGTATAGAAATTCCCCTCTGTGGCCTCTGCCCAATCCTGCCAGATAATAAGATACCCCTTGGGCCCACAAATCCCTCCCTGTAGAGTGACCCCTGAGTTCCCCCCACATGTCTGAGGTCAGCTGGGCCTCCCCTTCACAGTTCAATGTGGTCCGTGCGGGGTGGCTTCTTGGCTGCATCCTTGGCATGGAGCTCAGTCCAGAAAGCCACCTCTTTGTCTTTCAGCTTCTGAGCTGCCTGGGTGGTGGCACCGATCTGCAGGTACCCTTCCTCCTGGTTGTACATGGGCCAGTGGGGCAGCCCCTCCCCATTGGGGTTCCTGAGAACAGAAAATGATCAAATAGAAATGCCCCAGGGCTACTCTCAAAGATCTGTAGGGTCCCCTAGCTTCATCCCCCCACCCAAAAGCTCATGCACTCCCAGAGACAGGGGTGTCACCCTTTCCTGGGCAGCCGGCTGCCGTTTTTAGACATCTGTCCTGTCAGAAATGCCAACCAGGAGCTGGATCATCAAGAGTTAGATGCTACCCCTCCCAACCAACACACCCTGCCCCATCCCAATGCTGCCGCAGTTTTGCTCACCCAGTGCGGGCGAAGTTGGCCCAGAACTTCATTACCATCTTGCTGAGCTGGATCTCCTCTTCTGGGGCGCCCTCTGGAAGAAAGAAGAGAAAAAGCCTTTGTTGCTTGCAGGGGGGTCAGGAGCCAACAGCAGGCCCGCCCCTTGAGTGCTTGTTCAAAATTCAGCATCTGAGCGCTTCCTCCAGACCCACCGCGTCCAAAGCTACATTTGAAAAAGATCCTGTGTAATTGATGTGCACTTTCAGCAGAAGAGTTACTGGCCGAGGGCTCAGGAAAGGGCAGGAGTCAATGCATAAGCTGATGCCTTTGTGTTTGGTGCCCACCTGTCCCCCTCTACTTGTCAGTCACAAAGCCACACCCCAGGGTTTCTGCCAAAGCCACCCCACTTCCCAGGACTCCTGTTTATGGGTGTGTTCTCAATCCTTCTCACCCACCCACATTTTCATAGAATCTAAGAAATAACAATGATCAGGAGGAGCCATCCAATCCAGGTGTGACCCTGGTGTGTGTCCCAAATACTCCCAAGATGGGTCACACACAAGTCAGCTGCACCTGCTGATAGCTAAGGTATTAAAGACATTTGTGAAAGGTAGTCTTTAAAATATCATATTCCTAAATATATTAACTTTTTACAAATATATATAAGTTTCAGGTGATAGACAGATGGTTGGGTAGGTAGGCTGGCAGACATACATTAGCCCTGATTCAAGACCAGCACCAACTCTAGCCCTACTCGTACGCTCATCCTGCTCACACTCTTGTGAGTGCAGAGTGACTGGTGACATTCTAGCCCTTGAGTGGGCCCTATGTTATTGACACCCAGATTTGGAGTCTCAGAGTGACCAGGACGAAGAGCACACACATGCACATTCTCCATCACGCATGTCAGAGCAAGAGAAAGGCAGGAACCTTTCTGGTTCAACTGGTTACAGTGAATTCAGGAAACTAGGACTTGCGGGGAAGGACAAAAGGTCCCAGCTGAAGGCCACCAAACCGAGCCTGGAGCCCAGACCTCCCAACTCCCGGCGTGCGGGGCCATCACCTTTTAAAAGTGGAGCCCCGAAGACGGAGAAGATCTCATCCCCGTGGTCCCCCATCACGGTCTTGGGTTTCATGTTTGACGAGAAGCTTGGGTGATACTGAAACTCGTACATGTAGGTGGGGGCTCCGGCATCTGAGAAGACATGATAGTAGATGTGCACCTGGGTGGTACTCAGGTCTCCAGGGGCCCTGAGCACTCGGAATGAGAGACACTCCTGGGTTCTGGGCCCAAAGCAACAATGTGAACAAGCAGCTGTCCCTTGTGAGTGCCAGCTGCATGCTGGACCGTGTCCCTGCACATGAGTTTCAGCAAAACGAAGAAGCAGGGTTTCTGGAAAGGTCCACGAGTTGATGAAGGTGCATAGTTGGGGCAGGCGGAACAAATTTGAGCCAGGTATTTGTTGAATGAATGAATGAATGAATGTTGAAACCTTGAGTAAATCCATTCAAAATAACTCATTATAGGAGCATTGAGTGAATTCATATAAACACCTTTACCTGCTGATGCATCCACATAAGAGCATCTGTACAGTTTACTGCATTTCATTGATAATAGGCTACATTTCATTCCTTTGAGGAATACCTGCAACCCAATTAGGTACCCCTTAAGGACAGTAAAAATGTGAAAAATGCTGAAAAAAAAATGAAAACAAACAAAAAATCACTTATCCCCCCACTCAGACAGATTGCTGTTAATATTTCAGCATGTACCCCTTCCATTGAAATCCAATTGGGATGATATTGGATATGTTATCTTGTAATGACTGTAATCATTTCTTACATCATTAAATATTCATCCACAAAATTATTCTATATCCCAACCGGAGGATGTAGAATGATTTATGCAATAGCCTCCTTATTCCATTGCCCTCTTGGTTTAGCAAGAAGTGCTGTCTGGAAGAAGCAGTCCTTCTGTGGTTCCATAATCTCCTTGTTCAATGGCTTCTTCAGGGTCAAGGTTAACCTTGCTTTTGCCATTTGGCAGTTTTAGACAGGAACTTAGGACCCAACCATCAGGGAAAGAACTTTTGTGAATGGGAGAACTTACTTTTGCCCTAAACGTGATAATGATGATGATGATATTATTATTATTATTCATCTCTGACTAACCCACTGAGACTTGTCAAATTTCCGCAATCACAACACAAGTCTTCCAAAAACAGTAGGACATAGATTTGGATAACAATTAGGAACCAGAAGAGAAGGAAAGGGAAGGAGAGACATAATAAAATATGCAAATTGTCACAGTGTGATGGTCCTCTTGGGGGTGAGAAAGGGCTTATAAAATTGACAACATTCTTTTAGTTTTTAAATCATAGTATATTAAGTGAGAGACTTAAGAAATGCACACTCTTAGTCACTGAAAACCAATGTCACTTTAAAATGCTCCTGTGGCCCAGATTAGTTCATTTCATCTTTAATAACCAATCCTCAGAAAGTTATTAGTGGCTTGGTTAAAGATTTATGCATGTGAGATTAAGCAAAAAAAAAAATTTTTTGTGGCATAAAAATAAAAGCAAATAGCCTAAATAGCCAATGGGACAAAAATACTAGAGTATTTTAATCCACGATAAAATAGATGTCTGGATGATGTCTTATTAACACTGAGGAAAGGCTTACAACATAGTGTTCTAGGATCAAAAACAATATGATATTAATTTTTAAAAAGATTTTATTATTTCCAGAGAGAGAGGAAGGGAGAGAGGTGGAGAGGGAGAGAGACATCCATGTGTGGTTGCCTTTCACCTGCCTCCAGCCACGGACCTGGCTGGAGACCTGGCTTGCAACCTGGTTATGTGCCCTGGCTGGGAATTGAACCAGTGACCTTTGGGTTCGCAGGCCAGCGCCTTATCCACTGTGCTACCAGCCAGGGCTGATATTAATTTTTAAACTATATGTAAGATGTGAAAAGATTATAAGAAAAATACTGAAAATTTATAGCAGGTACTTTTAAAGAAAGGAATTATGGGCAATATCGAGTCTCTTCTGCATATGTTCCCATAGTTTCAAAGCTTTCTACAACTGAAAGGTATGAATTTTATATTCAGAAAAGTTTTTTTATCAAAAAGAGTGTGAGACAAATACAAAAATGAAAGAATAACATTGATAAAAATCTGTGTAGTTCTGGCCAAAAAATAAAACCAGAAAACCCTAAACTTAAAGTCAAGAGAAATCAAATGAACAAAACACAGGTCCAGCCTGGGGCAAGCACATCATGCAGGAGGGGACACCACCAATGAGACAGGAAACAAGAGACAAGACCAAGGTTACTAGAGAACAGGTTCAACCCTTTATCTGGACCCTGGGAGGAGGAAGCAACCGCAGGAATGTGCCTTGAGGCACTGAGTGCTTGGAAGTACGGCAGGTCAGCTACAGCTCATTCTATCATATGTGTTATGGGTAGGGCCCATCAGAGAAAGAGGTAGGGACCAGGGTACTGTTTGCTGGCTTGCAGAGGAGGTGCCGGGTGAGAAAGGCCCCCTGCAGAAGGAAGGACCCAGAAGGGCCCCTCCTCACTAGCGATGAGCTCATCCATCCCTGACCTCACGCCCTGTCCACACGGCCTCGAGCCAATGTCACCCCTTTGGCTTTCTTGGTCCCAGACACCCTGCTGATCCCAGGCTTGGTTCCACTTTCTCCCCAGCGGTCCTGGTTAACAAACCCGATGATATTAGGCTCTGACCTCGGAGACCTTCCAAGACACATCTTCCAAGATTAGTCCTCTAGCCCCAGACCCCCGAAATTCAGGTGAGGAGCCCCTGGGGCAGATGCTGTGGGTGGGTCACCGCAGCCCTGCTCTGGGCATGGCCAGCCCGACTTCCCTCCCCTGTCCAGCTCTTAGCCTGAGGTCTACAGCCAGCTGAGACTTAAGTGCCCTTAAGTGCCGTAGTCCAAGTTCTGGGGAACTAACACCCTCCTAGGAGCAGCCTTCAACCAACGACCCCTGCAGGTGCAGGAGGACCCCAGATCCCCTGCCGCCAGGATAACCCGGAGACAGGTCTCCTGCTGGGTTCCCAGAGCACCCCAGTTCTAGGTATCCATGGTGGGTGCCTGCTTGGCCATGCAGCCTCATGGCTCCCTTCCTTCCCACGTCACTTCGACACTCCACTGGCAGTGTCTGAGGTCACCTCCAAATACACAAGTGGAACGAAGTCCTTTTCTCAGACCCTGCTTCTCAGAAGCCAAAATAGGCCAGTGCCCTTCCCCTGCAGGGCATGCAGAAGCAGCCAAGAAAGGCTGGCCTTCAACCGTTGGCACAGACACGCAGCACAGGTGGTGGGGTTGGTGTCCCTTCCTGCTCCACCTTCGGGACTCACCTCTGTGGGAGCGGGCCGTTATCACAGACGAGAAAGAGAAGACCACGTCTCCCATCAAGTCCAAGAACCGGTCTTTCTTTTTGACAAGGTCATCTGTCCCTCCTAAATACTTCTCAATGGCCACCCGAGTCAGTTCCTCAGGCAGGTTCTGAAATGGATCAAGAGTGAGAGCCACCTCCACCATCCCACCCCCCACTCCCACCCCCACCCCCAGTGACGGGCGCAGCTCTTCCTGCCAGTGAGGAAGGCTTGTGTTTAGGGCAAAGCCAGCAAGACCTGTGCACATCCTCCCTCTCCCCTCTCCCTGTGGCTAGGTGGAAAAGGCAAAAAAAAAAAAAAAAAAAAGGTTGTGGGGTGGGACCTTCTGGCCCCAGTCTTCATTCTGCCATTAACTGCTCAGTGACCTGGGACACGTCCCTGCCTCTGGTGGCTCTCAGCCTGTTCCCAGGCTTCCCTAGACCCTTACAGTTAAGGAGTAGGACTTCCACAAAATTGACTCGGCTGTCTCCTGGTCCAGCTTGCCTTCGGAGATCGGGTAACCCATGATCTGTTAAAACAACGGTGTAGTCTCAGTGAATCATTGGGAATTAACGGAAAAAGCCAAACCGACCGACCAACCAAACCAACGCAGGCTGGAGGACTGGTCACGTCTTGACGGGCAGGGTCTCTGAGGGATGAAGGAAATGAACTTATATCCAGAATCCCAAGGGGTGCAGAGAAGCTGTCCCGGGCCCCTGTGGCAGGCCAGAGCTCTGGTGCGGACAACGCAGACCTCGCAAATACCCCACCCACCTCAATGACCAGGAAGCCCCATATCCTGCCAGTATGGCTTTTGTCCTTCAGGATCACCTTTGCAGCTATGTTCAAGTGAGACCTGCAGAAAATCTCTGCAGGTGAGCATCCTACCGAGACCTTTGCTCTAAGCCTTGACCGGATTCTGATTCGGCTCTGAGTAGCTTGGGCAGGTTCCTAGGAGGACGGGGCCCAGCCCCCTGAGAAAGCCCTGCGCTGTTGGAAGGATTCACGGTTTGTTCCGGCTCAAGCCTAGTGCTAGGCACATAGGTCCCTGAAGCCCCTCTTAGAGCCGTTTGCGTTATGAATCCAGCTCTGCCCTCACTGATGTAAATCTACCCCCTAAACCGTTGGCTCAAGGACCTGAGAGCCATCTCCCCAAGGCACACGTTCCAGGGACAGGTCCTGCTCCCTCTCCCAGTCCCCAGGGGTGGAGAACTGCCCAGCTTCGGTGGGCACCTTGCTTCGGTGCCCTGCACACCCAGTCCTTGCCTCTGGGTTTGAGTTGTGTTCACCCTGGATCTGGCTCCGCTGCCGGGGTGTAACCAGTGTCCCGCTCTGTTTACGTTTGACAGAAGGGAAAACCCGTCGTGACCTAGAAGTCAGTTTTACCGCAGGAGGAAGCCAGCTTCTCTGAACCTCCCTAATTAGGTGCCGAGGGCACACTCGGAGATGCGTGCAGAGACAAGAAAGCCCCGGGCCTGAGGCTGCTTATGCCGGCGCCTTCTCCTTCCCAGGCCTCAGTTTCCTCATCTGCACAACAATTCTCTCCACAGGCCCTCCCGGCCCCTGCACTTCAGGGCTCTTGATTGGGGGCAATCAGAGAGTATGGGAGAGGGATCCCCCAGACCTCACCCCCCGGGGGCAGCTGGGGCCTCCCAGGGAAGATTTCCATGGAAATGTCAACTGTGAAGGGGACGGATGCCCCAGACCTGGGTGGGGTCTGAAGGGGAAGGGGGTCCTGAGCAGCGATGGGCCGCTGGTGGGAGGGGCGAGGAGGTGAGGTTGAGAGGCGGCACGTGCTCACCGTTGGGAGAAGCCAGCCAAACTCCTGCTTGTTGATTCCGATGATGTATGGCACAGGGTTGAATTGCTTTTCGGCCAGAATCTCTTGAGGCATCTTCGGCAGGAACACGCCGTCAACCACAGTGGACAGGAAGGGCTGGCTCTTCGGAAGAGGACAGAATGGTGTCCGGGTGGCCCCCTGCCCATGTCACACCCATGGCCCTGTCCTCCCCTCAGTGCATCTGAGCACCGGGGTGCCGTGGGCTTTGAGACCCCATGGCCCTCAGGCCCTATGTCCTGGTGGCCCGCAGAAGTTCTGTCACCTTAGCCTGACCCAGCTGGACAAGGGTCCAGACCCCAAGCCAATACGACTAACAACCGACAAGGACATAGGAGCCACCATTGCTCCCCGAAAAGAAACGGCAGGTTCTGGGGAATGAGCGCATCAGCAGGTGCAGAAAGGAAGGTGTGGGGGTTTCCAGTGGGAGCCCCCGGGACGAAGTGATCCCATGGAGCACGGACTAGAGGGAGGCCCGGCGATGCGGCCCCTTTTTGCAAAGTGCCTGGCACCTCGCAGGCACTCCGATGTGTTTTGAAGGGAAAGCGGAGACAAGGAGATCTGAGCTGTGAAGAAGGGGGCGACACGCCCTGACTGGAGGTAGGCCTGCAGCATGGGGAACTAGCTGGGCAGGGAAGGCAGAGGGGAAGGGAGGGGATGCCCAGCGGAGAACGAGAGCCCCATCTGTGGTCAAAGATCCCCTGTGTTAAATCTAAGGTCGTACCATCCCTCTGTTGAAAAACCTCCCGAGATATTCCGTCTGCCTTGGAATCACAATCCAGCCCTATAACCGACCACCCGCCACCCACCATTCCCTTCCGCCTCAGCCTGCCCTCTCCCCTGAGCCCTCTGCCCCAGCCACACCAGCCTCCTGCGTCAGGGCCCCTGCAGCCTGTTCCGTCTGCCCCCACTTGTCCTGACAGCGGGCCCCGCCCTCTGTGCAGAACTGGGCCTTGCCGGCCCCTTCTCACGGAGCCATTCCCAGACCCTGCTACGCACGCTCAGATCACTGGTGAATGCTATCCCCGCTTCCCACCTGCCTCTTCGCCACATCGCGGGCCGTCTTGAAACACCCTACATGTTTTGTTTGTTTGCTGAGGCCTCTCCTCGCTCCAAGAGGGTGGGGATCGTGTCTGTCCACATGGGCACACTCCCTAGCGCAGGCCCTGGCACATCGTTAGTGCTACAGAAACCTCTGCCGAAGGACCGAATAACCCTCAGGGCATCTTCGAAGGCGAGTGCTATCATCGCAAAGAGAAAGCAGAGAGGGCAGGGCTGGATGGTGCAGGGGTCATGTCATGGGAACCCGGCAGCCCTCTGGGAGGCGGGGTGGACGCTGTGGGAATTTCCTGCATGGCTGGGAGGCGGGTGGCACCCTTGGGACCCAGAGTCCCGGCTGCCTTCCCGATGGCCCCGCAAACAGTGCAGCTTGGGTTTGTTGACCCTGCACCCCCACGGAAGATCGGGGCTCCTCAAGGGAGGCTCCTGAAGAACCCTCATCCCGTGCCCCCCACCTCCCTGTGCTGGGGGTGCTGGTCCAGCCTCTGCCACTGAGGCATGAGGGTGCAGGAATGGAAACAAGAAAGGGTGAGGCCTGGCCCCGGGGACCAGAGCCAGTGACTAAGAGCAGCAGATGGGGAGTTCTGGGAACAGGCTCCGGTCCTCCTGGCTGGGTTACCCCTCTCTGGGCCTCAGCCAATAGAAACACAAGGAGTTACCATGAGTCCACAGGAAGAATTCTTTTTATTAACTTTAACTGGAGCTTAGAGGCATCAAGATGTAAAACCTGTAATCAAGAAGCCAAAGGTCCTTACCTCTCTGGGATCTCCAACCATATCAAGAGTGAAAAGTTTCTGTGGAAGCAGAAGCAGAGGATACAGGTGAGAAGGCTTCCCAGGAGAAAGGCTGACCTTTGTCAACTGTGTGCCACCCGACTAGGGGGGTAGGGCAGAGGAAGTGGGGACCCTGGTCCCCCGCCCAGCAGCACAGGGTCTAGGGGTCGGGGAGGGGAGGGGAACTCTACAGAGAATGTCTATTGTCTGTGCCTGCTGGGCCTTCCATCCATTTTCCCTGCCTGTTCCCCACCCCGGGCAACAACACCCCAGTTTTCCTTTGGGGGACCCTCCCTCATTGCCACTCTCACTCCATGAGTCCAGGCATCTATGTAAGACCTGGGGTGTCCCGTCTTCTTAACCACAGAGATTGGTTCATGGATGGGCATGGTGCCTATAGGTCAAGCCCACAGAGTTTACCCGACAACTCTTGCTGGAATCTTTGGGGAGGGGGGTTTCTAAGCAGATAGGATGCAGGTGTAGAGGGTGTCTTTCACCTCCCCAGGGGGCACAGCTGCCTGAGAGTAAAACCGACACTGAGGGACAAGACTTTCAATAATCTACGCATATCTGGATCCAGCCATGCCTGAAGCCATCCACTCCTGAACTTTTCAGTAACCTGAAGAATCTGTGACAACACATGCCTTTCTCTGCTCAAGGTGCTTTGCAAAGAGTTTTCTCAGCTTGCGTCAGAAAGCCCTGACTCCCGCAGCCTCGCAGAAATGCAGCCCGCTGCAGGCTTCATGCTGTGCATGCTCTCCAAGACCACGCTGACTGCAATGATGGGCTGCAGCTAAAGGGTCAGATCTGGAGGCAGAAACAACCAGTAGGTACCTCCTTTATGGGCTGTAGCTCTACAGGCCAGGTGCGTATGGTGTGTGTGCGTGTGTGCGCGTGTGTGTGGTGTGTGTGTACGCATGCATGCATGCTGGGGAGAGCAGATTAACATGGAAAGGCTTCCACATGGTCTCAGAAAATCTCAGAAGGGTACCATGGGCTCTGAGGTTCTCTGTGTTTTCCCAAAGTCCCCAGTTCTCCCCTTGCAACCGTATCAGCTGGGTCCTCTTGTGCCACATGGAACAAATTTGCCTCTTTCCAAGTATCAGAAAACAGCTGTGTTTTAGTTCTTCGAATATACTGGTTACCTAATTCGAGCCTGAGAAACCAGGAGCCGTGTCCTAAAGACACCCTGGATTCAACCCAAGGGAACAGAGCGCAGTTTGGTGCGAGAGGCCTTCCCTGGGAGCCCACAAATGCCTGCAGGGGTCAGACAGCACATCCAGAAATTCAGGTTACTTTTGGGCTCACGTTCACACTTCTCCACAAACGAAGACACAGTTCCCATTGACCCTAGATGCTGCATTCTCTGGTGTCTGTCTTATGTAGCTTCCACGTGATAGCCCAGGTCACAGCCAACCATCAGTCCTCAGATGTCACCTTCTCTCTGCAGCATCCCTGCTTCCTGCAATGAACGATCCTCCTCTCTGTACTCCTAACACACTGGTGGGTCGGTAGATGGATGGATGGTTGGGTGGTTCGATAAATGGATTTGGTCAATGCACGGAACTGCATTGACCGAATGTACGTATTGGATGGTTGAGTGGGTAGTTGAGTGGATAGACGGGCAATAATTAGCATGTACATGATGGATGGGTCATTAATTTTAGAGGGATGAATAATGGAGTGAAGCTACATGGTGGCTAGATGATGCATGAATGGGTGACAATAGATAAATGAAAGTTATGGATGGGTTGATATTAGAATGATGAAAGGGTATTGAAGAACTGGATGGATTTGTGGAGGGATAGACAGTAAGATGGTGAAAAGATGGATGGATGGATGGATGTTTATCCTAGAGTCACAACGGGGGCAGGGTCTCAGAAAACCTACAAAGGTGGGCCACCACTGGGTTATAACTGATCCTTTCTAAATTAACCAAGATCCATCATGACAACCTGCCTGGAAACCATTGTTCTTAATATCCCCATTCCCCAACTTGAGGATAGCCATTACCCGTGGGAACAGATCATGTTAACGTTCTTTTAAAATATCTCTGAAAACAAGAATGACAACATGGTAAATTTGGACAGAACCGGGGGATTATTACACTATTGGTGATCACGTTAGGTTTTGATTTTGCCAACATTTGAGATATTTCATAAGAAAAAAGGAAAAAAAGAGATTCCCCCTTCACGTTGAGGGCTGACATTACTACTGAGAGATGAGACACTGTCCTGGACGGCTTTTCTGGGGCCAAGGTCACAGGGCGGGGGCACCTGTGTGGCCACGGGAACGGGCGTCCATACCATTTTGAACAAAGTCTCCAAGAGCTCGTCCTCTGACTTCTGGCGCAGGCAGTGCACAATGACAGCCGAGGTGGTGGTCTTGCAGCCCGCAAGGACAGCAACTTGCTGCAGAGATCACAGGTGACAGCAGGATTCATGCGCTCTGTTGCTTCCGCCAGCGAGATGTTCTAGCCCAACCTCAACCTCCATTCCCAGAGGCGGCAGAGGGGCCGCAGAAAACTCTCTAGACAAGCAGATGTAGGTCACGCCCACCACGCACCCCTGTCTCAGGAACCCCATCTCTCTCACAGCGGGCAGGATGATCGCAGAGCTGGATGTTCAGAGTGGGGCATGGAACCCAGAACTACGCTGTCTGGTTTCAAACCTTGGCGCTTCCTCTTACTAGCATTTGTCCTCTAGTAAGTACTGACTGCAAAGTGCGGCCAGAGAAGTTGAAATGGAGAAAAGAAGGCAGCCCCACAACGGCAGGGCCATGGAGCGTGTGCACAGGCTCCCAGAGCCTAGCAGAATGTCTGACACAGAATCAATGCTCAATACAGAGAGGGGGGTAAAGGAAGGGGGAGAGGGGGAAGGATGAAAGAAATACATGAACAAGGGGACCATGTAAGAGCAAGAATAAAAGTCCTAAACTCCCTTCATTTTGCCAGTTCCTAGTTCCCATTTGACAATGAAATCAAGCCCCATCTCTGCCACCTGCTTCCTTGAAATAAATTCCTCCTTCCCTGACCTAAGCTCCCCATCCCTGGCCCCAGTGGGCACTGGTCAGCAGAGCCCCCCGCCATTCCCAGTTCTTTCTTCCTTGGATTCCTAACAGTCTCCAGAGAAATACAAAGTCCTCACCAGGGTCCTGTGCAGTATGGCTCCTGCTCATGTCCCCATCCTCAGCTCACTCCAGGTCCCCTCTGCTCTTTCCATTCTGGCTACTTCAGCCTTACTCACTCTTTCACTGAAGATACTTCCTCCTGCCCCAGGATATTTGCACATGTTGTTCCTGCTTCCTAGAATAATCTTTCAGCTTAGTTCTTTCAGCTCACAGACTGAAGTTCAATCCACTGAGCCAGCTCAGCCAGGGCTCCCTAGAACATTCTTTTCTCACCAAGTAAAGTACTGCCCATCCTTGTGACCTCAATGTATTGGTCACTTTCTTTAGGAAGCCTTTCCTGATAACAACCCCCTACACTAGACCAAGTGCTCCTTTGAATCCTGGTATGACAGTAAGTACCTCTCTTTATTTTTCATTAGTTGACATTTTATAATTGTGCGATTATGTATCATAATCATTCACCTGTCTCCTCCATTAGAATGACAGTCACACAAGGCAGCTAGATGTCTGGTTATGTCGAAATTATTTGTTGAATGAACAAATGAATCAATGAATCAATTCTCTAGGATCCTCTCCCTCAGTCACAAGCCCCCAGCGGGGGAACCCCTCTGGGCCCATAGGCTGCAGGGGATGACCAGAACTCAGGCCCTCAGAGAGGCAAGACACGATGGCATCTGCTCCCCACTCGTGGCCCAGCACCCTCCCTTGGCACACTTCGGGGAGCGTGGTCAGTGAGTGGTGACTGCACTGGCAATCTGGAGTTGTGAACGTGACCCCAGCTCTGCAAAGGCTGTCCTGTGTGGGACCTACCTGAGCTATGGCCTTAACGTCCGTCTTGATGAAGTTAGGGAACATGGCCGTGCCACTCTCCGAGATGGCCCGGTGGAAGAGCTTCCTGGCCAGGGGAGACATCACCTGGAGGGAGCGGAAGACAGTTTGGGCTCACGGTGGTGGGTGTGTGGGGTTGTTTTCAAGAGCTTCCCTAGCTTGGTCCTGGCCCATTTCCCTGCAGACCCTGGGCTCAGTGGACATGACATGTCCTGGCCTGGCCTGGCCTGGCCTGTTCCCCAGGCTGACCCAGAGCACCAGCTTCCCCAAGAAAACCTCAGCCAGTGACAGCGGAAGATGAGCCGAGGAGCGGAACAGGAAGTGTGAGGCAAGCGCTGATTTTAACCATCAAAAGTATCTGAAAGACAGCTGGGCAAGTCCCAGGAAGACGTTAAAGAGGTCGCTGAGTCTGCATTCCCATTACTAAACATTTACCCTGAGAGAAAGGATTCCGGAGGCTCACTGTGATTTCTAGGAGTGCCCATGCTGTTCCTAATGGGGAACACTGGAAATTACCCCAGGTTTCGAAAAGCATGATTTGGGGTAAATAAGCTATCTTTCATTCTTACCATGGAATACTATGCAACTATTTAAAAAATGAAATTATGGCAGAGTATTTAACAGTTAGGGAAATATTTATGTTATATTTATAATGCCCAGGAAGGTTTTTTTTGTTTGTTTGTTTGAAAAATCATCAATAAATGATAGCTAGGTAGGTAGGTAGATAGATGACAGGGTACGTCATTAAAAAAAAAAAGACAAGGAAAATAAGTGTCCTAAAGTCCATGGGGACTATCCCTGGGTAATGAGGCCGAGGATGACTTTTTTTTTTTTTCTTCTTTGGGCTTATTCGTAATTTTCCCTTTTCTCCACTTTACAGAATATATGAAGTTATTCTGAGTATTTAGTTATGAAAGGAAACCTGAGGCAGCCGCTGGGGTTCCTACGGGCTGTCAGCTTCTTCAGATCTCGTTCTCCACCTCTGCGCCCCGCCTCCCCCTGGCCTGTCCTCCGTGTTTGTACCCTCTTGTACCCAGCCCTGGTCCCCAGGAGAAGGGAGGTGTGTCCTAATGTAAAAATGAGGGAGCTCAGCCAAGGCAGAAGAGGAGACATGTGGCAAGCAGGGGCTGCGGATGGCCGTGGCCACCTCTTACTGGGATGCTGCTCAGCTCCGAGCTTCCTGGGGGCCAAGGCGAGCTTGGTCATGAGCCCTCCACCCTCTGACGCTGCGCAGGGCAGGGCCACCTGCACTCCAGGCCTTGCTGATAAAGGTGCCCAGGGCTGGATCAGCTGGTTCCCAATGGGTCCCATCGGCGGCCATGTCAGGGCCAGGAACACTTACAAGAACGGAGACGCTTTCGCCTCCTGCTGACTCTCCGAAGATGGTCACAGAGCCTGGGTTCCCTCCAAAGTTGGCGATGTTCTCCTGGACCCAGCGCAGGGCGGCCAGCTGGTCTAAGTGCCCCCAGTTCCCCCGGCTGTGCTCATCCCCTGTGCTGTGGCAGAACAGAGTGTGGGACGGTCATCGTGCCAGTTCCCCAGGCTGCAGGCTGGCTGGGGCCCTGGGCGAGCCTTGGGGAACAGGCCAAGCCCTCCGCAGTCCCAACTCTGAGGGTCTTGCCTGCCTCCCGTCCATAACCTGTCCGCAGGTTTCACACTCACTCACCTGGCCGCACCCACCAAACACTAACCTAATAGCCGCCTGCACCAGGGAACAAAACAGGCAACCCCTCTAATGCCACAGAGCTCCCACTATAGATCCGGGACAAATAGAAAACTATAGACGATAACACCCGGTAGTGACAGTGCTTTCAGGGAAAATAAGGCAGGAGAGGAGGTGAGGCAGTGGGGTCCTGGCTCAAATCCTATGTTCCGGGAGGGCCTCCGTGAAACAGCAGCACCTGAGTCAAGGCCGGAGTGACTGAGCACACAAGCCCGGCAAACATCCCAAGGAGGGACTTCCGGGCAATAGGAATGGCAGGTGCCAAGGCCCTGTGCCCCGCGAACAGAAGTGCGAGTGTAGAGCCTGCAGCTGGAGAGGGCCCTGGGGTCTTGTGAAGGACTTGGGTGTCATTGCAAGTACCATGGGAAGACGAGGAGTGACACGATTTTAAGGGTGGAGCCTTGGGGACTTTTCTGGCCAGCTGGGTGTGGGGTGTGAACACAGAGGAGGGTGCAGCTTTGCCGCCAGGCTCTTGGGCTGAGCAACTGGAAGGGTGGAGCTGCTAGGGCCCAGCTGAGGACAGGGAGTGTTTCTTGGGGGGGGGGGGGGGGTAGGGGGAAGGTGGGCAGTGAGAGGTGAGTGTCAAGTTGACCCACGTGAAGTGAAGGCACCCTTTAGGCATCAGGTGGAGATGGGAGGAAGCAGTGAATTACGTGCCTCTCAATCTCAAAGGAGAGGCTGGGGCTGACCAGAGGGAGCTGTGGAAGGGGCCCAGGTCCCTCAGAGAATGAAGGGGACCCAGAGCAGGCTGCATGCACCAGGAAGAGCAGGGGGACCACTGAGGGGGCCCAGAGGAGCAGCCCTGAGGTAGCAGGTGGCCGGGAGCCAGGAGAAAGAAGCATTTCAAAGAGATGTGACGCATCACGCATGGACATGTGGGTGCTGTCAAGGCTGGAGGGTCCCTGTGACCTCGACCAGGGCAGCCTGGTGGTGAGGCCCGAGGGGAGGCAGAGAAATGGGCTGAGGGGGTGTGTGTGAAAAAGATGGGGAGTCTCAATGAAGCAGATGCATCCTGGGGTATGACTCACCTGGGGTCACCCTCCTCCAGCCCCGGAGGTCTTTCCAGTGGGAACCCGCCCCTCCACCTGCCACCTCGGGGTCAGAGGTCGGGGGGCCAGTGCACTTAGAAACTCTACCCTGTGTCCTAAGGAAGCCTGTTTCCTGTCTGTAGCCTCTACCTCTGACTCCTGCACGTGCCAAATGCAGAAGGGCATGAGCTTGAGTGAACCGGCCTCTCCTCCTGGGAGGGCTGACCCTGAAGCCTGAGGCCTCCAGCAGCCTCGAGCCTCCCCTGAGCTCCCACCTGGAGCCGCCCCTGCCTGACTTGCCCACGACGGGTAGGGTGTTCCGACAGCCGCTCTGACTGCAGTGTCATTTCAGGGGTGCAGGACGTGCGGCGGCAGTGCAGGCAACAAGCAGATGAGCGTTTCAGAGGAGGTGACATTGGAGTTGGGCGCTAAGGATGGGCAGAACAGGCGTCCCAGGCAGAGGGAACAGCCCAGGCAACAGCTCGGAAGCAAGTGGACCAGTGCGACTTGGAAATGAGACGGTGGGCGGAGCCCAGTTACGAAGGGATGTGGGTGCCTCACTAGGGGACTTGGCAAAGATCTCCTTGGAGGCTGACATGACCGCACCTGGGTCTGAGCACCCTCACGTTGTGCCAATGTACAGGGAGGCGCAGCCAGTGTCTTACCTGAAGAATCCCCAGATGTTCAGGCGGTACTGAATGGTCACCACCACCACGTTTTCCTGCGCAGAGAGGGCCAGCCCGTCGTAGGTCGATGCCCCGCCCACTGTCAGGCCCCCTCCGTGGATCCACACCATCACCTGGACAGGAAGCAAGCGGTCACACCGCTATTAGAAGCAGAGCTGGGGAGGACCTTGAGAGGTTGCCTGGTTTGGTCCCCTCCCTGTTGACCATGACTCAGGGAGGCTGGTCTCCAAAGTTCATCAGTGCCCAGCGGTAGTCCCTCAGCGCCCCGTTCTCCCACGGGGGCCAGGCCACCACCCCACTTGTTGCAGCCTGGTGGCCCCAGATTCTCTCTCCAGCCCCAGGACCACCTCCTCAAGGCTCTCCGTGCTGAGGACACCATCACAGGAACAGCCAAGGCCAAGGGTGCCATCTTCTCGCTGGCACTCCCAGCATCCTCACACATGGTTTTCTGCACACTGAGTGGCAGCCCTTGGGTGCTGGTTTGCTTAGTTACCTCTTGTGCGGTGAGTTAAACTTCTCTTGTGGGTGTGAATGATGATCTCAAGGAGCATATGTGCCCCTGGTGGTATCTCTTCCTACTACCCCCTCCCTCTTCCTCCTCTGGACCCCCAAATCCTACCCAGCTTCCCATGCACTATCTAAGAGCCACCTCCTCCCAGAAGTCTTCTATCACTTGACACACATCTAAAAAGCTACAGAATTCTATAAATAACAATCGAGGAGGAGCGTGGACACAACAATTCATAAGGAATGACTTTTTGCATTTCAAGAGCTCACTTTTGCAGGGAAGTGAGAGTGGCTAAAATAACGATCTTGTGATTGTTTTGTTCATGAAAAACGAGAGAACTCTAAACAAGAACTATATGGCCAAGTACCTTTATATACTTTACAATGACCCCTCCGGGAGACTACTGTTGCCCCATTTAGCAGACAGGAAGATTGAGGCACTTAACCTGTCACATAGCTAATAAACGGCGGACCCATGCAGTCTGCCTCCAGTGTCCGTAAGTAAAGGTTCTCCTGCCTCTGGGTTCCCAGAGCACCTGTTCCTCCTACATTTCTGATCCTGCCTACGTCCAGCAGAGGAGCTGGCTTCCGCCACCTCTGAGTGGAGGCTGAGCTGAGGATGGTCAGCAGGAGTTTGCTGAAGAAGCTGGTCTGTGTGTGCAGCCCAGATAGCAAGATCCCCAAAGTCAGGGGCTGATGGTAACACCTGAATGCTCTTCCTTGCCCCAACCCCACTTCTGGCTACGAACATGGATATGGGGGTGCCGGGTGCGTAATGGAAGAATGAATGGATAAATGAGTGCCCACCTCTTCGAGCCAAGTATGTTCAGGGTTGCTTCCACGTGCAGCCCCAAGTTCACGAACCCACCTCCCCATCCTTGGGCACCTCTTGCCAGGGTTGTACCTTGGGGACAGTTGGGTGTGCACAGCCCTCGTTCTCAGGCCCAGAGATCGCCACCAGCAGACCCACCTCCATCCACCTTCCACCTGGGTGCCTGCCCCATCTCTGGGCCTCTGTGTACCGAGGAAATGCTGACTCGCTGGGACCCAGCCATTAGCTACAGGGGAATCCCAGATAATGGCTCAAAGGAGGGTGCTACCTGGATTGCCCCAGGCTCTGTCACCAGGGGACACTGACTGCTGTCAGAGTGGGGTCTTTGCATGCTGAGAAAGACCCCACGTAGGCTCGGTTCCCCTGTCTCCGCCATCGGGCACGGCTTTGGTCCTGCAACGGTGCCAGGCGGCCTCACCTCCCCCTCCCGGACCTCAGCTTCCCCCACTGTATAAGAAGGGTCGGGTTGTTGCCCTCTCTGTAAGGTTCCTTCAGGCTCTACCTTTATAGGAAATTATGTCTTAGCTTCTCAGGAATCAGATTCTTGATCTGGCAACCAACAGTGCGCACTCTAGCCCCTCTGTTGGCATAAGACAATGTGGGAACACTGACTGCGGGGGGCACATGCACAGCCGCGTCCCCTGGACGCACCACGACCACCCCCAGGGGAAACCAAGGTCTAGGAAACTGGTGTTTCCCGCGGTTGCGCCGCCTGGCTGTGGCGGGGAACAGACGCCCCTCAGGAGCTGCCTCCACCCTCCCGACACCGGAGTTGCTGCCAACGCCAGAGCGCGCCCACCCACCGGCAGCCTGCTATTCCTCGTCAGGTCTGCGGGGGTGTAAATGTTCAGGTAGAGGCAGTCTTCGGAAAACCTGAGCGGGATGTTCTCCTTGCGGTTGGTGAAGAGCTCAGAGAGGACCTGGCCCGTCACTGCGTCCTGGGAGCACCTGGAAGGAGCATAACTGGTGACATTTACGGAGTCCTCCCCGCACACGCCAGGCATTAAGTGCTCCTCAGGACACCTGGGAACTGATAGCTTGCCAGGCCCGTCCCCCAGGACACTCCCACCCACACCCCTCCTGGCCCACCCACTCCCCAAACATGGCCACGTTCAAGACAGGAGCATAAACAGGTCATACTTCTCCTCCTCGTCAACTGCTACACTTGTCACCTTTGTCCCAAAGCACTTACTACATTCTAACATTACGTAACTTATTAGTTTGCATCTTGTTCGTTATCAGTCCCTCCCTGCTAGAACGCAGGCCGTGGAAGTAAACATCTTTGTCTCGTTTGCTCATGGGGCCCAGCAACCTAGAACATGCCTGGCACACAGTAGGTGCTCAATAAATACTTGGGGAAGCAAGGGCTCTAGGTGCTGTGGGAGCTCTGGAACGCTTTTATGGACATACCACATCCTAACAATGGCTAAGCGGCTCAGAGGCTCGCCTTAGAGATTTCCTGCACGCCTTTGGGGGAAGCCAGCACTTACATAGGAGGGTACGAGGTGGCGTTCTTCACGAAGGTCCATGGCTCTGCAGGCTGCGGCGGAGTGAACCTCAGAGGCCCAAGAGGAGGCTTGGCAAAAGGGACACCCAGGAAAACGGCCACGGGCTCTGCGACCCCTTCCATGCTGACATACTCCCCCAGGACTTGGCCCTTTGTGGTGTCCACCACGGGTGGCGAAGGTGGGCGCCCTGTGCGTAGCAGAGAGAATGAGGACACAGCAGCGGTGAGAGGTGTGACCTGGATTCCGGGTGGGTCCAGCCATATGTGACCTTGAATGAGACACCTCAACTCATAGGCATTGGTTTCTTTTTGTGTAAAAAGGAAATGAGGGGGCTGTTCTTCTTAACCCTTAGGGTTCTCCTAAGGAGCACATGGGAATGGAGCATCAAGGGGAACATGAAAGCAAGGGGAGCTGTGGGCCTAGACATACGGCTTCCATGCTTAGGAGCCTCTGGAAATAATTATCAATCAGTGGCCCGGTGCTGAGCTGCTTGTGGGATAAAAGGGGGAACAAGAGGCAGCCCCCCTTCTCAGAGGGAGAGTGAGCCACAGACACACTGGAACCCCCTGCTGGGAAGAAAGCAAGAAGTGGCCGGTGTCCTGAGAGAGCTGGCAGTGAGGTGTCCAGGAGTGGTGGCATCAGGGAGGCAGTGACCTGGGCGTTGGGACTTGCAGGAGGGGACCACTGAGCAAGGGAAGATGGGACAGGGGTACCGCGGTACAAAGCAGAGACAAGGCTGTGCCAAGGCAGGGAGACATATCAGCGCTCACATCTCCTCTGGTCCACCCTCAGGGGCCTCAGGGACCCCCTCCTCAGAACGATTTCCAGCCTCTCAGCCTCCCAACTGCTCCCCTCTAGACACAGACAAGAGGCCGGTCTCTCTCAAAGTGCATGGCCAGAGCTAAAACGAGTAATTCAGATTTGGTCTTAGAGGAGACCACCCCGTGACCTAGTGACACTAGAGACCCTACGTGCAAAAGAGGTCATGAAACAGCACCCAAGTCTCATGTTACTAATGGTCAATTCCATACTGCGGCCACGCAGGTGGCTCTCCTTTACTGTATTTGTGAATTGTTAGGAGCACCAAGAAGTTCTTCCTTGGAAGCGTCTACGTCAAGACACCAAGGGGTGGTGTCATTGCCGGTGGCGTATTTTTTGTTGTGCTTTCCAAGGTTTCAGCATTGAACATAGATGCCTGATTATAATTAGAAGGATTTTTTTTTCAATGAATAAATACAGTGACATCTATAGGGAATTTGGGAGAGGGGCTTGGTTGGTCCCCGACCAGAGGGAGGAGTCCTGGGAGAAGGTCAAAGAGCTGAGCTGTGTTGCTGAGTTCCATTTCAGACAGGCGCAGCGCAGATGTCCATGGAGTATTTGGGTGAGCAGGTGCCACAGGAAGTGGGCCTTTTAAGACTAGCAGAGGCCAGGTGAGAGAGCAGAGGAGACCAGAAGGTGCAGGTGCAAACCATGGATGCGTGCGATGTCACCAAGGAGGCCAGGGGGCCAGAGAAGATAGAAAGAGGCAGGGAAGATTCAGAGGAAGCTGCAGCTGAGGACAAGAACCTCCCAAGAGTGGAGGGAGGGGGGCATCTTACCTTGTAGGGGGAAGGGCAGCGGGGAGCTGGTGGAGGCCTCGGTAGAACGGAGTGCCGAGGGCTTCAGGGAGGGGAAGGCGGGTACAGTCTGAGCAGAAACCAACCTTGCTAAAAGCCTGGCCTCCAGGAAGTCGAGGATAACCTTTGGGAGTGATGCAGTGCCCGGAAGCCCCATTGACAAGGGTGGAATGGAGGGTGGTGGGTTGGGAGACCCACACAGTAATGCCAACAGCGGCAGTTACCTCTAATGTTAAGTGTCCTGTTTATATGTTGAGCGCTTCCTATTTGCCAGGTGTGCCTTCTGGTTTGCTGACTCTTCCCAGGAGCCTTGCTAGGGAGGCACGAATATGCCCCCTTTACAGATGAGGAAACAGAGGGAATGGAGGTGGCCTCGCCAGGGCATAGCCAGCAGCTGGGGATTGTCCCGCTCCTAATGCGGAGCCTTTCCGACTCTGCCCTCCTCAGTCCCAGGCACCACAGAGTGCACACCACCAGAAAGAAGATAAAACACAGGTGGCTGCTGCACTGTGGAGTCAGGAGCCAGACAGTGTGTGCAGAAACCTTCTACTCTCTTCCTTTTTTAAAGCTTTTATTCATTACTTTTTTAGAGAGAGGGAAAAGGAGAAAGAGAGAGATCAATGTGCCCCCAGCTGGGGACCAGGCCTGCAACCCAGGTGTGCGCCCTGACTGGGAATTGAACCAGCAACCCTTTGGTTTGCAGGCCGGCACTCCATCCACTGAGCCAACCAGCCAGGGCAGAAACCTTATTTTCTTTACTCTTGCCTTTCTTTTTCCCCTTTGACTCAAATTGGCCTCACCCTGCACTCTCACTCACCTACCTCCCTCTCCTTTGCTGAATCATTAAGCCTTCAGGACAGGACAATGAGGTTCTTCTAGTCAGCATCCAGTCATCTTAAGAACAAGGTCCTTATTTGTTTGTTTTGTTCATTATTAATCTGAAATGGGTGAGATCATATGGTATTTGTCTTTCACTGACTGGCTTATTTCACTAAGCATAATACTTTCTAGTTCCATCCATGTTGTTGCAAAGGTTAGGAGTTCCTTCTTTCTTTCCATTGTGTAAATGTACCAAAGTTTTTTGATCCAATCATCCACTGATGGGCACTTAGGCTGTTTCCAGCACTTGGCTATTGTAAATAGCGCTGCTATGAAAATAGGGGTACATAGGTTCATACATGGAACACAATGAATAGACCCCCAGTGGGCAGAGGGGAGGGGGGAGATGAAAGGGGAGAGGAGGAGGCAAAGAAGGGGAGCAGTTTAGTCAAGGAACTAGTATGGAAGAACCATGCATATGGACAACAAGTGAGATTGATTTTGGGGGGGAGAGGGTGGGTGGGGAAGGGGGCAGAGGGAAGGAAAAGGGGGATGGATGTCATAAAACAACAATAAAATAAAATTAAAAAAAAAAAAAAAAGAACAAGGTCCTGGGTCAAGTGACTCTTGGTACAGTTTTCAATCACATGAAACATAAATATATTGGCCTCAGTTGTGTTTTAGCTCCGGACCCAGGGCAGTGGAAGGATCCCACCCAACAAATCCCATTGGACAGGCCGACATCGGGCCCAGATGCAACTGTCAGTCACCCCTACCCTGGCACCAGCCAACCCTCAGAGGCCATGACCCTAAGTCCATGAGTCACCATGGTTTACAATCGTCTTTTCCTTCTATAATCCACCGCTGGAAGTTGCAGAAGGACCTGGTCTTTGGGCACAAGCTACCTGTGACTCTGGGCATGTCTCCATTAACCACTCCTTACTTTCCTGGCTGCAAACTGGTGTTTGTGTCTTACTGGGCCTTGGTGTGCACAGGGGAACAGGCCACTTCAGTCCTGTGAAAACAGCTTCCGCCTTAGTTCCTCCCCCCTCCTCCCTCCTCTTCACCTGGAGGCCACCACCATGGTGGCCCCCCCTCCTCTGAGAACTGGAAGGAACAATTTCTCCAGTGACAGTGGCTCCCAATCTGTTCTGATCTGTCCGCCTCCTCAGCATTTTCTATTAATACACTACTCGTTTAAACAACCCCTTTTCGTGTGAACTCTTCTGCGGCACTTCCTCCATTCCAGGCACCGTATTGTTTAGCAAAGAAAGAAAGAAAACAACAACCCATTTCGTGGTCACCACACAGCCCCAGGAGGGAGGTTATGCCCATTTAGAAAGGGGGAAACCGGGCACAGAAGGGACAGAAAAGAGGGGCGGCCTCAGGGCACACAGCTGCCGAGTGCTGGAACAGGACCCCTCTGACCCCACAGTACTACTCCGCCAAGCCGCCCTCCATGGCCACATCTGGACTGTGACTTGGGGGAGAATGAACGGAGCTCCTCAGAGTCCTGGTCTGCGAGGCATGAGGCTAGTGGGTGGGTGTGAGGTTACTGGGTGGGATGTGCACTGAACACAAAGCAGGAGCCACTGGGGTCTCCGGCCTTCAGCCGGCTGGAACTGCAGCTGCCCCGCCTCTGCCCTGCATGCATTGCCCCCGCCTCAGCACCAGACGTGGGCCTCCAGAGGGTCACCCCTCTGTATGTACCCCAGCAGGACTCACCCCATGCCACGGAAGTGATGAGGGAGCCCAGGGCCAGAGCAAAGAGCCACATCACGGAAGGGCAGCAGCTCCAGGGCCTGCAGGTCTTTAGGCGGCTCTGAGGGACTGTGGGGTCCACCCCTCAGCCTCCAGCCACCCCAGCTCTGGCCCCTCCTCCGCCCTGCAGCCTAATCGGGAGACAACAGAAGAGCTTTCCTTCTAAACAGTAACCCAGATCATGCCCACGCCCTCGTGGAGCTGACTCTTTCACCTGAATGGCAGGGACCGGAGCTCTAGGATTACCATTAGCCTGAGTTGTCAAAACAACTTGTTACATAAGGGCGTCTCCCTTGGGACTTCAATCCTGGTGTGCAAGGAGCTCCCCAAGCAGGCACAAGCCTGTGAACTAGGAGAGGGTCTGGTCTGGCGTCTTCAGCATCAGCCTGGAAACTTTCTGAGCACAGCCCAGCCCCATAGCCACTCAATGGGGGAATTTAGGGCAAGTCTCTTAGCGCCCCTGTGGTGAGGGCATGGATTTGGTGACAGCGTTAAGGTCAGTAGCCAGAGGGGACTGCTTCTGTAAAGACCGACCTGGGCTGGGGTTTCCCCATGTTATGTAGGAAAAACACGGAGCACGCTGATAAAGAGCAGCCATATCTAACTGCACGGCACAATCTGGGTTGCCTTCTAAGCCAAGAGGCATTTCCGTGCACACAGCACACACATGCATGCACGCACACGCTGGCCCTTACAACCTGGGGATACGCCCTGACAGTTACCTGAGGGAGACGCCAGGATGCTAATTAGAATTCCATCAGATGCCTGCTTGTGACAGCACCCCACCTCGCAAACAGAGGCAGGCCACTTCCAGGCCCTGCCGTGCCTGGCTGAAGCCCGTCCCTGGCTCAGGAAGTCACGGATGGGTGAAGAAGTTGGAGTCCCCCACACCTGCAGCCAGAGCTCAGCTTTGCTCACATGCACGAGGCCCCGGAGTCACATCAGCTGCCGGCGACACACTTCCTGTCGCAGTGGCTCTTAGTGGAAAGATGGCTTTTCCCTTGGTTAATTTCCTAAGTTTCCATGTGGACACAGGTGATCTGGAGGAAAGTGAAGTCCTTAGAACTGGCTTTAACGTCCAAGTGGCTGGATGGGTCTTAGGGGAGAAGACACCCCTGAGGGTCCAAAATTAGTCCCCCGGCCTCTCTGTCTCCATCAGCTTACTCAATAGATCCACAGAAAGCATGCACTCCAGCCAGCTCTGGACCAGCGTGCCCACGTCCCTTTGCCTGTCTGTGCCGGCGCATCAGGACTTTGGTCAGTGTCGGGAACGCGGACATCAGGGGTGGGAAGCCCACTCTGCGGCACTGGGCTCCTTCCTGGAAAGGGAATGGTGGCCATGGTGAGGTGACCTCTCGTGCACTGCCCACCCTGGACCAACGTTCTGTGAGTCGGAATTCCACGACTTTGCCCCATTTTCCGGTGCAGTGTTTCTGGACCCTCAGCTATTCTCACGCGAACGTCATGTTTTGTTTTTGTCGCTTTTTTGCCATATCAGCATACCATCTGTACTATTATGGGCAGTTTTCCTTTTTATTTTAAGCACCCTCATTAAAAAAGTTGTTAATAGCATTTCCATAAATGGAAGACCTGTATAACCTCCCATGAACACACGTGAGCATTAAAAACATGTCACTGCTTTTTTAAAAACTTAAATGATGGCAAAACAAAAATTGGGTATTGAAATATAAGGAACATCACCTCTAACTGACTTACAAAACTGTATACCCACAAATAAGTGACTAAGTGGGAAAAGTAAACTGTGGGTGGGCAGTACTGTAGGGTAAGAAGACCTGATAAGGTCTTCCACCATCATGGCCACCAGTAGGTTTAATCGAGGGTCATTAGGGTCATTGACTTAATCAAGGGTCATCCTTACTGCAATCAATTCAGGGCCCTTTGGATGCTAAGATCGTTGGGCATAAATCATTATGTTCACAAAGCTCAAGGCCTTGGCTGCTATGTTGTAATTAGGTGGTCATTCGGGTCCTAGGGCTGACAGGGACAGAGCACATGTGGGAAATTCTGGCCTGGGCTTGGGTCCTGGAGAGGAGAGGTCTCCACCCCGCTGGGCACAGAGTCCCCTGATGGCAGGGCACCTCCAGGGGCAGTCACGTGGGGCCTCCTCATTTAGCTCCTGCTGAACAAGCACACATTGTGAAATTAGGGCGGCCTACCGTAGCAGTCGTCCCAGAATGCAATGCTTTCTTTCTTGCTTATCAAAAGAACTGGGGGGCGGTTCCATAGGGTCACTCAGGGGTCTGCCAGGACGTCCGCTCACTTCCCCCGTCAAGAGCCGGCTAGTGGGCGCATGGGGTCTGTGGCGCCCGCTCACCTGTGCCGTTGCAGCAGTGGCAGTCGTGGGACACGGGCAGGCCTGCACCTCCGTAGATCTTCGTTTTAAAAATAGATGTTGGGCTGGACTTGGCATGTGGCCCAGAAGTCCTGATCCCAGATCTGTGCGGTGGTGACCACGACCTCTGACCCTCACGGTTTCGGATATCGTCATGTGACTGCTCCTGGCAGCTGGAGTGCGGGGCGGGGAGCACAGGCCAGGCCTGCATGTCGCACACCTCACTCCTGCTCACATCCCTGTGCAGAGAGTGTGACCAGGTGGCCGATCCGACTGCAAGGAAGTCTGGGAGAGGCAGTCTGGCTGGGCACAAAGATGGCAGGATGGATTTTAACGGGCAGCTAGCCATGCCTGCCAGAAATAATAGCCACTGAATCACAGGTTTGATAGGCGGGATTTTTTTTTTTTCTAGTACATAGTAAAATAAATATATCACCATTACAGAAATGCTTTAAAGTGTGCCCACCATCTTAAATAACCTTGCATAACTCCAGGAATAAGTGGACTACACTTTGCTAAACACTGAGCTTTTGTATTTCTTTGCCTTAAATGACAAGAGCCCGATTGTGAGCCCAGTCCCTGCTGGCTAGAGCGGCTCCATGAAACCTTCCTTCCACCTTTCAAGAACTAAAAAAAATAAACAAAGGAAAAAGAATGAACCAGGGAGATGTGCAAACATTTAGGTCCAGAGAAGTTAAGATTGTGTGATATTCTGGAAATGGGTCTGCAATGCTTAGGATAGAGACATGATGATAGCTCTCTGGGTGAATGCTGTGACCTAGGACTGAGGGCGAGTTCCGTGTCTCCTTTCCCCGAGCATTGTCCAGGTTTACCTGTGTCCCCGGCTGTCCTCGCCTTTCCCTGACTTATGCTGGGCATTCAGTGACAAGATGCAGAGGAGCAGGGAAGGTGCAGGGTGGGCTGGGGGGTTCCCAGCAAGGTCCCTGGGGGCTGGAAGGGTACATACAACATATCATCTCAGTATACCAGTCAGCATGCAAATTAGACCCAGACACTCAACTTGTCCCTATCAGGCTGGCAAGGATTTGCACCCTGATGATACTAGTCATCACGCCAATCACTAGCAAAGGGTGTGGAAAACCAGGAGCTCCACCGCTCACGTGGGAGGTAAACTAGGACAGGCTTTCTTGGGGGCGGTTTGGGCTACAAACACTTCAAATGGGGCATCTCCGATGCCCTAGCTCTTCTCTCTCTGGGAATGTTTCTGAAGGGGCCCACAGGGGTATGTGTTGGATGGGTCTCCTTGGTGATATTGACAGCAGTAAAAACTATGAAATTACCTAGTGGTTAGAATAGCAAATCAATAATATTACTACTTTGTTAAGTATTCCTACAATGGGCTGCTAGGTAGTTGTCAGCAATGTTATAGGCAGAGAGCAGGCTAACGGTAGGGCAGGGTGGGGATGAGGTTGGGTGGGGTGTGAGGGATGGAGCAAAAAAGAAATAAACAGTGTGGTTGGTGATAGTGTGGGGAGGGGAAGTGGAAGAGGGGTTGCGGGGAAGCAGTGATGGACAAGACAAAACTTGGGGTGGTGGACACACAATACAGTGTACAGATGACGTATTCCAGAATGGTGCACCTGAAACCTGTATCATTTGATTAACCAACGTCACCCCCACTAAATTCAATAAAAAGGGGGAAAAAAGGTAGAAACACATATAATACTCTTTTTAGATGTTCGGTTAAAAAGGAAGTTCTCCATTTTCTATTAAAAAAGAATTAGGTGCTTATATTTATGTCCTCTCCCTCCCCAGATTCTTCTAAAAGAACATGAAATGAAGTCTAAAAAGGCACAAGCCCCCCTGTACCAATCGAATGGAAGAAGAGATGACAGCAGCAGCAGGTGGGAGCCGGAAGAGGGACAGCGACAGAGCAAATGACAACTATCTTTTGAGCAGAGAACATGGAAATTAATGCACAGGGAGGAGGGAGCCCCCAGACAGAGGGATTCAAAATGGAGACATTGGAGAACTCCCTGGATTTAGAGTTACCAGAGAAAGTGGGGTTACAGTTTTTGCCCATGGAGAGAGCAGCTCTCCCCCCACCCCAAGGCCCAACCCCCAGGCCAGCGTTCCCACAGGAGCTCTGCTTCTGCCAGTCCTGCTGTGGAACTAAATCTGGGCAATCCGGTGGCCTGGTTACAACACAGATCAGGAGCACAGCAGCAGCAATATAATATGATTTCTGTCCAGAAATCTGAGCATTGAAAGGAACTAGTTCCCTGGAGTTTAAGAAACGGTGGCAGTAACAGTGGTCCCCTGATGACGCCAATGCCTGGACACCTCCTAATAACGGAGGACAAAGTTGTCCTCGCCCTTGGCTTTACCAACTGGCCACCCATGGTCCACTTTTCCTACCAAGTAACTTATTCTCTGGAATGCGCTTTGGTAAATCGTTACATCTAATAAAACTAAGCAAGGAAATATATAGTAACTAATAAGAGTGAAAGTGTGGCAGTCCTTCAGAAAACACCAAGGATTGACAATACCACAGAGCAGCTTGGTAATCTCTTAGTCTGCTGGGAGGGAGTGGCGAATTTGCACAACCGCTTGGGGAAACTTTCGGTGTGTCTCATAAAGTTGCTGTATACAACCTCTGTGACCCAGCAGAGCCACTGTTACACAATATCCAAAAGAAAGGAACGCAGGGCATCACTAAATGACAAGTTCTAGACTAGTCATAATATTCTATTCATAACAACCTGAAACTGGAAACTCTCCGACTGCCCAACAAAGTAGAATGAATGAACGGGTTACGGCACATTCATACCAATCATGGGTCCACAGCAATGATTAAAAAGCGATGCAGCCACACACTTCATGGAGCGTGTCAGGAACACAGTGACCTGCCATGGTCTCCTAGACTCGGCCTGAAAGGACCAACATTAGCGGGGGAATCCTGGCCCCATCCTCTGCTCTACGTGTTAGGTATTTCAGTCAGACTTTTCGAGTAATAGAGTACGTTTTCACCTTCCAACTGTAACAAGGAAAAGGGACTAGGACAGATGGTATTGCTTTGTAATTTGACTATTTTCGAATGGTGTTCTTTTCCTTCCCAGTTCTACACTCACCCATCACAGCCCCTCAGAAGCCTTGGGAAGGAGCGAAGCCTTTTTCCCCTGTTACGATGCTGCCCTCTGCTGGACATTAGGAAACTCACAGGCAAAGGCTTTTGGTCTATTTCTGGAATTTTGTTCAGGTGTGATTTAGTGGTCCGGGTCCAAGATTGTTTGGGATATGGGGAGGGGGGAGAAGGACATCCTGGAACAAAGCAAATGTTTAATTTACAATGAGAAAGCGATCAACTATTTTGTGTTTGCAATTATGAAAAAGCAGAGGTGATTGTGAAATACACGCACCTGTTTCCCATGAGCATGAAGTGTCGGGTCCCTTTGGGGGAGTGAATTTGTAGAACACAGGGGTAATTTTAAGAAAAGAGCATGGCCTTTGACCCTGTCCTTCTCTTGTAAAACCAGATCCCAGAACTAGTCTTTAAAACCAAAACATTCGCTTCCAACGTTGCTCATCAAATCAAGCCCCCAAACATCCAGCAGCAGACTGACGGCTAAAGAGATTACGATGTCTCCATAGCAGGAAGATGCACAAGCTGATTTTATAAGACCTTTAGCGACTTGAAAAATGCCTATGGCACACTATTCATACTGAGCATGGCCCTGGCTGGTGGCACAGTGGATAGGGCACCAGCTGGCGACCCCAAAGGTCGCTGGTTCGATCCCCAGCCAGGGCACATACCCAGGTTGCAGGCCAGGTCTCCAGCCAGGTCCGTAGCTGGAGGCAGGTGAAAGGCAACCTTACACTGATGTCTCTCTCCCTCTCTGCCTCTCTCCCTACACCGCTCTCTCTAAAATAAATAAATAAAACCTTTTTAACAAATAAACTTTAAAAATTAAAAAGTATATACAATTCAGTGGCCTTAAAAATAAATAAATAAAATGAACAAAATGATGGGGGAAAAAATACTGATCAGTTCTTGATCAGGGATGTACAATGGAAGCCTAAAAACGGAAAATAACAGATTTCCCGATCCCAGCCAAAAATATTCTGCTTCAGCTGAACTGGGGTGTGGCTTGGGTACTGGAATGTTGGGAAAGCCCTTCAAGTTAGTCTCCTGATTATATACCTGATAGAAAAGCCTGAATTAAAGGAAGAAACCTGCATGCCAGGTGGCATTTCTAGTCCGGCTTTGATTCAGTGATACATCTGATTGCCCATGGGCAGGAGCAAGGAAGGAAGAGGGCCCAGTGGCTAGATGATTTAGAGGCATCGTCTCTCTTGCAGGACACCTACCAAAATTAGAACCATATGTGAGGATGTGGGACTGTGAGCGGTATATAAATAATATGTGTAATGTCATTTAATGTGATAGTGTTTAAAAAATGAGTTGAGTGATGTTTTCTAGCTGTTAGTTTACCGAAATGTCAACGTAGAAATTAGCCTTCCACAGCTGCAGCAGCTACTGAAGTTTCGGCTTATCTGCTTGTGGTTCAGGCCTCTTCCTAGAGACATCAAGGGGCCCACACATCACTGGTCCCCCCCTCCCACAGTCACCTAAGCCTGACGCAACCCAGCAGCCTCGGGTCATACGCTGAGGCAGGCCAGCAGCCTGGCAGCAAGAGTCCTGCTCCAGAGAGAAGAGAGACTCAAGGTCTGGCTTTGACCTGCTGCTAACTCACTACAGGAACATGGGGGGGATCCCTTCCCTTTCTCTGATGATTGTAAAATGAGAGGTCAGGGCTCAAACTTAAATACCATCAGAGCTCAGGTAATAAGGGTGCACGAAGCAGGCCAGGCACAAGACTGAGGGGAAGTGTGAGGAGTAATCTTGAAGCCACCACACAGAAAACTGATTTACCCTGCCCAATGGTGTCAGGACAGAATTGGGGTTACGTGGATGTAAAAAGTAGAAATGCATCCTTCGGATGATGGTGTGTGCAGCTCTCCTTCCCCACCATCCGGTTAACTTTAATTCATCCTTTCTTACTATGAATGTTATTTTTCCAGGGACAACCTCCTAAGACTTCAATCTGAAGCAGGTCCCCTTGTTATACGTTCTTAAAACACCTTACTTTTGCTGAGTGAACTCAGCAAATTTGCGTCCTAAGACACTCACTTGGGAGAATGTTTGCTTACTGTCTGTCCGCTCGCTAGCTGGGGGACAGCATGTATTTGCTCACCCCTGTACCCCCAGGGGGATTGCCCGGGTATACAGCAGGCACCCAATGTGGATTCACGAAATGATGAATTAGTTTCCATCTCAACCAGGGAATCACCTTTTCTCCTTGGTGTCCTTGACCTGACCTTGCTGCTTGGGGTTTGACTTCAGGTCCCTGATCTGAGATGCTCGGCATCCACTGCTGAGAAGGTGGTTCTCTGGTATGCCCCCCCCTGCCCCAGACCCCTGAGCCAGAGAAGGACCCTGTCCAAGCCAGTGATGTTCTTGCCTTGTGGCTGAAACCTGCCTGAACGGAGGTGCGAACACTCCCACTTCAGCTAACACACACAGACGCCTCTGAGAGATGGTCCATTCATCTTGGATGTTGGGGACAGAGGGGTAGTCTCCAGCCTAGAATTAAATTTTGTTCCCTGTACACATTTAACATTCTGCTTTTATTGCATGTGCATAACAAGATCATTATTATGCCAACTAAGAGGCCAGCCCTCCGCAGAAGTAGTGAAGAAACTGGTAGCCTTCAAGGCAGATTACACTTTTTTTATGTTGGAAAGAATTCCCTAAGGATCAGCAAAAGCAGCTGATTCTGTAAAGCAGCTGAGCGTAGCATGAAGCCAACAGTAGCGGGAGAAACTGCAGTAGGAGGAGAACCAAATTCACACAAAGATAACGTCTCACTGAGCGGAAGAGCAAATGAGAGGTGAGAGCAGGGCAAGGAAGGTCAGGGAGGGAGGAGGGACAAGGGGCCCTCGGGAAGTGGACTTTAACAGGGGGAGGGTCTCCGTCCAGAACTCCACCTTGGGCGATTTCAGTCTTTGTCCCACGCTCAGGTTCAAGTCCAGCTGTAGGTACTGCTCCTCCTGATCATAGGCTGGCCACAGAGGAAGGCCTTCCCCGTTGGGGTCCCTGGGAGTAAGAGCAGAACGGGAATGGAGGTGAGCTCTTCATCCTCATGCCCGCAGCTGGGGGAAGACAGGGAGGTGTACTCACCCAGTCCTCGCAAAGTTGGCCCAGTATCTCATCATCTTCCTGCTCAGCAGTTTCTCCTCCTCCGTGGCCCCTTCTGAAGGAGATAGTCACAGAGTCCGGCCCCCACGAGCTTTCACCAGAAGCCCGAGGTGCCTCACACTGGACGAACGCCTTTCACGCCTCTCCTCCCACCACGCCCTCGCCAGCCTACCAAGCCGTCTTGCTCATTTTTGCATTTGCAGGTGCTGAGGCTCAGAGCAACTGTGACCTGCCCAGGAAATCATGGCTTCCAACTGGGGGAGGCTGAACCCACACCTTCCCTGTGAGCTCTTCCAGCCATCCCCCTGAGACTACAAGTTCTTGGTGGGGTGTGTGTGTGTGACTGTTTCTCCTTCCCTGTGTGTGTCTCTCTTAATTATTGTATTTCCTTATTTGGAAAAGAAATGCTCAAAGCATTTTGCTTAAAGTGCAAGACTCAATGTGTGGAAAAGAGCATCAAATAAAAGTTAGTTTTCCTCCCACCTCCTCTCTTCACCATTACCAGCCTCACAGGCAACCATTGTCACCAGGTTCTTGGGCAGCCCCTGAAGGCTAGCTAGACACAACATGGGTGTAGGTGGACACCATTTTACACACACAGTAGTGCAACGGACACAGGTCATGCATCTCTGCTTGTGCTACAGTTCTAAGAGGCAGCTCCACAGTGTTGCCCATCAGACTTCCCTTTATTATAACTTACTGTTCTGTGAATATATTCATATATTTACATGCAATTCTGTAAGTATGTACTTTGTGTATCCAGTACCCTTTCAATGGATCTTTACATTCTGTCCAGATTTTTGCTGATAAAATCAACGCTTTAGCGGGCAGGTATATTTTTGCACATGTGGCACAAAAAACAACTCTAGAAGTGGAATTGCTAGGCTAAAGACCTAATGAAACATGCATTTCGGATTTTCTTAAAGTTTACCAAGAGTGTAGGAGGCTGTCTGTTTCCCCAGGCCTGCTCCAACAATCATGAAAAATGTATTCTTCTTCCCAACCTTGACCCATGAAAGACGATTCCTCAGTCAAGGGAAGTTTGCCCTCCTCTCGTCGAGAGTGAGGTTAAGTGGGTTTTCACGTTTAAAAGCCACTTGCATTTCCTTTCCCACAAACTGTCTATTTATATCTGTTACCCAGTTTTCAGCTGGATTGTTTCTTGTCTCATTGGCTTTAGGGGCTCTTTAGATAAAAGAACTTAACCCTTTGAAACATGCGTTGTTCATTTGTCCCAGTTTGGGGAGTCCGTGTATGCATCACACAGTCCAGGCTCAGTGATGGCTGCTGAGTAATAATCCTAGCATCACTCGCTGCGTGCTTACGAGAATTATTTTATTTACTCCCCATGCCAGCCCAGGAGGTCATTGTTGTTACTTACACTATAAGAATAAATAAATGAAACGATCAACAGGTCACAGCGCACACTATCAAGGGGCTGGCATGAACCGACCAAGGGCCACCATTGTGCCATTTGTTTTTAAACTAAATATTTTAGTCATATCGTCTGTGTGTAGTTCCTATAACCTTTTCTGTTGACAATCTCATCTGACTGGCTTATTTCAGGCCCTGAGTGGGACGTAAATTTAGGAAGAAATGAGCTCATCTCAGGAGCAACTGTTCGCAAGCATTTACATTAGACCAGCTGGGCCCAGACAACTTGGGGCTGGGATTCGGAGAAATGACATTCTTGCCTTTTACCCTGGGTGGTGATAGCCCCTTGGGAGTTCTGAGGAGGTCAGGGAGGACGAGACCAGCAGTCAGAGAGGTGGAAGAAAATGGACCTAATTTTTAAAAAAATTATAATGCATGAGTGCCCCCACCTGCCCACACCTTCGGGCTTTAGTACAAAGAGAAACGCCCATCAAGCAAATGTTGGCAGCTCCTTTTCATCTTGGTTTCTAAAAATACTCTGAGAATGTGAGTGGGGGCATTCTCCAGGGGAAGGTCATGTGTGTCAACCGTGGATTAAATAAGTAAATCTGTCCTCTGGCTCTTACCTAGCTTGGGTTGGGCAAGGGGTTCCGTGCAAACAGTGGGGAGTCCCGTTGCCCCCCAGCTCATGTCAGGGCTCCCACAAGAGCAGGAGCCCTGAGGCCAGCTCCTCACCGAACATGACGACGTCACCCTTCAGGAAGGCGCCTCCGAAGACGAAGCGGATTTCGTCAGTGTGATCTGCTCTGACGAAGGCCGGCTTCCTGTCCTGGAGGCAGTGGGGCCGGTGCTGAAACTCGTAGAAGTAAACAGGGGCACCAGCGTCTGCAGAGGCGGAGGCGGAGGGGAGAGCCTGTGGCAGGCGCCCGTGGGTGCAGGGTGGGGCAGTGGGGCTGGCCCTGCATCCTGCCCACCTGGGCCTGGAGCCACAGACCCACCCTGGGGAGGTGGCTTGAACAAACCTAACTTACCCCTCCTCATCAGAGACTAGCCTTTCCTGCCCCGAAGGCCCTCATGCCCCTGGTGACAAAGAGCTTAATGCTCCTCAGGGCACCTGAGGGGCAAGTCTTCTACTTTTCAAAAAAACCCTTTGCCCTGGCTGGTGGCACAGTGGATAAGGCGCCGGCCTGCGAACCCAAAGGTTGCTGGTTTGATTCCCAGCCAGGGCACGTAGCCAGGTTGCAAGCCTGGTTTCCAGCCAGGTCCGTAGCTGGAGGCAGGTGAAAGGCAACCATACATGGATGTCTCTCTCCCCCTCTGCCTCTCCCTTCCCCTCCCTCTAAAAATAACAGAATCTTTTTTTTTTAAAAAAAAGCCCTTCACACAGACCCAAGCCTACCTCTCTGTGACTTCTTCTCACTGACCCAGTTCAATGGCCTCAGACAAGCAGAACAAAGTTACTCCCGGCTTCCAAGCTGCTCCAGGCATCCCACATTATGTCCCCCCTTTTCTGCTCGAGGCCTTTGCTCTCTAGTTCCCCTTCTTTCTCTGAATCATCATTTCCCTCTACTGGATAATGGCAATCATGCCTACAAAATCTCCCATTGAAGCACACGCACACACATGTGCACATAAACATACATGTGCACACATGGGCACACATGTACACAATGCATGAGCATACACACACATGCGTGCACATGGGCACACACAGGCAGGCTCTGGGTCTCATCATCCCTTCAGTTACTGGCTTATTTCTTTAAATCCTTCTAGCGAGACCTCATAGGTCTGCCCTGATCTCTGCTTCCTCTCCTCTCAGTGTGTCTTTTAGTTGCGGCATCATTTACGGACAATAAAAAGCACAGATTTTAAACACACAGCTTGATGGGTTTTTACACATGATGCATAGACACGCTCATGCAGCCACCACCCAAGTCTGGAGACAGAGGATTTCCATCGCTCCAGAAAGCTCCTTCTGTCTCCCTGTAGCCACTCTACCAAGTCGCAATGTCTTTATTCCTACGGCCACCGATCAACTCTTCCTGTCCTTGCCCTGGCACACGTGGAACTGCGCCGTGCGCACTCTTTGTTGTGTGGCTTCTTTTGCTCCTCTTAGTGAGTCTGTTATGGTGCATACCGGTAGCCGATTTCTTTCCATTGCAATGTACTTGTCTATTCATCTGCTGATAGGCATTTGGGTTCTTTCCAGCTGGGGGCTCTAGGGGCAAAGCGCTATGGATAACCATCACCATGTTTTTATACGGACACATGCTTCCCTTCTCTTCGGTGAGTCCCCGGGGGGAGAATGATGGAATCACAGGTTAGGTGTTTGATTACCGTGGTGAGAAACTGAGAGTTTTCCAGAGTGTCTGCACCACGTAAGATCCCCCAGGTAAGACATTTGGGAGGATGCCTCCAAACAGAAAGTGACCTGGGACTCTGGCCCCGGAAAATCATGGGAGATGGGAACTTCCCTCATGGCCCTGAAGGAGCGGAAGGGACAGAAACACTAATTGCTGATCGACAGTCCTGAACTCTGGCAGGCAGGGGAAGCGCCTAGGCTGGCACACAGGATTGCATCCCAGACACCGTGGGAGGTCCCTCTGGGTGCGGGACCAAAAGGGCACGGAGCAGGCGGCCGGTCAGCTCCCCATGACCATCAGCCTCGAGGTACCGTGGCCCTGCACGGGACTGGCTCAGAGACTCACCTCTTTGATATCGAGCAGTGACCAGCCCAGGGGCCACAAAGAACACATCTCCAAGCAAGTCCAGAAAAGCATCGCGTATTTCAAACGGGGACTGCACATCATGGAAGTATTCGTCAGCCACAAAGGGTAAATACCAGGTGGGGATGTGCTGTAAAAGATCACGGTCACAGGAGAGCCGGTCAGTGACAGCAGCCTGCATGTGACACGGGGGCCGGCTCAGGCATGATTCTGAGGGCTCTGCGTGCACGGCTACACTGAAGCCACCCAGTGACCCCCTGGTGCAAGTATTGAAAAGACCCATTTCACAGATGAGGGAATTGAGGCTTAGAGAGGTCAGATGAGCGGTGTGTCCAAACTGGTGGAACCAGGATTCTTTCGCAAGTTTGTTTGCATCTAAATCCCATGCTCTCCGTTGCAGTCCTGATCTGATTCAGAAACCGCCCCTGGGCAGCACTGGCTATGTCATTGGTGGGACCCAGAGCCAAGTGAAAATACGGGGCCTCTTTTTCTTGAAACTACAAGAATTTCAAGACGGTGGCAACAGGATGCCCAACCAAGCATAGGACCCTCCTGGGCACAAAGGCCCTTTAGTGACTACTCGGGCCATGCAGACGTGAAGCCGGCCCTACTCCTGGTACCGCCGAGCCTTTGCTAACTGATCAATGCTAGCTGGTCTCTTGGCATTTCCTCATCTACCAAAACTATGGGGTTGCTCGGGGAGTCCCGAGTTCTGTTGGTTCCCTGAGACTCACTGCTAAGTCCTTTAACAGGGTGTCCCCTGCTTTCTCCGGCATGGTGCCATGCAGTCTCTCAGTCCGCAGCCCCCAACTTGCCCCCGGCACAAGCGCAGGGCAGTGAGAGGCACATTCATGAAGGTTCAGGGTCTGCCACATCGGCGATGTTCTTAGGGTCTGGGATTCTGGAGAACGCTGGGACAAGGGGCACCTCAGCCCCCAACTCTAACGCAGAGGCACAGCCCTTCACGGCTTCTTTGGGGACACCAGGGAGCTCGGACTTGTCCCCTGGGCTCTCTGAGGCGGCTGCACTAATCAGGCCTAGAGCGGGTGAGGGCCCTGGAGCAGGTGCCTCCCACCCCGGCTGCCTGTTCAGCAGACCGCTGGTGCTCCAAGTGCCCAAGGTCGCTGGGTGGGGCCTCTGGCGAGCCCAGCAGGGAGGTCAGGAGCCAGGCTATGCCGCCTGCAGCAGACAGCGACTCACCCTTGGAGAAGCCCCTCCGGCCACACTCTTGGGCCCCAGGAGGGGCGGCACACCCTCCTGTCCTCCACCACCTTCCCAGGCCCTCCTCCCACTCCTGGGGTCTAGCTCAAGATACCTCCTCCTCTTGAAATACCCTCCTGCTTAAATGCTCCCCTCCCCACGGCCTGGATCAATGGCCTCTTGCTCCGCAAGGCCACCTCCAATCCAGCCCAAGAGATTCCACTCGCCCCTTGGGTTTTAAATACCTAACTTTAGTGCCGACTCTCATCCCTAGACAAGCCAAGCCTCATCCAACATCCCTTCCAAGCCGCAGGGCCGGCGGGGTCACCAGCCTCCAGTCTGGCCCTCTCTGCAGCCACAGGCCTCTTTCTCAGACATTGGCTCATGTCACGCTTCCATTCCCAGCCCCTGGGATGAACTTGACCTTCCTGCACAATGTGTAACAGCTAAGGAATCCTCCCCAGCTGCAGCCGCCCTTCCACTGATCCCTTAACACCTCCCTGCTCCGAATCCAACTCCCTCCACCTGCCAGCCAAACACAACTCACGCTCCAAAACCTTTCCCTGACCCCTATGGACACCACTGGCTTTGGACATCCCTCTGTCCGATCTGGGCAGCGATGCTCTGAAGTGCCTCGTCGGGTCTCTTCACCCCAATAGTCTACCAGTTCCTCAAGTGCAGGGGCTGCCTGCCCGCCATCGCACCCCAGGGCAATTTGATCAATGAATAAATGAGTGAAACAAACCTGGAACAGAGGACACACTGAGTAAATGTGTATGGAAAGAGGAAAGGGAAGAAGGAAAAGAATCCTTGTTTCTGGAATACATTTGCGCAGGGAGTGATGGAATAAATGGTTGAATAATGCTCCTCGGGATTTCTCGAACCTAATGCACACCTAAAGAACATGAGCCCCTGGTCCCAGGTAGGTCTCAGAACTTACCAGAACTGTGCGTAACAGGTGCAGGACAACAGACATATTGGAGCCCCCGAGGACCTCAGGAAACAACTTCTATGGAGAGAAGCAGGGGTCCTGTGAGCAGTTGGGGTCCTCAGAAGGGAGCGGGTCTCTCTGGGGGTGCCAGCACCTGCCCTTTGGTGGGGGGATCAGAAAAAGCAGAAACCAGCTTGGCCCCCAGCGGGCTGTGTGTGGAAGCAGCTCGGTGGGTTGGTTCCACCACATGGTCCCTGTTACACCTGTGGTCGTGTGGGACGGGGAGTGGGGCTTCCCTGTGGAAAGGCCATGCTATGGGCTGCGTTGCGTCCCCCACAAATTTCCACGTTGAAACCCTAACCCCAGGATGTCAGGACGTGACTGTGTGTGGAGACAGGGCTTGTAAAGAGGCGATTAAATTAAAATGAGGATCTTAGGTTGAGCTCTAACACAATCTGGCTGATGTCCTCGTAAAAGGACATGTGGACAAGCAAAGAGACACCAGAAATGGGTGCACCCCGAGAACAGAGCGCTTGAGGATGCAGACAGCAGGCCAAGGAGGGGGTGGGCTCGGAAGACACCAAACTGGCCAGCCCCTCGGCCTTGAACTTCCTGGACTCCAGAACTGTGAGCAAATAACGCTCTGTTGTTTAAGCCAGCTGGTCTGGGGTGTTTTGTGACGGCAGCCAGCCCTGACTAACACAGGCCGCAGCTAACTTGGCTTCAACCCCAAGTTCAAACAGACACCAGAGAAGCTGGAAACCAGCGGTTTGCTGTTCTCTTTCCGAAGACCTTTGTAGTCAGGGCCCCTGAGAGGCCACCAGTTAGCAGGTGGCCAGTGAAGCGGTGAGGCTGGCGTCTAAGAACAGCATCTCCGCTTCACACATTGTCAGAGCTGCGAGTCCTTATTCGTTCAACGGCCCTCTTCCCTGGTCAGGATTGTAGTTTTAAAATGAGGAGGTAGAAATACTATTCACTGTCAAATGAATTTCCCTGGTACTTTTCATGCTAACCATTTTTCATCACCAGGGCAATTACTGAAGCACATCTATGTCCTGGAGCCCGGGGAAACCCCCAGAGTTGTTGGAGTTATCCATAAGCATATTCTAACGACCACGGAGCTTCTCTGTATGCTCAGAGCTGCGGTTTGCGACCATCAACAAACTTTAACTTGACAAACGTCTGTGTTTCAGGAGCTCGTTACCCCCAGCTTGAGAGGAGGTGGGGTTTTTATAAATGAGCTTTGATGGTATCGTGAATTTGAACATGCCACCGTCCTAGGATGGATGGAAAGTTTATTTCAAATGTGGAGGATCGTCTCAGGCCACAAGGGCAAGGAAGCACCGTGCCTTCTCAGTACGCAGGCCTCAGCTCCAATGAACCCTTTCCTGAAAGCCCCTCCTTCTCCCTGAAGAAGCTTCCCTCCCCGGTTTACGCCTCCCACAGCCCTTTCCCTTCTCGGAAACCTTGCGTTTCCTCTGTCTCTGCCCTGGAGAACAGGAACCTGCAGAAAGCTGGCCCGTACGACTTGTTCACGGTTGCACGCTGTTTCTAACATAAGAGTTTAGTGCATATAGTGAATGTTCAGTTTGTTCTTGTCGAAGGAATGAAATGATTCAAAGATGTTGCAGCATGGATGCTTCGGGAGCATCCTTGGAAATCCAAGTGCCCGAACTGAGGCTGCACGTGGAAGTGCGAAGGCCTGAAGTTTTCCGAACCTACGTGAGTTTCACCATCGCAGTGTTTGGTAGCTGTGCTTATCTGAAAGAATCGTTTGTCAAGCTATGAACAAAGCTCAGGTAAATCCCATCATCCCTTAGCATTTCATAGAGTTGTTTCTTTCGCCAAAACCTATACGAAGAGCAGGGTGGACTGACACTACGTGTTGCCCTCCTTCAGAAAGGGGAAAGGTGACCGCTCTGCACTTGACTGTGGGATGTAGCCCTCACAACCCGGGTGTCACCCGTGGGAGTGACCCTCTATGGAAGCCAACCCCCACCTCACTGTCGGGGGTTAACAGGAGGTGCGGATGGAACTCTTACCAGAGGCAGCAGGAAGCCACACTCGTGGTTATTGACGCCGATGATGGAAGGAACTGAATTAAAAGCTTTTTGAGCCAACAGTTCTAGAGGCTCATCGGGAAAGAACAAACCATCGACCACTCTAGTGAAAGACTTGGCTTTCTGAAATAAGAAGAGAAAAGTTGAAAGCTGTCTCTGTTCACAAAATCCGCTGTCCCCAAGCCCTAGCCACGCCAACCCAATCTAGCAAAAGGTGGTAAGAAAGGGAAAATGAACCACTCGGGCTCATCCCAATGCACCTGTGCACCCAGGCAGGGGTGGGGGGGCAACTTCTCTGTGCCTTAGTTTCCTCACCTGCTCATAGGAGATAAAATAGTATATACCTAAGAAAAATAGTAACCTAGCACAGTGGTTCCCAGAGTGTGACTCCCACACCACCACATCAGCATCACCTGAGAACTTGTGAGAAATTCAGGTTCTCAGGCGCCACCACGGGCCTGCTGAACACAAAACTCTAGGGGTAGAGTCTAGTCAAGTTAAAAATAATAATAATAAACCTTCTAGGTGATTCTGATGCACGTTTAAGTGTGAGATACAGTGGACAGGGCGGTGTGGGGCGAGGATGGCCAGGTAGTGAACACCTTCCTGACCTGTTTTTCTCAGCGCCACGCTGAGTATTTCTGGGGCCTCAGGAAGCAACAGCTGGCCCTTGCTGCCCCCTCACCTGGCTGAGGCTCAGCAGCTCCCTGGAGGGCTTCCCCCGCAGGCACTGCAGCAGGGCCTTGGAGTCAGCTGCCCTGCAACCGCACACATTTGCGATCATCTGCAACTATTTCCAGAGAAGGACCAGGTTAGAGCACAGTCCTGAAAGCCTCCAGGACAATGAAACTCGGAAACTGCCCTCAATCCAGCCACAGGTCGGTCCGTCAAATACGACACCCGGCCTGCTGGCCCTCCCCGCTCTCATGTGCCTGTGGAGGGACAGACGCAGTAAGGACAGGCTGGCCCTGCGTCATTCTTGCTGTTCCCTAGACCTCGTTGTCAGCTCTGGCAGTTGCTGGAGCTGGGCGTGAGCATCCCTCAGTCTGTGGCCATGGAATGGAGTCAAGACCGGTGATGTCACAGTCTTATCACGAGGCCCCACAGAGCCCAGAAGCCCAACTCTGGAGTGCCAAAGGGGAGCCCCCATGCGTGAGGATTAGTGTTGCAGGCTTTTCCATTGGCCGTTGAGGCACGGGGCCAGCTCAGAGTTTCGGCTTGTCAGCTCTGCCCAAGCCCACCCTCACCCCAGCCTGGAATGCCCTGAACACCTGTGTTTTCTGTCTGGACACCAATTTCACTCACTCTTGCAGGCCCAAGTCCCACCTTCTCCAGGATGTCCTTCCAGACCACTGCAGCCCCCATGACCCTTCTCCACCTCTGATCACCCATCACCCCAAGGATCCCACATTCTCCACCTCGCCTTCTGCGAAGCGCCTTCTTGCCCTGTCACTGAGCTTGCCACATGTGTAAAATTTGTCCCTTGAGAGTGGTGGTCCTTAATCTTTTTGGTGCCATGTGTGCTCTGACCCTGGGAAACCCTCAGACCCTGGGGAAAATGCAGAAACATAGAGTTTGCACATAATTGTAGGAGTAGGAGTTTGAGGACCACCTCCCAAATATGCCCACGGGTTCCAGGTTTCAAATTCTTGTCATAAATGATGATGCCTTGTCAGGTTAGTATGTGCCTTCTCCAGTTAAAACCCCGTGGGTCCTAGCACAGGGCTGGGGAAACAGTGAGCACTCAGTGTATGTGTGGTGAGTGAAAACCCATGTCCACGCATTAAAAGTAGCTTGATGTGTCATGTTACCAAAAACAACTTTCCCTCTGTAGTGAGGGTAGTTGTGCAGTATCATCACTCCGCTTGTGCTATTGGTATATGCTGCTATTTTCTATGCGGTATTTAAGAAACTGCACCACTAACGAGAATAATACCCAGGAGATGGCCCCATTGCCCAGTGTGTAATTAATATTCATTAACAGCATCAGCTCATTTGTGAACTCATTCACTGAGCAAACATGTGGAGTCGCCCAACAGACATTAGATGTTACACTGGGACATGAAAGCTGTAAGAGACCTTGGGCTCAAGGTTCTGGTAGAATGCAAGGACAAGATGACAGATGACAAATATCCGGAGCATATGCCTCACTCCACCTCCCGCCGCCTCGTGCCAGACAATGTTAATAAGTCACAGTGTTACTTCCTACGGGGCTGCAAGCAGCGTCAGAATCGTGTTAGAGTACTCTGGGTAGGCTGCAGTAGGTACGGGAGGTGTACGTGATGCAGGGGACTAAGACATACATCACAGGCAAAGAATAATAAAGTGTGAGAACTATCACACACACACACACGCCAGCAATAATGCATCGTGTACCTGGTCCCATTTCCTATTGAACTGGGCCTTCCATGGAGCAACAAGGTTCAGCTCGGGCCGGCATCAGATTCCTTGCCATGGTGGGTAAGGCCAAGTACCTAGTCTATCCACACCTGACCGCAGAGAGGAAGCCAGAGAGGTGTTAACCATGTACCTACATCCTTATTTCTCTCTCCATCAGGGGCCTGCAGGTGAGGGATGATAGCCACCCCACTCTCCATGATGGCTTTGTGGAACAAGTCTTTGGCCAGTGGGGACAGAATCTGCAGAGATAACACAGGAGACCCAGTCAGTTGTCCAGGGGACCCATCGTACCCCACCCATCCCTTCTTTAAAGAAACCTAGCCCTGCTGGTGTGGCTCAGTGGATTGAGCGCTGGCCTGTGAACCGAAGAAACCTCCCCAGGAAAACAGGAAACTCCGTGATTGGGCTGCAGTCACAGGCAAGACCCTGCATCAAGCTATTGGTGAAGGAATGTGCATTTTATGTTTTAAAATAAAATGTTTACACACATCCTTGGCTATTCTATGCGTTAGCTGAGCTTTTCTATTAAACAGTTACCAGCCCTGGTGATCGGACACCAGGGTTTCACCTGTACAAATAGAAATGACTTTTCCTCAAGTTATCACTTGCTATGGGATCTTGGGAGATCCATTTAAACTCTCTGGTGACAGCACTTGTCCTTAAAACGAGACCGGGCCCCTAGCTCAGGACATGACGCTCAGGGAGGCAACATGTGTGAAAGTATGCAACATGAAGAACCAACCAGATGTGAGTGGTTCATCATCCTCGTCATGGGACCTCCCCATGGAGGTTCGTTCCAGTCCCGAAGGAGAGACTCACCATGCTGGACACACTTATGGCTCCCGCGGACTCGCCGAAGATGGTCACAGAGTGCGGGTCCCCGCCAAAGAACCCGATGTTCTCCTGGACCCAGGTGAGGGCAGCCAGCTGGTCCATGAAGGCCCAGTTCCCCCGAGCGTGCTGGTCCCCTGTGCTAGGGGCAAGAGGCAGGTGAGAATGCTTGGTGGCCACTGTCTGCCTCTGGTGGCAGAGGCTGCGGACAGGGGTCAGGGCACTGCCACACCTGGGGAAGGGCAGAGACCTGAGGCAACGGGGAAACTAGGCTTGGTTCTCTCTCTCTGCTGGGACGCGGGTTGAAGAATTTGGGGATGGCTACGTGCCCCAGGAAAATGCACAGACTGTCTTGTATGGGCAGTTTCAGGGAGTCCGTAGGCTCCCCTGGATCCATGGATCCCGGCAGAATCCTGCTCCTGAGAGTTGGTCTGCACCAGGGAGAGACCTAGCTTGGCACGACGCTTCCAATGAACCATGAAATGAGTAACAGCGGTGATAACAGTCGTGGCAGCACGTGCGTGATACCGGGATTCCCAGCTGATGCTACCGTAGTCCTCCAGGTGGGTACAGCGGGGTGTGTGGGGGGCGCCCCCCTGGCTTCTGTCCACCTCCTCTCCACCCTCCTCCCAAAAGGCTGACCTATGCACCGCAGCACCCAGGCTTCCCGCTGTGTGTCAGTGGGGGGCACCAGCCAGGGGCTGTGGGTGGGCGGGCATGCTTATTTGTTACAGTGGCTAAAATTAACTGGATAACGTGGGTCAGATTTGTTCAATGTCACCAAAGGCTCATTCCTCCTTAGGATGTTAGGCACTGAATCCCCTATGCCTCTGACACAGCTGTCCCTTGGGGACGATGGGTGTCAATGACTTGGGGGCACTCACCTGAAGAAGCCAAACATTCCTAGCCGGTACTGGGTCGTCACAACTAGCACGTCCTCGTAGGCAGCCAGGGCGGAGCCGTCGAAGAGGGAGGCTGAGCCGGTCTGGAAGGCGCCCCCTGGGAGCCACACCATGACCTAAGCGCGGAGAGGGACTTTCCAGTTAGCCTGCAGGGCACCTGCATGCCCTCCCTGCATGAACTCCTTCTTCCTTTATGAAATGCAAACGTCTCACTGTTCTTTCTAAAGAGTGTCAGAGGGTCTGTTCTTTCAAGAAGGCTCAGGGTGACACGTGGGGGCTCTAGCATCTGAGCACCTGGTTTGATTCTGAGCTCTGCTACTGACTAGCTGTGTGACCTTGGGCTGATCACTTAACCTCTCTGAGCCTGGTTTTTCTCATCTGTAAGAGGGGCCAAATAAAAGTGTTTCATTATGAGGATATTAAGAGGTTGAAACAAGATGCTGCGTCTAAGCCTCACAGAACAATGTTGTCACATTTCAAGTGCTCAGAAAGTATTAACTAAATGTTGAACTTGACTCACAGGAAGATGGAAACCATTGTAAGCCATATATCAGAGAGCAAAAGCAGTTTAAGCTGTTGTAATCGAAGGCTTTTGTCTACCTACAAAGAGAAGAGAGGAAAAAGGAAGTACGGAAACTACTATATTGACTAGAAAAAAATGGGACTGGGGAACCAAACATTATCAAGTGGTATTATCACTATTTACACTAATAAATCCCTTCCATTCTCCTTTACAAAGGTCGTATTAGGGACTGCTACCCCTTGGGGCAGGAAGAGAGAAGAAAGCCACTGAGGAAAAAGGAGAATGGACAAAGCACTGGCTTTCACACAAGAATCTGCCACTTACTATGAGTACAGCATAGAGCAAGACATTTATGTGCCTCATCTGCTTCATCTGTAGAATGGGCCCAATAGTCCTGACCCTCTGGGTGTTTGGGGGGTTAGAGGAGCTAACACACTGTGACTGATGCACATCATAATGCAATAGGGCAAGTCTCCCCTGCACTGGCATAGGGTGGGGGGAGATGAGGAAGGGTGTGGTTAACGACAATTAGATGGTAGACTGCCTTTTCCACTCATACAGAGTTTTACATTTTTAAATGAAATACTCCACGTGATTACAGGCCTTCACAGCAAACAGAAAAATTGAAGAATGCAATTATCTTCTTTAAAAAAAAAAGGTTTTCCCAAGCAAATAAACTACCCCCACCACCACCAACAAAAATCAGTCCTTTTAAGCAGCATTTTTTCTAAATGTTTACAGACCATTAAATACTCAATGGGGGACAGAGGGACAGAATAAAAGTCAAAGGTCAAGTCACTGCCAAAAAGGAATCAGAAAAGATAATAGAGTGAATCTGTTGGTTAGGATGACTTTTTAAGGAAGTTAATTGACATGTCACATGATACTTCTCCCTTGTACCCAGCAGGAGGCAGGGTCTGATTCCCGCTATCTGTCCAGCCCTGCCTGGGTCCCAGCCCACACACGACCCAGTCAGCTGGAGCCCACAGCGAGGTGGCAGCTTTACCGGGAGCTTGGAGCCGGTGTCTGCGTGAGCTGGTGCATAGATGTTAAGGTACAGGCAGTCTTCGGACACTCCCAAACTGGGGTAATGCACCTTGAGAATGTGTTGATATGACAGCAGCCAAGCTAAGTTCTGAAGGCACCTGGAAAAGGGGAGGAGAACCCCCGGAGTTGCTGTCAGCACACTTGCCTGGGAGGGGTCAGCTCTGATGACAGCAAGGAGGCCCGGTGGTCCCCATCATCTGAGCAGGAGACACCTGTCTGGGCTCTTGGTACGAAGTTAACCATGCCCCCCCAACTCCCCATCCCCCGATGGCACAAATAAACAATGATTCTCTTTGATTTGGTTCCTGAGTAGGAAAGTACATTGTGCACCATAATTGTACCATGAACCCCCACACCCACCCATGCCTACACCCACCACCAAAACCCAGACACACACACAAAGACTCAGACAGGTTCAGCCATTCCCCAAACTGTAGAGGTCAGGACACTGGGTTGCATGTCAAAAGCTTTGCTCTGACAGCTCCCTGCTCTGCCCCCAGAGGAACAAAAGGGTGTCCCCAGGCCTCTCCACCAGGAACCAACTGAGCTAGGTGTGCAGAGAGAGAGATCCGCATCCAGACCTTTGCTCAAGCTGCTCTCATCCCCTACGTGCTTGCTCATGTTCTTCCCTTTCTTTCAGATTCAGTCCAAATGCTACCTCCTCCAAGAAGCCTTCCGAGATTTCTCCAATTAGACCATAGGTATCTTTGGAGACAGTTGCATATTTTGTGGGGGGTTTTCCCCTTAGAACTTCTAGATGTGTATATCCTGTTATCATATTCCCCAACTAGAATAGAAGCCTAGGATTCTGCATTAGTCACCTAAGTACGTCTTGGCCCCAATCACCGAGCCTGACACACAGAAAGATTAAGTGATATTGCTCATGTGAGCATTTCTACAAAGTGCTCAGTTAACGTTAGTTGTTTTGGTAGAATAGCATACAGATTTGCTGCAGATCTACCCCCTGGCATGGATTTTTGCTCTTTTGTAGGTTGCTTATTAGACATCGAGGCCCTGGGCTCTCAACACAGCCACCCGTGGCCCGCCCTCAAAGCGAGGCAAGTGGTTGTCTTCCTCAGCACCTCCTCGGATCCCCTGTGGTGGCCTACATTTTAACTGTCATCATTGTTTATGTCCCCGCCACCACGACCAGCTGCAGGTTCCTGAGGGCAGCTATGAATAACCCATGGTGGGGCCATCTGGGGCCTCATGGAGATCCAGTTATTGATCCAGTCACTGGTTCTCAACAGATCTGAGCTGGATGATGAAGGAATGAACAGATGAGTTTCCGCTTAGCGTCCTCAGTCCCTGGGCTACCTGGGGTCCTCTTCTGTGGCTTAGGGAGCTTCCCTGCACCAGGGTTTTCCTTCTGCCTGGAAACCCAATGTCAGGGATGTGACCAACCTGAAGACTTGACACCATCCGACAGGCAGAAATGCTTGGGGTTGTCCCACCTAATGCATGAGCCCACCCCCCCCCACCCCACGCCCCCACTTCACCAGGAAACTGGTTGCCTACCTAAGCTTGAAAATTTGCAGTGATTGGGAGCTCTTTCCCCTCAAGGCCCCCAGTGTCACAGAGACACGCGCGTGTCACCATTCCACAGGTATTTATGGATTTTCTGCTGTGGGCCAGGCTCAATACTGGGCACAGTGTCGATAGTTAGAGCCAACATCCCTGTAGTGTGAGCCCTTATGTGGTCTGACCAAGTCTAGCTGAGAAGTGACACAGAAAAACCTGATGGTCCCTTCCATCATGAATACACTCAGAACCCTTCAGACAATCCAGTTTTACAGGCCCAGGTCTGGAGATTCCAATTCGGGAAGTTCAGACAGGAGCCCAGGGGACAATACCATATGGCCACCGAAGCCACTTTTGTACCCGCCTCCCCGGGGTGCCCCTCCCCCAATGCTCTGCAATACTCCCGGCCGCAGAGCACCCACCGGACCAAGCCACGTGGTCTTACAATTCAGGGTAGGATGTGGCATCTCGGAAGTCATTCCAGGGCAACATAGGCTCTGGGTTCGCAAACCGCAGGGATCCTACAGGGGGTGCAGCAAAGGGGACCCCGAGGAACACATTCACAGGCATGGCGCTTCCCAGCACAGTGGCTTGCTTCCCCCGGACCCATCCCAGCCTGGTGTTCCTCACTGGCGGGTCTCCAGCGGGCCCTGGGGGAACACAGGGGAGGAGTCAGGAGCTGGCAGGGAGGAGGCCAGGAATAAGCCAAACTCAGGCCTCCCCGAGTTAGGGGCTCTCTTTCTCCACCAAGATACTCTAACAGGAACCCCTGTCCCCTGCTTTCTTCGAGATCGCCTTAGAGGTCACCTGCATCAGAGCACCAACTAAGTTCCCCTGAGCAGCTCGGCCCCAAGCCACAGAATGTCCCCTGGTGACCTTGGGAACCCGCCTCCCTGTGTGCACAGAAGGTTTGGGTCCTAGGGGACTGATGCTACACACACACTAGGCTCTATAGAACCTGGGACTGCACAGAACCACCTGGCCCAGGGTCCCCACACTTCAGTCACTGTCACATCCACCGGCACAATCCTCCTAACATCACCGGTATGGCTACTGACTTTAATTTTCTTTAAATTAAATTGAAATAAACTTCACATTTACTAGAGGAATTTTAAGCACGAGCATCTAGGGACTTGTGGTTTTGCTGACACACATGGAAGTAAATACATAGGAATGAACATACAAAACTTCTCACACAGATGCCACCTGAAATCAACCGTCTACCTCCAGGGGTCTGAGGATGAGACTTCTCAGTCTGGGGGTGCAGGCTTCTCGGTTTCCACATAAAATATGGAGCCTTGAGAAGTTAACTGCCCAGCTTTTTAGTCCACAGGACCCAGGTGTCTGGGCGCTACCTCTGCTACTGTCATTTCAGCAGGGAGGGTCCTGCCCAGGCAGCCAGCACCACAGAAGCATAGGCTCTGTCCCACATGCCTCCCCAGTGCCCAGGGCAGAGGGCTCACCAAGCCCCCTGTGGGATGTGAGCAACCCGAGGGCAGCACTGGGGTTTTCTGTGCTCAACCCATGTGCCCCCCAAGGATTCTCTGGTCCTGGGGCTTTCAAGAGCACCAGGACATTGATCAGGTGCCCTGCGGTTCTGCATTGCCTACCAGTGGAAAATCCTCCCCGACAGGGAAATCCCCCTTCCCAGTCTTCTGAGAGCCCTCCTCGCCCACTGGGGGTCTCACCCTCGGAGGCAGCTGCAAGGACCCAAACAGCCCAGATCAGGGTCTGGCCTGGGTGCCCCCACTCCCCACTCATCTGGCTGGCCTGCCTGCACTCCTGGACATCCACAGCGGCAGCTGGCCCCAGACACCGGTCAGCTTCGGTCAGTAGCCAAGTGTTGAGTAGGCAGACACCGGATTGGTGAAGAATAGCATCAGGCCGAGATTCTGGAGAGGAATTGGCCGAGCCAGACTTTCCTGTTCTGATTTACATAAAAAGCCGACCGATTAACTCTTGAGCTGGGGAATAATTTGTTGGGCTTTGGGCTCCTAGAACAGAGCTAGATTCAGGATCAGATGAGCCAGAGACCTCAACTCGGATGCCTGCAGGGGCTGGGAGGCAGCAAACAGGCAGCCAATGCAGCTGGTCAAGAGAACAATAGGGCAAGGTGGGGACTGTGGAAAACTGGGCAGCACAGGCTCTGTCTGAAGGGGCAGTGGCTTTTCAACCCTAGTGAACATCTGTTTTGTGACAATGTAGGTAGACCAAGTTGGAACTGTGCAATATTGCTCTATTTTTCAATATGGGCTCAATTTAAAAAGAAAATCACAATGGGAGCCCCAGGCGGCATTTCTACTGGCTTGTCAAAAAGAATACAGCTTGTTTTCCTGTCTTTCATCATCTCTACTGAAACTCATTCAAGTTATTAAAGTGCTTTCACATGGGCTGATTGTCACATCTCCCCCTGCCACATACATTTTAGTTGTTTTGTCTCTTCAGCTTTTTATCCTCTTAAGCCCAGTCCAACTTCCACTTCTTCCAAGAATCTTTCTGAGGGTCTCCCCAGCTCCTTAGCACTTTGCTTTCTTAGCCCCTCCGACCTCCTAGTTAGTTGGGTACACGGCTGCCTTCCTCCCTCTTCCACTGATGTATCATCCATCACAGCTCCTTCCATCTGGCATTGCCCCAAACCCAGTCACAGGCCTTCGAGCCTCCCAATTTGTCCCCTTCCCACTGCTAATTTGACCATCGATTGACTTGAGATTTTTCTTATATTGACCTTAAAAAAACACACACAAAATACTATTCATTTTCAAAGCAATCATGACATATCTAATGCAATGAGGATAGTGTTTTGATATCACCTCTAGGATCTTGATTCTTGATGTCCCCATCAGTAGCACAGCCCAGCGGCCTGAATGGCCCCTGAGGGACAGAGACCTTTGATGGCTTCTCTGTGTTCCCCTAGGTTGCCCTGAGGGAGAAACCAGCAGCCGAAAGGACATCAGTCCCAGGCTTGGCTTGAAACGTATGCCAACCTACCCCTGAAGTGGAGGTCAGAGCCCCCTTCTGGATTCTTCTAAAGGGAGGCTGAAGGAGCCCTGAAGGCTTCAGAGCACGGCCAGCAGCCTCAGCATGGAGACCAGCCTCCAGGTGCACAAAGCAGAGGGAGGATGTTGGGGAGATGCCGTCAGGTCACTGGGCGGCGCCCCTCACACCCGGACCTCCAGTGCAGCTTAGTTCTCCAGCCTTGGGAAACGGCTTCTTTCTAGTCCGCGACTTTGATGCCCAGCCCCAGACTGTTTCAAAGGAAATAAGGCGATTTAGTCAAGGTTTTTGTTTCTGTTTTTTCAAGGTTTCCTGTAAAGTTAAAATGAACCCCTGCAGACACAAAATCCACCAAGCTGCCAACCGGACGGTTCAGGAAGCGCAGTCGCCATCATCAGAGAGGACACCTTCCTTTTATAAAATGCAGCTGAGCCTCAGCTCTGGCCTCTCCGTGTCCCCTCCGAGGCCCCACCCTGCGCCCCGAGTGCCCGCCCGCCCACCTGGGGCCCCCAGTCCCCTGCCTGCCGAGACCTGAATTCTCTGTGTCCCGCTGCCAGTTTCCATGGCGAACGCTGCCACCTCCCAGTCCACACGCAGGATTTAGGCCAACCCAAGGTCTCTTGAAAATGGTTTTCCTGATGCCACTAGTGTGGACCCTCTTTTCCTCCTATAAACCAGTGGATTTTATGTTACTTTCGAGGCTCCCAGCCCCACGGCAGCTGCTCGGGGACTGTTGTGTTTCAGCCCGGGGCTCAGGGGCCGGAGGAAGGATCTGCTCATCCGGGTTCCTGTCAGCAGCAGATGACACCAGGACAGTGCCCTGACCAGGAGCAGGGGCCTTGCCCTCAACAGAAGCCCTTTTGATTGTGCCTTTGTCTGCTGAGCGCTGCTTTGGTCTTGCACCTGCTGGAAGCCACAGAGGACTGCCCTTGACCTCTGCTCCATGGAGAAAGCAACAGAAACTTCACCCCCTGGCAGGCCAGGGCGGCCGTGGCAGAGCACGGGAAGCGTGAATATCCACCCTCTAAGGGTGGCCTTGGGAGACCAGGGTCCAGTGTGGCCAAGTCCATCTGCAGGGCTATTCTCCACCTTCAAGTGGGAAGTGATGGCACTGCGCTGACCAGCAGGACTGAACTCCTAGGCACCTGCCCATGGGAGATGCAAAGGTGAATGAAAGAAGACATCCCTTTGGTTCCTTCTTTCAGTCTTGGCTGACAGTCCATGGAATCATTGTTTAGTCAAACCTTTCCCCCAAAACATTCACCATGGAGGAGGTTTATGAGAGGCATCCTCCACAGGTGTCACAGTCCTGGGCCTAATGAGGTTTGAAGGGGACTGGGAGGATACAAAATGTCGCCCCTGTGAGATACCACCTTATACTTCTTGATTCATAGGAAAACATGAAAGGCACTGTCTGAATTCCCATCTCCTCCTGTCGCCTGAAATGCCATTGGTGATTTTTTCCTTTACAAGACCAATGCCTTGGTTGGGGGTAAGGTGTAAATCTCAAGGCCCTCAGATGAGGATGAGTTTTTCAGACAAGGTCAACGTGAAGAACTGGGAGGAGAGATGAAAGAAAGACATAAGGAAGATGAGGCAACAAAGGCTGACTGCCTTTTTCACAATGCTGACAAAAGGTTAACCTAGAGGAGGGCCATTTTACTGCTCTCTAGACTTCCGTCTGAACTAAGGCCCCTCTGGACACAGAGCTCTAGACCAGGACCTATTTTAAAGATATGCAGAAAAGCTGAAAACCTACTGTATTCCCATACCTGAAACAAGCAGCAAGTTCAACTCCTGAAGCCCAGGAGGAGAGATGAACTCCTCATGCAATGTGCCCAGGCACCCAGGCCTGCATCTGGGCTAGGGAAAGCTATGGTCCATGGCCCATCCAGCTTGTCTGAGATGGGTCTATACAGGCAAGGATGGAAAACCCTGGCAACCAGGACTTGTCCAAATGATTTGCGGGCTCAGTCACTTAGTTTGCAATATCCATATGAAATAAGACCCTACACACACCCCCAGTATGAAATCTGGATCTAAAGTGGGAGCCGATGGATGTAATACAACAACAATAAAATTAAAATAAATAAATAAATAAATACATAAATAATAATAAATAAAGTGGGAGCCAAGGGAGCTGAATGAAAGCAACAAAACACACACACACGCGCGCACACACGAAATTGGAGAGGGATAAACACACAGAGAGAAAACAAAAACTCACCAAAAACATGTGTGTAAACTCACAAACACTGTCATGGAAAGGTAGCCAACAAATATGACATATCTGAGAAATTATACAAGCAGAGGGAGGAAAAAGAAAGAACAAACAAAACATTACCAATCAAACATAAGGCATTAAAAGAAAAAAGCATGTAAAGTAGGACATACAAGATAAGGTTGTAGAAATAAAACTAAATATAATGATAATCATAATAAATGTAAATGGCTTAAAATCACTTATTAAAAGTTGGAGGACATTAAGAGATGTGAGAGATATATAAATATATAAAATTCAGCCCTGAGAAAGGAGGATATCCTGTTATTTGCAACAATACATATTGACCTTGAGCGCATTGTGCTAAGTGAAGTAAGTTCAACAGAGAAAGACAAGTACTACATGGCATCATTTAAATGCAAAATCTAAAAAGTCAAATTCACTAAAACAGAGAGTAAAATGGTGGTTACCAGAAGTGGAGGGTGAAGAAATAAGATAGATGTTGTTTAAGGGTACCAACTTGCAATGAGAGGTAAATAAGCCATAAAGATGTAATTAATGCACAGTATAGTGAATATAGATAATAATATTGTACTATAATCATCAATCTTGCTAAGAGACTAAAACTTAATTATCCTGATTCACCATAAAAAAGATAATTATGTAATGTAATAGAGGTGCTAAATGTTCTACAATGATAATCATATTACAATATAAAATGTATCAAATTAACATGCTGTAGCTCTTAAATCTACAAATGCCAAATACATTCAATTATAAGAAAGCAGGGGATTATCAGATTGAATGTAACTCTAGCTATATGCTGTTTACAAAAGATATACATAAATCAAAAATTTAAAAAGGGTTGAAATAAAAGGATAGAGAAATATATTTCATAGTATTGAAATCAAACAGTAGAATTGAGGTTGAAAAACACGAACAGGGATAAGAATGAACACTCTATGATGAAAAATCCATCAAGAAGTTATTACAAGTGACTTTGGGGGGGGAATGGGTGGGTGGGGAGGGGGGCAGAGGGGAGCCAAAAGGGGATGGATGTAATGCAACAACAATAAAATTAAATTAAAAAAAAAAAGAAGTTACTACAATCCCCCAATAACATGGAAGTGCCCAATAACATAGCTGCAAACTATGTAAAGCTCAACCTGCCAGAAAAATAAGAGGGGGAAATAACAAGTTAACTGATAAAAATATGGAGAAATTGAAGAAGTTTGTATCTTAGTGAGTATATTCTGTTATACAGAAAGGGGAAGTGTGGCTCCAGAAAATTCAGTGACTTGCCTACAGTAACACAGCTAAGACATGATGGGGTTGGGCCTGAACCCAGGTTTGTCTGGTTTTTCTTCACCACCACATGGCACTGTTTCCTGACTCCTGAGGTGAAAACACACCTGGCACAGCACAATAGCTACAGATCCCTCATCCCTCCAGTCTCAGGTCAGGCCTCCCTTTCCCCCCGGGCAGAAGTTGGCACCCATGTTTCTAGTTTACACCCTGCTGTCCACCACTCTAGAAGACAGCGAGCACCGCCAGACTGGCAACTCGTCACTTCCTTCTCTGGACCCTCAGTTTCTACCACTATGTCTGACCCGAAGAGGGTATCAGGATATTTTCTTAAGTTGAATGGAACAGACTGGCAAAAAGAAGCCAAATGCTAATTTGTCCAAACACCACCCATGCAAATGGAGGCAACCTGGCCTTTCGAGTCTCATGTTTTATGAACTCTCTTTCCGAACAGGCTGATAAATGAGCTGGTGGCCCAGGGCAAGGTCTTTCCACAGCAGTCCAGTTCCACCCTGGCCACCTATGGTGACCCTGAGTCAAGCATCGAGGCCTCCGTCACATAGGCAACTTTTTACGGACAAATCATGGATGGTTTCCAAGATGATGTTGGGAGTTTCATGGTTGGGGTCTTCTAATTCCCAGTTTTCTTTTTCTCTAGGATACCCTGGCACCCCACAACAGATCTGTAAATCTGATATTAAATGAGAGTCTTCCTCCTATGCCCAGATCAAGCACCGGTTTCTCCAGGAAAGCTTCTCTAGGCAGGTTCCTCTGTGCTCAGCCAGGTCCTGAATGTGAATAGAGCTGGGACTTAGCCTCTAGCTGCTGACCCAAAGCCCTCGTGCTTCCAGAACCACCCCCACAGGAGAGAACCGGAACTCCATAATGAATTGAGAAGTGGGAGGAAAGGGAAGTTTCTATTTATTAGTTGCCTGGGACATCTTTTGATGTTTTAAGCATGCTATCTCACCTAATCATTGCAACACACTCCCCAGGCATGTTACTGATTCCATATATTACCTAGGAAAACATTGAAACTCAGAGACGTTAAACCCCTTGTCCAAGTTCACAGTCCACGGATCAGATGGGCGCTGAATTCAGGTCTGTCCGCCTTGGAGTCCCGCAGCCTCAAACTACAAAGGCAGTACGTTCTCCAGGCGGTTATGCGTGGTCAGTGCTGGGGTCCCTCTGAGTGCCACTCCCTGGGCACCACAAGAGGCTTGGGCTCAGCAGGACATCTGACCGAGATCGTCCCTGTTTCCTGACAAGAGCATTTGAGGAGAGGGACACCGATTGAGGCGGGTTGCAATAATACACATTTGTAATTATTCCTTGAATTCCAGCCAGCATGGGCCCCGCCGAGCTGCAGCTGCACAAAACATCTGGATTCTCCCGCAGAGCAGACTTAGGAAAGGGGCTGAGTGGGGGGGGGTGAAGGGTTGTCTCCAGCCACCCTGACTCCCTGCTTCACCAGACCCTGGCGGGAAGGAGGAGGAAAGGCATGAAGCTGGACCAAAATGCAGTTTCTTTAGTGTCAATGGCATGTATACTTAAAAAAAGAAAAACGAGTGGCTTCTAGCTTTGAGGAACAGAACAGGTGAATAGACAAAAACCTCGGGGACCCCAAGTGCCACCACAGTTGGGGTGTGCTGGGGAGCTGCGGAGGACTTTCCAGAGGGGTTGACTATTAAGCAAGGCCTTGCAGGCTAGGTCATGAGTGGCTGCAGCCCACCAGGTGGACGAGAAGCCGAGACCTGGGGGGCCGGGGGGCGTCAGCCTGGGGAAGGCTGCGAGGGAGGTGGGAGGAGCAGGGTGTGTGGGAAGTCGGTACCCAACTCATCCGCCGCTCTGCCATGTGCTGGCTGACACACCTGCGTGTTTCTCTGCGCCTTGGTCGCCTCTTGGACAAGATAGGACAATAAACAGTTCCAACCATGTCCTACAGATGACATGTTATTACATGTTTGCCACACAAGAAAAGAGTTCATTTTCATTTCGTTGATGTGGGATTTGAGACACAGCACGCTCTGCAAGAAACTGTCCGTCCTCCTCCTTTCTGTCCCCCTCACTGGGCCTCTCCACTCCCACGCAGCCCATGCTGCAGACAGCTTTTAGAAAATGGGCATGGATATGCCACTGTTTCGTGAAGAGTTCCCAGGTTTTCAGAGGTCTGGCACTGACCAACTGGCCTCCTGGCTGGACTTGGCATTGGGTAACTGTCCCTTCCTCCCCTTGCCTGACTGGCTCTTTGCCAACTTGCCCACTTCACCTGCATCTTCGGCAGAGGGCTGCCCTTGGGCTGTGGGCATTCACAGTTGGTGTCTCCCAGGGACCGATGGTGGGAGGCTAAATGGGGCCTAGTCCCTTCACCCTTGACTGGCTCTGAAGGTTGTGTTTTACACTACTTTCCAGAGCCTGTCCGTGAATTATGCCCTAGTCGTCAACTGCGGTGGCTGGCCCTTGTTTGTTGCTGTCTCTCCCTTTTGTCACCTCTCCACTCGCCTGCCAGTGTCCTCAGCCCTCCCAAGCAAAACACACGCACTCAATTATCTTCTTAGTATGTGAACCCAGGTTCCTAGGTTCCTTCTATCCTGTGGCTTTGCCACCCCCTTCCCAACTCCCAGCATGTCACTTTGCTCTGCAAAGTGGTGTCACAGGTATATCCATCCCCTGGCTTAGAGAAAGGAAATGAGAAAGGACATCCATGGAAGCAATTCACTGTAAGTAAGAGAAAAGTTGCACCTACCCCTTCCTTTCAAGTATCCTTGGTGAGAATGTAGCTGCAAGGGAGGCTGGAAAGGTGCCTAGCTCAAAGTCTATCAATCTGGATGAGGAGAGATGATTGTGGCGAAGGTCTTAAAAGTGTCTGCTACAGAAATGGAACAACACCTGCCAATTTTCTGGGCTCAAAATACAGATGCTCTGTTGCATACCTTCCATTTGCTGCTTGGTTGAATCCCTACAGCCCAGTGAGAGTATTACTGCTGTCTTCTAGAGAGAGAGAGAAACTGAGGCCCAGAGAAACTCAGTATCTCGCCTGAAGTCACACGTGGGGAGTAAGGGGAAGAGTCAGGACCTGACTCAGGTCTGACTCATGGGTTATTTACCCCATGGTTATTCTGCTTTTTAGCCCTATAAATGCGTTTTACCTGGTCCACTGTCCTAACTTTGAAGGTGACAAAATCGGGAGACAGAGATAGTTGGGAGCTCACCCCAAATCACCCTGAGAGCTAAAGGCAGAGTCAGGCCAGAAGCGAGGGGTCCTGGCCACCAGCCAGTGCTGCATCCCAGGAAGCCTGCCCCGGGCTAAATGCCTCCACGCAGCGCCTCCTGTGACTCAGACCAGCGCCTGTGGGGCTGCTGAAGAGAAGGGTGTGCACACTGTGGACTCACTGAGCCCACGGCCTTAAACCACCGTAGCCTCTAAAGTTCCTAAATAGAAAACCTACCAATCAAGGCGGCGGCGGTGGCTCAGTGTCCCTTGCTGCTTACACAGAGTCCTCTGCGCTCAGCTCAGGCCTTCAAGCCGCTCTCTGGCTTCTCCCAGAAGGAAGGGAATGCGCACTCCCTTGGGCCTGGCCACTGGTATGTGGGGACCAGACAGCGATGAGAGATAAAGCCACCTGGGTCCCCAGATCCTTCATGAAGTCATTCCCTTGCTGTCGTCAGTATCCGTTGCCTGGCAACTGCCTTTGGCAGATGGTGGCACCGATAGCATGCCAATCTCTCCCACGGCTAAAAATACACTCCGACGACAACGGGGCTATTTTAGAAGAGACAACGCACTCCCAACGTCTTTCCTTGTCTGCGAGGAGCTGTGCTGGGCCGCCGGGTCTCTCTGGGCTTCTGCTTTCATCTGACAGGGTGGAAGGGAGCCTTTGAGGAAAGGAGCACAAGGCCAGACTCCATGAGGGTGCTTAGAGAATTGCTGTGGAAAAGGAGGGCGGGAGATGAAGAAGAGGTGAGAGAAGAAATATCGAGCCTGGGAGTAAATATCTAGTAGTTAGCAGCAACCGTATTTTTTTAAACCAACTCAGGAAGGTGGGGTTAGAAAGAAAAACCGGAGAATCGCAGAAGCCTAGCGTTAGAAGGGATGCAATCCAGCTTCCCAGGCGGGGAAGAAGAGGCCCTGAGAGGTGCCGAGGAGAGCTGGCTCACCGCCCTCGTCCAGGCTGCAAGGGTCGGGGTGCCTAGTGTGGGTGTGGGGCCTCCAGCACTGACTCCTCTTGCATTTCTGTCGGTGAGTCTGTCACCCAACAGCTCACCAGCTTAGCCTTCCCGGTGAATCCCCATCATCTGCAGGTTTCTTTGGTATAAATGATTCCACCTGTGCTTGCACTTAGCTATTCATTTATTCAATAAATATTTACTAAACACCTGCTGCCATATTGTGTCAATGCTGGAGATACAACAGGGGACAAATACACACGGTCCCCACCTCCTGCGGCTTACAGTCCAGCAGGCGAGGCAGGCATTGAGCAGGGTGGCACAGGGCACCCCACGCTAGACACACTGGAACCCAATCCAGGTCAAGGCCTGCTTACCAGCCCCACCACCGAAGGACATCACTTAATTAGGGTTGCGAGACAGAACACAGGAGGACCTGTTACATTTCAATGTCAGACGAATGCAAGTTGTTTAAGTATGCTTGTCCCCAGTATTATCTGAGGTTCAAATTTTGCTGTACCTCCTGTATTTTCCTCTGCTGCACCTGGCAACCCTACACTCGGTATCAGTCCCATTCCGTTTCCTCATCTCTAAAATGGGAGCATTTACGCGTAGGGTTATTGTGCAGAGTAAACGAGACTCCGGCAGGAGAACGCCTTCCATCTCCTCTCCAAGCAGGGCTTCTCCGGGTTTTTGCCCTGGCCAGCCGGTTGGCACCGTCCTCCTCTCTGCCAGGCTCTGGTTAATGGGTGATGGATGGTGGTAGCCCTGCTCTGTCTTAAGGCAGAGCCAGGGGATGAGGGAACTCTGCAAGGTGACCACTGACTTGCCAAAGGAAATAGGAACCAACCCAACTTTGCTGGGAGCGCTGGTCAGGATAGCAATTCTCTGCTGACAGGGGCCAGGACTGTCCCCAAGACTTATAGACGTAGAGTGTCTAGGGAAGGGCGCACCTTTTAAACAAACAAAAAAAATCCAATTCTCAGAAGTTTGGCGCCACTGGCCTAGGGTGCAGGTCCCAGCGGAGGCAGGATCTCAAAAGCCTGCTCTGCGATGTGGGAGGCTGGACTGCTCCCTGGAACACGGAAACGGGGTGAAACCCGGAAGGCATCAGTGGCTTCGTTAATGGTATCGTGCCCATGCTAATGCCTTCATTTTGATCATTGTGCCGTGGTTACCTAAGATCCTAACACGAGGGAAAGCTCAGTGAAGGGTATATAGGAACTCTCTGTGCTAATGTCAGAACTTTTGTGTAAACCTCAAATTATTCTCAAATTTAAAAAAAAAAGAAAATGCTGCTTTGGCCCAAAGTCTTTCCCCAGCGCCCCATCCTCCGCCCCACCAAAGCGCAGCGGAAGGCCCAGCCGGTCGGCGGGCACGACCCGAAAAAGTGCCGGTGGCTGAGGTGGAGCCCCACGCACGAGGGCTGGGAGAGCAATGCTTCCTTTCCCTGCCGTTCACACTGGGGCTTAAATGTCAGCCTCGGAGAACTACATTTTAATCTATGTTATCAGCCTGGCCACAGCCCTAATTGGATGCCAGGCACACCGCTGGAGGGCATGCATAATTCATCCGCTGGAAGGGAGGCCACAGAAGGCCTTTCATTGAGGGCCAGGGAAGGAGGAGGCAGTGGGAGAAGAGGGAGTAGAAGGCGGAGCTGGGGTAGGACGGAGAGAGGTAGGGTGGCATCTTTTATGAATGGTACACTTTAAATGTACCCCCACGGCGGGTCCCCCGAGTGCTGTCAAGGGTGCCCAGGGTTCCTTGGAGCAGAGGGTCCACGTGCCCTCTCCAAGGCCATGTGGCAGATGGCCTTCCAGAGCCTTGGCAGGGCCCTGCCAGCACCCCTGCCCCCTCTCCTGCCTCCGAGTGGCCCAGCTGTTGGCCTCACACGGGGCCAGTAACAGAAGGCCGTGGACCAAAACTCCCAGTCTCCTCAGCCTTCAGCAGCAACCAGGCCACTCTACCCTGTGTCCCTCGCAGTACAGCTGGGCTGTGTCAGCCCATCGAGGCCACCCAGAGCTCCTCCGGAAGACACACCACTGGAGAAACAGTTCCATGATCCAGCAGGGCAAAGGGCCACAGAGAAGCCACTGTCACTATGATTAGTTTTATTCCAGGGGCCTGCTGGGTAACGCCCGAAGTCCCCTGCCCTCCACCCCGGAGGCCTACCTGGAGCCTGTCTCCCGCACAACGGCTTGTCCTAAGCTCTGCCCCCTCCTTCCCGGGAGGCATGGCTCTTCCCCCTTCGACTCAGCTCACAGCAAGGGCCCCTCCGGGTGGCTTCTCTTTATCTGGCTCCTGTCCTCGCTCAAAGGTACAGGTCAAAACCAACCAACTAGCTCCGTACACACGAAACAACTCCCGTGGGTGACTTTCTTACAAGATTTAGAAAAAGGACTACTTCGTCATCAATTTACACATTCCGAAAATGTTTCCCGTCTGTTGTCTCCTCTGACCTACCGGAAGTTATTAGGTGGGTTGAACATAAAGCCGCCACACTGTTGACTCGCGCAATCAGCACCCCTGGCACATTTTGAGTTCTTCCTCTTTCCCCGACCGTGTGCCAGGCACGTCCCACAAGTTACATACATGAGTCCTTGGAAAGGCCTCAGACAAAGTGACTTCACAGTCACTTCACAGTGGGGGTCACTTCACAGATGACCCCCATTCTCCAGAAAGCAAAACTGAGATGCTGGGTTACTTAAAAACATACCGGTTCTGTGCCCCTTAACTCATAAGCAGCAAAGCCCCGATTTGAAGACCCTGGTCCCCAGCTCCAGTCAACTGTACCCAGTCCCAAAGAAAGTCCCCACAGAAGTAGAATGGCTTGTCCTGCTCAATATATATGCTTTTCACATTTTAATGTGCACAGTGTCACCTGGGGCTCTAGTTAAAATGTATCAAAAGGAAGACTGGGATTCTGCTGGTCTGGGGAGAGGCCCAAGATTCGCATCTCTAACACGCCCCCAGACTGAGCGGGCTGTATAGCACACGCTGAGGCCGGGGGCACCTGCCACCCACCTTCCCGCGTGGAGACCTGCTGGGTAGTAAGTAAGTTCTCGCATTCAGCACGGGCCACTGTGGCCCTTGTCACAGAAAACCCAATTTGGATGTTGGTTTAAGACCAAAAAAGGAATTGATTGGCTCATGTCACCAAGAAGCTCTAGTGCAGGCACAGCTGTACTGAGGGATAAGGACCTAGTCTGTCACAAGTGCTCAGCTTTTCGGACTTCTCGGTGGCTTCCTGCCCAGGCTCTGTGCATGGAATGGTCTGCGCAGACCAAAGCACAGGGCAGCGAGCGGACATCAGGTTTGGAGAAAACAAAAGGGCCACGTAAAGGCAGCTACTTTGTCCCTCCTAGAGCTCTTGGTGATGGGGAAGGCTCCAGGTGGCCCATCAGCATGCCACAGGCCTGGGTGTTCTTGAAGTCTGAGGTGGCAGCTCATGCTCGTGCCCTTGTGCAGAGGTGACTCAGCTAAGGGGCAGGTAGAGGCAGGTGGGTCCCACCTGATGAGTAGCACCTTTTCACGTGCCCTGGGTTATTCTTATTTTCCCCGGTGGAGGTCAGCTGAATCACCAGCCCCAACCCTTCTCCCTCCTGGAGCAGTGTTAGGCAGTCACACATGTGCCAGTTTCCCGGTGGGTAGAGCCAATGCCCCCACCTCCTGACATGGGGGCTGGTGACTTGCTTTGGCCCCTACATGCTAGATAAGATGTGAGGTGGCCGCACCCTCACTTTCCTCGTTTGGCTTCCTGTCTTGTGCCGTGGTGACCACGGGGTAGAACACACGTCCTGTCCTGTGAATTGAACCTGTTTATAGGTGGCAGTTCCATGGTGCTAGTTCACTGGCATCTTTTATGAAAGGTACACTTTAAATGGACGAATTATATGGTATGTAGATCATATCTCGATGGAGCTGTTTGTACACTGGGTTGGCCAAAAAGTTTTGTTTAGATTTTCCTGTACGATGGCTCTCGTACTGCTTAGTTGTCTTTCTCTTCGTTCAAAATAATTTTGTTAGGTGGATTGTGACTGCTGGCATATCAGTGCGCTTTAAAAAAAAAGCATCAAAAAGGGTGAATGTTTGTGTAGCCATTTTAGTATTGAAGGTAGGTGAAAATAAACAATTTTCAGTGTATTATGTTTGACTATTTTGAGAAAGGTAAAAGTGCAACTGAAACGCAAAAAAATAAAATAAAATAAAATAGATGTGTGCCGTGTACGGAGAGGGTGCTGTGACTGATCAGACGTGTCAAAAGTGGTTTGCAAAGTTTCTTGGTGCCATTGGCATACTGGCCAAGTCATTCTTCACTGTGGGGCTGTCTTACACATTGGAAGATGCTCAGCAGCACCTCTGGCCTCTGCCCACTAGAGGCCAACAGTGGGAGACAGCCGGCATACTCACAATCTTCAAATCAATAAAGTTGTGAAAATGAGCCAGGCTCAGAAATATATTCCACTTTTCATGCAGCAGGTGGCAAACATGGTGCTTGACCCATAGTAGGTTTTCCATTGCATTTATTTATTGCAATTCTGCTTCAAAATTTACGTTCTCCACCTTGAAATACTGTCCCTTCCCTGCCCAGCCCTCCATTGAGGCCAGTCAAGAACCGCCCGTCCTAGAAGACCTTCCAGCTCACTCTGCCCCAGCTCTGAATTCTACACTTCTCTCAAGCAAGGTGACTGCTGGCTCTCTCTGAGTGACTGCGTGGTCCTCGCATCTTTCCGTGAACCCTCCTGGGACTTGGTTTCGTTGATTGATACCTTCTTTGGCACATCCTCTGTCCACACACCCTCCGCCCAGTCCTCCTGGGACCTTATGAAATATGACACAAGGGTGCCTGCCAATGCTCTCATCATGGAGATATCAGGAATAGAAGTTAGTAAACAGGAAGCAACAAATGAAAACTCTGACTCAGAGAAATGACATACAGAAGCTGAAACTGCCTTTGCTGCCGAAGTTTCAGTATGTGGACCTGTCCTTTACAGCTGGGAAAGCAAAGGGACCTGGCACTCAACTCTCCTCCCTCCTCGAGGCCACCGTCATCTCTGGTCTTCCCAGGACCCCCAGAAACTGCGCTGTTATTTCTGGACTACCCTCAGCAGCATTCCCGACATCCTGTGATATTTAAAAACCCACCTGCTATACCTCCAAGAATAAATGGAGAGAAAGAGAAAGGAGAGACGTGGTGTTTGCTTTGCTTGTGCCGTCTTTGTGGCCCTCCAGGCGGACATCTGCCCTGTCCTAGTGTTTGACCAGAATACCCGCTGGGGTCCCTCTGCCAAATCAGGTAATTCTCCCAAGCCCGCCTCACTGGTTACGACGGTCCAAAAGAGCACCTACTAGATGGGAATAGGGTCATCCGCTGGTGTCTCTTTATGCATGTACCCAAGCGTTCCTTGTGTTCCTCCAACTGGTCCCTAAGCCTATCTCTTTGACTCCTTCAATCCTGGCTGGTCACTGTGTGTCACCCATAGAGATGACAGAATTAGCTAACACCAGAAAGCAACGCCCTTTGAGGCTGCTGGAGAATCCCCACAGCCAGAATAAAATTTTTACTTTAAAGGAGAAGTTACTTGACGCGAGCACTTTAATGGAGGAAATAATTCTTAAGCATGTATTATTTATAAAGTATTGTCCTTCTTTACCATTTACTGAGTGCTTACCATTCATTCACTGGATGTTCTCTCATATTCTTCATGCCTGTTCATACATGTTAACCAATTTAATCCTCAGAACCACACTAATCAGGGAACATTGTTATGACACTCACTTTGCAGATGAGGAAACTGAGGCATAAAAAGGTTAAGTATAATAGCCAACAGGCTGCATGAGACCTGGCAGGCACATGGGTGGGTGATACCAAGAAGAGCGGAGTATTTTTGATGCCAGAGAGAGGACAGGGAGAGGACAGTCCCTCGCTGAAACTCCCAATGTGCCTGTGTGTCTGAAGAACCTGACATGCTCTTCAGCATCCTTCCCTGATCCGTCCTGCCTGGAACACAGCCTTACTGGGCTGTGAGTTCCGAGAGTGAGCCCCCAGGGCCTGCCCAAGATGGGGCATGGCACAGAACAGGTGCTGAACAAACCCCTGGAAGATGGTACAGCAGTCGGCCAGGCTTACTTGAAGGCCCCCATCATGAGGTGACGTATGTCACTTCCATTTATATGACCCTGGCCAAAGCAAGTCACACAATCTGCTTTGCACTTTCTGAACCTCAGACTTGATCTGGTCAAACTCAACTGTGCTAAACAGACCCCCACGGGGATTGGCGGATGGATCAGTGACGGAACAGGTAGGTGGTGGCCAAGCTAAGTTGACGTACCCATACCTTGGAACCACTCCCACCTCACCCCCTACCCCGCTCCCACCTCTGCCTTAAAGAAAAACATCTTGAAATGTGGGAAAGCCATAAACGAGTGAGCAGTGAAGAGCAGGCTTTGGGACACAGACCCAGAAACCTGCCCTGGAGCATCATCCTCAGTTTGCTGTTCATTCTCCACGTGGCCTTGGCCACAGTCCTTTCCATCAAGGGTCCTCCTTCCCTCCATCAGGAGAATCTTGGGTTATACGCTTGCAGCCTCTACGGTTCTAAGGCTCCAGGACCCTGACAACCAAGCTGGGCGTACACTTCTCTGACCTGCCAAAATGTTATCTGCCTCATAGTCTGAGAGCCTGATGACCCTCGGAAAATACAGCCAAACACGACAGAGAAACTGATAATGTTCCTTCCCCACCTTTAGAAAGTCTGCCTTTTCTCCATCCTCATTCGTCTGTTTCCTTCCTGAACATTGAGCCCCCGGGGTTAATGCACTGTGTCCCAGAACTTTAGATTCCGTGGGGTGAGGGAAAAGTGGGATGGACCATCTTTTCCTTTTCATCACAGGAAGCTGCAGCACATTTGACAAGTAAGCATGGTTTATGATTATTAAAAATAAACCCTGGCCCACAGTCTGCCTTCTACATTAATTCTGCCGACAGATGCAGGCTTGCACACATGGTCTCGGGCTCTGGGCTTCTCCAGCCAGTTTCCACGCTGAGATTCTCTGAGGACAGCTGTTTCCATCTGCCCATTTATGAAATCAGCTACAGGCTGTCTCAAGGAAGGGGATTCTACCCTAGGGCTTATGGGGATGATGAATCCCTAAGATCTTAACTAAGGAACTTCAGAGGTTTGAAAGGAAGCTAAGACACGTATTAAGATTCTTTCAGTAGTATAAGTGGAGGAAACACCAGCTGATAATGGTTTACGTGGAGAAAGTGACTTTTTTTTTCTCATGCACCTGAAAAGTCTAGAATGGCAGGGATTCCTCCTCATTTCAGGAATGGCTGAGTCTAGATGTTTGAGCAAACTCACTGGGAGACTTTCTCTCTCCCTTTCTATCCACTTTCCTCAATGCGCAAACTCTCCCCATGCTCGGCAAGATTCTCTCCTACAGGTTAACTCTGGTGGAAAGAAAGCCTGGTTTCCACTGGTGACCACAGAGGTCTCAGAAAGGACCCTTGCTGCATAACTTGAGTCCGATGTCCATTCCTAAACTGATCGCTGTAGCCTCAGGGTAGAATATACAAAGTGGGCAGGGTAGGGCAGAACTGGGAGTGAAGGCCAACCCATTCTCAGCTTGTGAACTGAAAGCATGAGGGGGTGGTGCCCCAAAGAAACGCCAGCTTAAGAATCTGGACGGGATACATGGAGCATGCTAAGCACTCTGTGGAGTAAATCGTTAGGATAAAAATACCACAATTTGAAAAACCTCTGGACCAGTTGTCATTACTTCTTTCCCCTCTGGTATACTTGGACCTGAAGGCAGCATGGCCTGACACCCTGACATGGCCATTCACATGGGCAGGGGGCTCTAGGGAAACTCTATCACTGTGGGTAGGACTAGGAAGGGAAACTCCTAACAACACTACCACAACAAATTAGGTATTGTTGACCCTTAGAGGTTCCTTGTTGTTCCCAATGAAAAGCAACATGCACATTCTTTTCAAATACCTATTAAATATTGAGCAAGACAGACCACATCCTGGGTCACAAGACAAACTTTAACACATTTGAAATCATTGAAGTCACACAAAATATGTTTTCAAACTATAATGGAATTATATTCAAATCATGAAGAGAAAAAGAAACCCTCCAATGCTAGCATATGAAATGACACACTTCCAAATAACAGGAGTCAAGAAAAGTCTTAAGGAAAGTTAGAAAATATTTGAATTAAATTAAAATACAGCATATCAAAAATTGAGGGATGCATTAAAAGCTGTGTTTAGAGAGAAATTTATAGTATTAAGTGCTTACTCTAGTAAGAAAGCAGGGTCTCAAATCAGTAGTCTGAACTTCCAACACAAGAAACTAAAAAGACAAGATCAAGTTAAAACCAAAGCAAACCAAAAGAAGAAAATGATAACAGAGGTTATGCAGAATCCAGAAAATTGAAAACAGAAAGATAATGGAGAAACTTGATGTTTTCTGTTATCATTTTTTATTAAATGATTGATAAAATTGAAATGTATCTAGAAAGTCTGACCGAAAAAACAAACCAAAACAAAACACAAATTATTACTATCAGGACCAAAAGATATTATCTTTTAGTCTGTATGTCATCATAGATCCTCTAGATGCTCAAAGAATAATAAAGAAATATTAAAAACACATTAATACATATAAATTCAACAACTGATTCCAAAAAAAACTACAATCAAAACTCACTCAAAATGAAACAGATAGTCTAACTAGTCCTATAAATATTAAAGAAATTGAATCTGTAGTTAACCTTCCAAAATAGAAATTTCTAGGCCCAGTGATCTCACTGGAATATTCTACAAAGTATTTAAAAAGAAATAACACTAATTCTACATAATCTCTCTCAGGACATTAAAATAAAGGAAACAAAAAGGAGATGGATGTAATGCAACAACAATAAAATTAAATTAAAAAAATAAAATAAAAAATAAAGTAAACATATCTCCATTCATTCATTTGGTATTATCATTACCCTGATACCAAAAATGTACAAAGATGGTAACAAAAAACTATGGACTAAAATCCTTCATGACCATAGAAAAAAATAACAGCAACCAAATCCAGTAATATATAAAAAAGAATAAAACACAACCACGTGAGATTTATCATGGAAATACGAGGCAGTTTCAATATTAGAGAATTAATTGATGTAATTGCCACATTAAAATTTTAAAGGAAAAAAAAACACATGATCATATTAATTGAGAAGCATTTGACAAAATTCAACCTGATAAAGGGCATCTGTAGAAAAAAATCCTACAGTAAATATTACAAGTACTTAATGGTGAAGGACTACGTGCTTTTCGCTCACACTGAGAACAAAACAGCCATCAGAATGGCTATAACACAGTACCAAATGTTGAGTCTATGGACCAACTAAAACTCATGCATTGATGTTGTAATATAAAATGATACAACCATTTTGGAGCTTTTGGCAGTTTGTAATAAAGTTAAACATACATTTATATATGCTCCAACATTCCACTCAACGGAAATGGATACATGCGTGCACCTAAAACACGTTCAACAATGCTCATTGCAGTCTTAATCATAATAGCCAAACCCAGAAATAGCGCAAATACTTTCCACAGCCAAATAAACCCTGGCCTGTCCACGCAATGGCATACACTCAGAGGGTAAAGGAAAGAACACTGGGAGAAATCCGAAGACAGTACGGTGGGCAAAAGAAGTCAGGCATAAAAGAGTGCATCCTGCAATTTCATCCATGCCAAGTTCCAGAACAGGCACAACTAAGCTACGATGATAAAAATCACAACAGTAGTTGCCTGAGGAAAAGGTTCACTTAGTAGTGAGCCCAAGAGAACTTTCTGGAGTGACAGAAATGCGTTCTGTCTTGTTTGGCAGAGTGGATTTCACAGCTGATTACAATTGCTGAACTCGCAGACCCGAACGCTTGAATGAGTTGTGCATTTCTATCGTATATAAATTGCACCTCATTGAGTAAAAAGAGCCCTTTATGAATACAGCCCTTGACGTTCTACAGAACCTTTTCATGCCATTCCCCTATTCCCTCTGTCTGATCTTTTCAAACACCCTGGGAAGTAGGGATTGGATTATTTCATGAGTGAGGACACGGGGAGAGAACTAGAGTCACTCCCAAGACCACCCACCATGTGCTACAGCCAAGGCGTCAGACTCCATACCCAGTGCTCCTTACCTAGGCCTTGGTTTTCAACCTGCATTCTCCCTCCCCCTCAGGCATTGCAGATGCCCAGGGGCAGCATGACTGTTGGCTTCCATGTCCCTCACTGCTCTTACCCCTTCTACGTACTTAGGTTGGTTTGAACTGTTTGAAAATTGCCGATGTTACAGACGCGAAAACAGACACGCACGTCCAGGGGCCGCTCTCTTCCTTTGCTCCCTGCATGGTTTGATGGGCAAGATCGTAGAGTGATTTTCATTCCGGACTAAAATAGTCATATCTGCCTGAAATAGATAGTGCGGCCTCCATGCACCAGCCATCCCATCAGCCTGTGTGAAGCAGAAAGACCCGCTGGGGTGGACAGTCTTTAATCATGGTTCTGCCACCGTGCGATGCCAGCCCTGTGGCCCCCTTTCTAAACCTTGGCTTCTCCATCTTTAGAACAAGACACCTGAACTAGGTAAGTTGTAAGCAACTGCCCTGCCCTCGCACCTGGAGCTGGATGGGTAGCACACACCTTCCTCTGAGTATTACTGACCCAGACATCCCACCAAGAGGGCTCCTTCTCAGCTCAGTGATGGGTGAGGTTTCTCCTTGGAATGCCTGGGTCAGTAATATTCCAAGGAGAGACTCACCCATCACTGAGCTGAGAAGGAGCCCTCTTCAATGTAGAGGGGTGCCCAAGACCTCCAGGATGAGCCGTCTTTCATTTCCTTGCCCAAGGAGGTTGAAAGGTCCTGGGAGTGCCCCATGTGTCACTTCTGGGCCAGAAGTGGTAAAGACTTGGGTCCTCATCCTAATTCCATTAATAGCTGCCAATGCGGCTCTTAAGCGAGACCCCTCCCTGGTGGAGATGCGTTGCCCCGACCACTAAATGGAGTTAACCTCCCTGGGTTGGTGAAAGGACATAATGAAGTAAAAAATATGGACATGCTTTGAACAGAATAAAAAGTCCCAACTAAGATAAAGGACTCTGTCTTCAGTGGGTGGGAGGCCAGAGCCATCTTCCAAATCCATGTGGCCAAACCTCCCACCCCATGCCTGTGCAGGGCCGTTCTGGCCACTAGGTGGCTGTCGATGTCACTTGCAGATTCTGAAAAGTGTGGGAGAGCCAAGGGGCCGCCTGCTGAAGAAAACTAGGCCAAAGCCAGCTTGTTACATCACTTCTCATGGAAGCAGCCAGTTCAGTCTGGATTTTTCTTTATTGCGGGCAACAATGCAAGGAAACTTCCTGACTCCTGCATTTCGATGCTAATCATTTGGCCTGAAATCCATCTTTATTTCCCAGGGATTGGTCCCGGAGCCCCTGCTCCATTCCCTGGGCACAGGCCTGTCTCCCCAAATGCCCCCTGCCCCATCCTCGTGCACGCTTGCAATGACCTTTTCCCCCTGCCTTTAAATCTCAGCTGGGCACCCCAAGCACTTCCATCTACTTACACCAGGGGCCATATGGAGCGTGATCCAGGCTCTGCTCTCGCAAGAATTGCTATAGACCAGCTGAGTGCAAATTCACCTCTGTGCCTCCCTTGACATGTGCATGTCTTTGACCAAGTCATTCTAATCTTGCGTCCTTCATGCACCTTAGTTTTAACTTGGGGTTAGTAACAGATTTTTTCAATTATTAAATGAGTTAACACTGGTTATTGTGGTGCTTGGAACAGGATCCGGCACTTTGTAGGCAATTATTTATTAAACACTAACTAGTGGTCAGAGTCCCCTGGGGTCCTTATTAAAAGTATGGATTTTGGGGCTCCATTTCATGCCGCCGAAAGCCTCCAGGGAGGGATCTAGACATCTGTGTGTTGAAAAAGGGACTAAGGTTCTCAAGACCAGGGATGTTAGAAAAATATCCTAGGCCCGGATACTGGTAGCCGTTCTCCCAGCTCTGTCCACACTAATGCCACTATCACTCAACCAGGCTCCAGGACTGCCTCCACTGTGGGCTCTGCCGTGAACACCCCAGACTCCTCCCATCTGACCCCCTGAACTCCTCCCATGAATCTGAGGCTCCTTCCTTCCTGTAAGGCACTCAGTTCTCCAGAGAGCTGAAGCTGTATAAATAATAAATGGAATTTACAGTAGCAGTTGGAACTCACTTAAGCACTAGAAACATCTTTTCATTGGGTAAGAAGGAAAAAAAAAAAACAAAAAATGCAGCTTCTTCCTTGACTTTCCTAATATGCCAGGCAGGATACCTTGACAAGACTTGATTCTGAATGCCCACAGTGTCCAGATGGAAGGTGTTGTCTCTGTTGTCAGAACACGAGTGGTCTGCTGTCCCAGTCTGACACACCCAGGAGCCCTGGGTCAGACATTTCAGCCAGAGGACAAGATGACCAGCCCCGGGTCCTGGAGGGAGGCCTTGGGGAAAGAATGGGAAAGAAGCCCCAGGGCACAAAGCCATCCCCAGCCTCATCTAATCAGCTCCTCCTGTAAATCCCTTCTAACCTTACTTTTCCCGTTTGCAGAGTCATCAAAGGGTACAACTGCGAGGTAGTGGCTGCCTCTTTTTTCCGTTACAGTCCCTATCTTAGTCTACACAAACCACTAACCCTACTGACTTGAAACAGACCTAAAATTCTTACTGTTAGGCAAAGGCTTTGCGTTACTGGAATTTTTCCTGGGCAAGTGAACACTCTGGATTGGGTTTGGAAGACTGGTGTATCAGTCAGCTATGGCCATAGTAACACCTGGTAACAAATCACCCTGATATTCATGGTTTAAAACAATCATATATTCTCACTCGTACATGTGTGGGTTGGCTGAGGCAGCTCTGCTTATTTTACTCAGTTGACCTTAACTCAGTTGAGTTGGGCTCTGACCTTGGGTTTGGTTCAGGTCTGTTCAGATATCCCTCAATTCTTCTTGGACCACTGGGGGAGCTAGCTAGGACATGTTTTACTCATGTGATGATAGAAGCCCAAGAAGGCAAGGCAGGCAGCTGCTGCATCAAATCTGCTCACACCCCATTGACCGGAGCAAATAGCAAGGACATATACACTTGTCCAACATGAGGCCAAAACAAGTCTCAGAACACTGGTGGTAGGGAGGGGACTAGAAGGTGAAAATGGAGACAGAGAGTCAAGCAGGTAGGATGACACAGGGAAGGGGTCCTGGGGAAGGTGGAGCCAGGCTTCATGTGGAATTTACTGAAGCAATAGAAACATGACTGCGGTAATGTCTCATGGGAGGTGGGGATGATGGGAAAGAAGAAAATGCAACTCACAGAAAAATAAAACAACTATCTTCAACTACATTGCACAGCACTGCTTGGACTCCAGTTTTTTAAATTCCCTCTCCCAGTCCCCAGCTGAGAAAACTCACCTGAGGGGTCCCTGACCCCTCTTAGTCAGAGCTGATCACTTGATTTAGATAAGTCACAACTTTACAAAAGATCAGACTGGGAAGGGACTCTGGATGACCACCTTGTCCTACCACATCCAAGGGCTTGGAAATGACCAATTTAGGTACTGAACTGAAAAACTCAACATATGAGTGGAATATCAGAATAGATAAATCTAAAGAGCAAATTACTAGATTAGAATATTGAATCAAGAATTTCTCTCAGAACAAAGCACAGAAAGTAACCTCCATGGAAGATAAGAATAAAGTAGAGAAAAGAAAAATTAATGAAACAGTGACAAAAATCCATCTAACAGTAGTTCTGAAAAGAGAGAATAACAATTAACAGAGAAGAAATACTCAAGGGAAAAGGGAAAAAATCCTGGAAAAAAAACAAACAACAAAACCATGAAGGACTCCAGATCGAAAGAGTCCCTCAAGTAATGAGCAAGTTAAATAAAAATTAGATCTATATTTAGGTATCATGTGAACAAATTTACAAGGAAGAAGAGAAAATTCCTCCATACAGACAAAGCTGATTCCTTGCAAAGGGATGAGAATCAAGTGTCATCAAAATTCTTCCTGACACCATTGAATGTAACAGGAAAGAGGGGAGTTAAAAATAAGAGGCTGGAAATAGCTATGCCATGAAAACACCAGCAAAATAAGTAGGCAGGGTTGTGATAATATCAAACAAAACAGAATTCAATGTAAAGAAAGATGAAAGAGATGTTTCTCATTGATAAAATATAACATCTACACAAAATATAGAACTTACATGCATAAGCCATAAACTTATATGCATCCAATAACAGTTCCAATAAATAAGGCAAAAACTAAAAGGTCTAAAAGGAAAAAGTAATAGTTCACAATCATAATAAGATATATATATATATATTTTTTTCTTTTTATTCAGCTTTTGAAAATCACTAGATCAAGTAGTTGTAGACCAAGAACAAATAGAGGGGATTTGAATAATACATATACAATAATTATCAAGTGTGATTTAATAGATAAGATGTTAATAAAAAGAAAACTGTTATTTTTAGACACACATGAAACATTCAAAAAAGTAACTCATGTTTTAGGTCATTCAGGAAATCCAATATATCCCATGAGAAAGAAATCAAACAGGGTTACCTTCCAGTCAAAATGCAATAAAATTAGAAAGTAGTAACAAGGACTGAGCTTAAAATTCTATGTATCTGAAAATGTTAAATACCTTTTAAATAATTCTTAGGTTAAGGAGGAAAAATTAACATTACTGTTTTTAAACGAATGACAAGGAACGGTCATTGATCAAAAACCTAGAGTATATACCTAACTCAAAAAAATTTAGTCCTAAAGTTCTAATTAGAAAAGGGAAAAAGTTGAAAACAAAGTAACTCAATTTTCAACTCAGGGAGTTAGAAAAAGAAAAACATAATAACAACGAAACATGAGAAAGATCATGAAGATAAAATGAAAAAATTAATGAGCTAGAAAACAAATAAACCAATAGTGTTGATTAATGAAACTAAAAGCTGGTTCTTTGAAAACACCAATAAACTTGAATAGCCATGGCAAGACTGAGAGACTGGGGACTGGGTGGGAAATTGTGACAGAAAAATACAACAGTAAGAAAGAGAAAAGAAACATAATAGGCAAAGCATATTTTAAATTAAAGGAAAATGCAGGCGAATTTGTATTAAAGCATTTTAAAATTTAGATGAATTGGACAATTTTCTGGAAAACAATAAATCCCAATCATTGGCTCAAAAAATCATAGAAGACCAATAATCACAGAAGAAATTGAGATAGTAATTAAAGTTCTACCCTCCTACAGTTTACTAGGGTCAGAAAGTTTGCCGTCATGGATGTTCTGCAAATACATTCAGGAAATCCAGAATGCCATGCAATACACTATTAATTCTGTGGTATAGCAAAAGAAGACAGTATCTAACCAGCTCCTTTTATGTGGCTGGAATACCCAATTCCTAAGCTAGAAAAGGAAAACATAGACAAAAGGAAAAAAATGAAAGTCAGCATCATTTATAATCAAAGACACAAAAATCCTAAACAAAGTATTAGAAATGCAAAACCGGTAATGCATTATAAGCAGACATAATATAAGAATGGTTCAGTGTTAGAACTCCAGCCATGTTTTTGACTAGACTAAAATCACCTCAACGGATCATCTCAGTTGATGCCAAAGTTTAATACAATTTAGCACCCATGTCTGCCTTACATATATAAAACTTGATCCTGTTTTCTACTACGGAACTACAGCACACATCATAGCTCACCGTGAATTATCGGCAACAACCCCATTTATTGGCAGGACCGAGGCAGGACTGTCCATAATCGCTGCTGTTTTTCAATATGGTACAGAGGGCTTGCCCACGCAGACACAAGGGAAGAAAACAGGAGCTGTCACGCTGAACAGAAAGAGACAAAAACTTAGTATTTACAGTCAGCATAACCATCTACCTCGAAAGTCCACAGAAGCTGAAAGGCCTTTGTAATCAAATACAACTTCATCAAGGTGACAGGTAATGAAATCAACATACAAAATTATTAACTTCCATAGGCCCCAGCGGGTAACTAATTAGAATATGCATCTTATAACCTTATTCACAGAAGGGGAAACAAGAACCTGAAAAAATACCTCAGACAAACTTAATCAAAAAAAAAAAAAAAATCTGTGAAAGAAAAGTAGAAGGCGTCGGGGCCTGAAGAAAAACCTGAACGGATGGAGACTGGGGTTTTGCTGGGTGGAGACGGCCTTCAATAGCTAGCTGTCTCTTCGGGTCCCTCGTCTGTACCTGAGAACCACCAGGTACCCAGACAGCCAAGATCAAAACCCAAAACCTGCTCTACAGCTAAGTGTGCAGGCCTCTGCAGATGGAGGGCTTGGTTAGCAACGGGGGAAAATGAGAAAATGTCCTCTCGGGAAGCGAAAGTGCATCAGGAAGGGAACCACGCGGGCAAGGCTGGGAGGCAGGGAAAATGAAACGTGCAGACTTGGAGAACTTGGTGGCTGTGGGCTGCACAGAGGTGAGAGCCCCGCAGTGGGTGGGAGGGGGAGGGTCTCTCCACACACACCCTGAACGCCTTGGTGGCCAAACAGATGGCACGACACGTTTTTAAACCACTTTTTAACACAGTTACTTTTTTTTTTTTTTTTCTGCCTTCTTGCTCTTTATCCCTTTAGTTAAAAGTCCCACCAGCTGTCACTGTCTGAAGAAAATGTCAGGGCTTGTGGCTGCCTGTGCTCTCCCTCTGCTCAGGGCCCCTGGGGAGTGGGAAGAGGAGGCTGGTATAGCTCCTGGAGCCTGGAGACAGAACTGGTGGAAAGGCTGAAGGGTGGGCGCCTCACCGAAATGAACCCACCGCAGAGGTTCATGGCCACTCCTTCACCTGGAACTGCTCTGACAAGTATTGAATGTGGACTGTTCCCAAAGCACTTCCCTTTCTGTTTCCTGGTTTCCTCCCTACATACATACCCCTGTGAGGTCAGCGTTACCATTCCCATTTCATAGAGGAAACCTGGCTTATAGCCTTACCATACACAAGCTGTGTGACCTCAGAAAAGTCCCTTTCCCTCTCTGGGCCTTAACTTCTCCACCCGCACAATGAAATTCACCAAAGGTTCTTCAAAGTCCTTCCAGCTCTAAGGCGCTGGACATTGTCGAGTATGGAGAATATGGCCCTGATCCCTCCGCATGAGTGACAGTCCATGCTGCTGTCCTGGTCCTGACCCCTTCCTTCTGCTCCAGGGAGAGAGCCCCTTCCCCACAAGGAGATGGGAACCTGGGAGCAGTAGGCAGCTACCAAGCGAGGCCCCGTTCCCTGTCCAAACACCAACCAGCAACCTCTCTAAATAGCAGCCAAATGGGGCAGTTGGTTTCTTGTGGGATCAGAAAAAAGAAAAACCTTGATGAGGGATTTGCTAAAACCAACCCCCCTCCCACCCCCGACCTTTTAAAATCTCACGCATAAACTGATTGAGAGAACTCTGAAGATGTGTTTCCATTTTCTTTCCTCCTTGTTTAACTACATAATTGTTTTCACTCGCAGTAATCTTCTCTGGGAGGCGTAGGCTTGACTTCGTAAATCCTTCTCCACATTTGAAATCATCCATTAGCAAATAAGGAGCTTGACACTCCATTACCCACAATAAATTTTACTGCCAGAAAGTCACCGCACGCCGCGTGGAGAAAAGAAGACATGGGGTGGCCTCCGGGAGCCAAGCCTGCTTAGTCCTGGCCCCTCCTGGGAGTCAACATGTTCATCTAGCCTGCGGAGGGGCTGCTCCAGGGAGAGGAGGTACGGTGGGTCACCTACATGTCCTCTCAGCCCCATCTTTGCCAGTGGGTGTGGGCTGCACTCATGCAGCAGCTGCAGCCCACCTTGGGGTCAAGGCCAGGAGCAGGCAGAGAGGGCAGGGGCCAGGCCTGCTGTCGGTCCTGACACAAGGCCTTCCTGGCCTTGACAGACACCTAGTCCTCTTGAGCGTCAGGTGCGTGGCGATCAAGACAGGACCGCGTTGATGGCTTCCTCCAACGTTGCCAGCCCGCTGCAGTGGGCGCTGCAGCCTAGCTGACAGGCAGATGGGACGATGCCGCCCTCCGTGGCCACCGGGAGGATCTGGCAGGCGGGGAAAGGACAGAATCACTGGTGGGAGAGCCCTGGAGTCAGAGCTAGAAGAGACCTAAGAGGCCGCTGCTTCCTGGAGTTCTCAGGCTTTGCTCTGTGTCAGCATCTGCTCTAAGGCAGACCAGAGACAGACAGACAGACCGACAGAGGATGGGACCCAGGTGTTCACCAGTCCAAGGTGAGCCCTCTGTGCAGCTCAGACACGTATGGGTACAAAACAAGTGCAACTCCACGTGGCCAGTGGCATCCAGGAAGCGCTCAATGCCCTGGAGTGAAAGGCACCCTGCAGGGGGTGACACCTCACTGGTTTGGGGCTCACTTACCAATAAGATTAAGTATGAGCTTATCTTAATCTAACTAACCACATCTGCAAAGACTATTTCCAAATAAGGTCACATTCTGAAGATCCTGGGGACACTGTTCATCTTAGCACAGCCTCCAATGACTCCAGTGGCTGCAAAGAACAGAACTGTGTTCTCTCACATTTCCAGAGCCTGGAAGCCCCAAATCAAGGTGATACAAGAGCATGGCTAGACCTGAGCCTAGGCTGTCCACCTCCAAAATGTCTGTGGTCCTGGGGCTCCTCTGGCCTCTTCCGCACCTAAGGTGCTGGCCTTAAGGGAGTGCTGTGCCTCTTTCTCACACACACTCACACACACACACACCACATGAGTTAGAAATAGCCAGACAATCGGATGGTTCAGAGAGGGGATCCTGCCCTTTTCCTGGCCATCTTCACAAGGCAGAGACCCTACAAAACCCCTACCTCCCAGAACAGCCGCAAGCGTGTGGTTATGCCTGGAGTCAGGTGGACCTGGAGGGAGACCGCTGAAGCAAGTACCTCTGCTTCCCACCCCCTGGGTGTTCTAGCCACTCCTGAAGGGAGTCCTGGCCCCTCCTCACAGGAGAGCGTGGCTTTGTTTTCGCCTAGCTCCATGGATAATGCAGTAAGCCTCAGCCACAGAGTCAGCATGTGTGTGTGTGTGTGTGTGTACAGGGTGGGGATCACTTCCTACAGTCTCCCACAGGGCAGGGTGAGAGGGTGGAGCCGTGAGAGGCCAGTGAGCAGCACTGGGACCTGGGGCGCTGGTCACCAGTGGAATGCTGTTCTGCTGGTTGCATGTGAGGAATCTGAATTGCCTCTTCGCTGAGGAATGAGCAGACCTTAAAAGGCAGCTAATGTAAGATAATGGTTCCTATAAAATGCAGCCTATCAAAGGGACCATAAAAGAAAGTGGGGTCAATGGTTAATGGTTATGCTGCTGAGAACCTAGGGAACAGCTCTCAAGACCCACACATTTAATGCCAAGAAAACCTCCCAGGCGCCTACCCCTAGTTGGCCCCCTTGCCTCTCCAAACAACCTAATAAACTGGCAGGAGCCACTCTCCCCACTTCATAGATGGGAACATGGATCCTTGGAGAGTGTAAAATGAACTGGCAGGAAACAGTTCCTTCAAATGCATCCAAACAGCCCCTTCGGTTTACAGATGGGGAAAATGAGATTCAGAAACAGTGATGCACTGGACCACAGCCATACAGCTGGTAAGAAGCCCTGTCGGAATTTAAACCCAGGTTTGGCTGGAAGTCCAGCACGCTCTCCAGGAGAAGCCATGACAATGTGGCATGCGCCTTGCCCAGGTTCCCATGGTTAGTGGATCCAAGTGAGGAGACTTCAACCAGGGCCTTCCAACTCTTGGCCCAGCCTCCTTGCCTCCACCTCCCTATGGGTTTCAAAGGGAATTTTCACTCACTCACTGGTCCCATATCCCCCTCTGTCTTCGCCCTCAGAGATGGCCACCCCAGAACTGTAAGGGGCTCTGAGACGGTGGGTCCACATAGGACAGGAGGCCCCAGGATACAGCACCTCTCACCGGAAGGACAAGTCCTCATCCTGACTACTCGACCTGACTGTGTTCTCCAACTAGGCCAGGGCATTTGTTAGTTTGCATCAACTCCGACACTGAATAGAAGGGGGAAAGTGGGACACTTGGGAACTGGCTTTCCCCTGTGCCAACAAACTGCCATTATGTTAACTTCGTTTGTGTGGTACAAATGAGAAGGAGATAAATGTCGTGTTCCAGCCAGAGTCTATTAGTGGGGACCGACGGCAACATGGAAAGTCTGTGCAATCTGGCCATGTTGGGAAAGGGGAAGGGCTGCACCCAAGCATCTCAGCTCTTACATTCCTCTGCCTGGGGATCATGAAGCACGATAAAAATGCATACAGTGGGTTATATACCTCCCTCCAGTTGCCTGTGATTTTTTAGGAGTTACGTACAAATTCTACCTGGGTAACCTTGGGTACGCTGGTCAACTTCTTTGAGTGTTCATTTTTCTCATCTGTAAAACGGAGATACTATCGGCCTGCCTACACTCTTTTTTGGGTGACAACTAAATAATGAATGGGAAATTGAAACTGCTTCACAAATATTATTCATTATGCCTTATAGAGCATACACACACACACACACAATAATTATGCACCGCAGTAATTGGTGTTACGTGTGTAATTCAAAATAAGATACATTGCCCTTTCACATCTCTGATGTAACTAAGCCCATGAGATCCAACCGAAGGAAGAAATGTTTAAATTATTCCTCTGTTTTAGTAGATTTTCATTAAAGTATAGCATGCCTTACAGAAAGTACTTGATGAACTTCCAAAGTGGACACACTCATACCACCAGCACCCACATCAATAATTAATATAATATCAGCCCCTCTGAAGTCTCCTCTCATTCACTACCCACCCCTTCTTCCAAAAGTAACCATTACCCTGACTCTTAATATTATTGACTAAATTGACTGTGTTTGAACTTTGATCCATAGAATCATACAGTATGCACTCTCTTGGGTCTGGCTTCTTTCAATACCACGGTGGTAAAATTCATCCACACTGATTTTGCTAAGTTATACTTATTATTTCTTATTACATAATTCTTTACCATCAGCAATAATGGAGTGATTATATTTTATCTTCCTTTCCTGTCATTTTTCTTAGTTTTCTTGCATAGCTCAGAGATGAGGCCATTACTGAAAATCAATAAACATTGGCTATTATTCTTTTCTAAAAACAAAACACATACACACACACAAGGAAGTGGGGGATGCTGGGTGGAGGGGAACATAGGAGGGAAAATTGGGACAACTGTAAAAGCATAATTAATAAAATATAATCTTTAAAAAGGCAGTATTTTCTTTCCTCTTCTGGATATCGCAAGCTCCTTTGTGCAGAACCAGCCACCTGCCCTATTTGAAAACATTCTTCCTGGACCTGCAGCCAGTAACTGTAACACCTTGGAGGGTGGCTATGTCCACATAGAAGCACCTGTCATACCCAGATTCTCTCCTCAGGTACAGCTCCTGATTTCTCTACTGCTCAGGTGTTGGGTCCACTGGCATGAAACCAGTGATCAGAAGGAAAAATCAGGACTGAGTCTCTACAAAGAAGCTGTTCCTGGGTTCTGGCCCCCATCAGATAAAAATGTTATAATATCCTTAGACTGGAGATACAATCATGAAACAGAAGTACATTTTCGAGGCATACTTGATTATCAGAATGACTCCAAAGGTCTCCATGACCTAGTGTACCTGCCTTTCCTGTAAATAGGATGACATGGGCCTCGGTGAATAGGTTTGCTTTATGACTGTTGAATCAAAGCATTTCATTTTGGACAGCAAATTGGAGAGTCACCCCACCTGTGAGCACACATGTGATTGACAAAGATGCCCAGTAGCCTTGGTCTTCACTATGGTCGTAACTGGAAAGCATAAACCTTGCTCTGCCATTGATTTGGCTGCCTTTCTCACAAAGCCTCAATGTTCTCATTGATCTGAAAAGTCCCCTTTGTCAGCACATCAGAATTGCATTTTCATGTAGTTTCCTCATTTTTTATTACGATCAAATTATTTGGGTCAAGGTTATTTTAAGCGTCGGAGACAAAATGCACAGAAAAGTGCTAAGTTGTATGACACTGTGCAAGTGACAAGCATCATTATTATTGCCTGGTTTCCTGGCACCGTTTTTTTTTTTTTTTTAGGGAAAAAGAGAAAATTAAACAGTTTTGTTTATTTTTAGTTTGGGTTTGCAGAGAGGTCTTCCTCCACCAGCCAAGAGATATGCACAAGGTATGTGGTGACCCCAAGGGAACTGCTTGACAGAACTGGGGTTCAAGAGGGATGGCTCACGTCAGCATACAAGAATGTCCGGGCAAAGGCAATCTGTGGGAGGCTCTCAGGGATTTCCTTGAAAGGTCTCTCAGTTTTTCCCAAGGTAATTTTACCATGTGCCTTAAAAGAAGTCATGATCTGTTCCATCTATTTGGGCAGAGTTCAGACCTATTGGAGCACACAGTTCTGCACATAAGGAACAAGTAATAAGATGCATTTGTTACACAAAGGCAACTAAATCTGGCAAAAATCCTAGTCCACCTCATCCCCAACTTCTTCTATAGAATCCCTCTTTAAAGGAAAGAAGTCCAGAGATGAGACATTGCTTTGGGAAATTTTTTCCAAGTGTATTACGTTCATACATCATTTTTCTTTCTCTTAGCTAGAATGAGTCTCCCATTTGCCTAATCCCCCTCTAAACCCTACCCACATAGACCAGGGGTGACTGAAGTTTTTCTGTAAAGAGCCAGGTAGTAAATACTTCAGGCTTTGCAGGCCATGTGATAGTTGCTGCTACTCTTAGTCTCTGCCACTATAGTACAACTGCCCTGGAAAGCACGTAAACAAATGGGCCTGGCCGTGTTCTAACATACTTGTCTTTATAAACACTGAAAGTCGCATTTGAATTTCACATAATTATTACAGCTCACAAAATACTATTCTTCCTTTGATTTTCTTTCAATCTCTTGAAAATATAAAAACCACCCTTTGCTGGCAGGTTGTAAAAATAACAGGCAGTGAGCTAAATGTGGCCCATGGCCCATGGTTTGCCAACCCCTTCTCTGTATCATGAACAACTTGAGCAGAGGCTGAACCACAATCACCTTATGGTCTCCTAAGGTCTGCATCAATGCCTACACCCAGGAGGCATCAAAACCTGGGAAAAGAGACATAGCCATTGCACACAACAAAGTCAGGCCTTCACATTGCTCTGTTTAGGTACTGGGAGAAAGAACATGCAGAGTTAATAGCATCATTTTGGGGTTAAAAGATCAGAATTTGAATCCCAGTTCTACTATATCCTGGCTTGGCCCCAAGTAACTGAACATCAGGGCACATTTGTCTGTAACTAACCGAAAGCCCAACCCATGGTGACGTGGCCATGGCATATTTTTATCGTCTCACTTAGCAAGAAACCGGGGTACAGTGCTCCTGAGGCTGCTTCAGTAGCTCAGAAATGTCACTGAGGTCACACACTCTTTCTGTGTCCTGCTCTGATATCCCCAGGCCATTCATCTTTGTGTGTGTCATCTATGCTTGCAAATAAATGGCTGCCCTGGCTTTCAGCATCACATGCGGTATGCTCAGGCCATGAAGAACAGAGGACGCACCAGCTGACTCCTCCCACGCTATTACCTTCTACCAGGAAGCGGTGTCTCAGGTAGAGCGCTCTAAGCAGGTGCCACTTATGTCCGGGCCTGGGTTACATGGCCACGCCTGCGGCAAGGGGTCCAGTCTTGACTGCGGGAAGCATGGGAGCATGGAGCCGGGAGTGCCCACTTCACTAACTGTTGCACAGACAATCCAGGGGATGTGTGAGAAGCTCTGGCGCATAAGTTGCCAGTTCATTGCAGCTACTCGGCTTAGGAGGACCAGCTTAGATGTTTTTAAAATCCTCAAATACAATTTCTACTCTGTCGGTACGAAAGCTGTGATTTCTCAGAGGGAGCTACAAAGCCTTGTACCCTTATTTTGCAAACCCACAATTACACTTAAAATGAAGGAAGACTGAAGTGGAATTGTGTGTGTGTGTGTGTGTGATATTAGGCTATTGATTAATCGTGTTCTACGTACATGGAGCTATAGGCACACATATATACGAAGTCTATCTCAAAAGTATCGGCTGTGCAAACAGTTCTAATTACATTGACATTGGCTTGATACTTTCAGGACAGACCCTGTAGGCGTTCAGAGTATGGGAATAAACCTGGCGATGCGAGATAGATATGCCACACAAATGCTCCACCTCCTCAATGTTGAATTAGACAACTCGGACACTTTCCCCAGGCTTACAGCCTGCATCATCCTTCCCTCTTGCTTTGCCTTTCCTGGTCAGACGGTAGTAACCCCTGTCGATTTTGCACTGCAGCATATGTTACGTTCGTTCTCTGTTTTCCAGCACCCAAGCACAACCTTTATTGCCCACTGTCCAGACAACTGCAGCAGACACCACGGATTCTGCGGGCCCTGCTGGTTCCGTCATTCCCAAAGCCATCTATTCTTGCCTTCTCGCCCGCTACCTTCCTGAAGAAAAGCCGGGACAAGGCCGTTTCCTGGCTTAAAAAGTCTCAATGGTTCCTCATCGCCTTCAAAGTTCAAACTCCTCATGTTATTCAAGGTGCTTCTTACCCTCCCCAGCCTCCCTTTCTCACCTCCTCTGCTCCCCACAAATCACAGTCCAGCTCACACACACACACGCATGCAGAGACACACACTTTCCACATGTCTTAGCTCACGCTGACCCACCTCTGCTCTCCTAGATCTCACCTCCTGGGCGGAAGTTTCCATTTTAAGTTACACTGAGACTCTGCTCAGAATGTAACGGACCCTAACGTGTGCAAAACTATCCGAATAAAGTGATGAAACGGTCCACAATTGCCTCTGACTTGTTCTTAGTCCTGGGACATTTAAATGTGCTGGCAACTGACAACTGAAAACTGAAATGCCCCATCGAGTGACCTGGGAAGGAGAGGGCCGACTCCGGCCCAGCAGCAAGACTACACGGGGAAGGCCCACTTGGAGCGCAGCCTCTCTCTCCCCCTCCCCCTTGACAGAGGCATCAGAAGAGCTTTCACCTGGCAGAGGGGTGATGTACCTGCACCGATCCAAAGAAGGAAGAGGGGACAACGCATTCTGGGTGAGGCGCCATCTGATTGTCCAGGGAACTCTCCCAATGGCTCTAGAAGGCAGGCACCCTCATTATCTCCATCTTCTAGCAGAGATGAGTGATTCAGATATGAGTCAATGCTTAAGGTCACAATGTTGGGATTTAAAGCCAAGTCTGTTTGATTCCAAAATCCCACAGTCTTTGCAGTTACCCACAGCAGGTAAATGACTAAATTTGGATCAGCTCCCATCAGGGATGTGACAGAATATGCCTATGCGGGGGACGAAAAGCAGGGTCAGAGAAACTCTGGCAGTCTCTCCATGAGGAGATTCTAGGAGCCCATGTTTGGGATGGGCAACCCAAAGCGGGACCCTCGTCGCCCTGGCTGTTGGAGGAGTTGTCTTCGTTCAGACCTGGAAATGGAACTCAAGCACGGGAGCTCAGCTATCACCCTTCCTATGACTTAAATTTTAATTTTAGGTTCCTCTTCAACCCAACCACCGTATTTCGGCAACGCCACCTTTCCATTTTCCCCACGATGCAGTTTGCTATTGTTTCATGTTTGCATGGCTAATCCTTAAAGCTGGACCACAAAGCCAGATGGTGGTCATCAGTTCTTTTCCTCTTACCCGGAGTGTGTAGGGCCCAGCTTTTCCTGTGGAACAGACCACCACATCACTTAGTAGATCAGTGTTTTGCTGACCCTCAGCCCCAAAGTTTCAACTACTACTCACAATCTGCATCACCCTATTGTTCAGATGCTTGGAAGGAAAGGAAGGGTCAGGGCCTCACCCTCCCTCCCTACTTCCTTCCCTCCCTCCCTCCCTCCCTCTCTCTCATTCTGTTTTCTATAGCTACTACTTCCCTGAGTACAAAATACTTACCTACTCCCTTGGAAAGCTTTAATTCTTCATCTGTTCTTTGACTACATCCCATTTCCTTCTATCGCTGCTTCTTTGCAACGGAAGCTATGAATACTTGTGGGCAGTTTCTTAATTATTTAACACATTTGCGATCCGCTTCCCGGACCTGACAGGAGTACCCGGCAGAGTTCCCGAGGGCTCTCACCTTCCCCACCTGCTCTGGTCCTCAGGGGCGTTAGTACCCAGTGGCTTTCCCACCACCTGCAACTCACCAGTCTGATTTATTGCCCTTGAGTGGGGGCCTGGGACTTAGTACAGAAAAGGTTTCCAGCTGTAGATGATGCAGCTCAATGGCAGATCTCTAATTCATGGCAGGTCGCTGTGTGGCAGCAGGAATTCAAATGTCCTCTCTTCCACTAGTTTTCCTGAGTGTCTTGGCGTGTCATTAACAAAAGTGTGAGTTCCTAGAAATTTAATTAAGTTGTTTTTTAAAAAACCTGGACTTCAGGCAACTTCTGAAACCAGTAGATTAATCCAACAAGTATTTATGGTATATCTACTATGTGTAAGATAATGGTCTGGAGCAGGGGCAGGCATACCATGGCCCATGGGTGTTTGTAAATAAAGTTTTATTGAGACACAGCCATACTCATCATTGATGCATTGCTTGTGGTGGGTTTGAAGCCAACATGTCAGAGTTAAGGACTTGCAACAGGGATCATATGGCCGGCAAGGCCTAAAATACTTCCTCCCTGGCCCTGGTCTAGGCATCGGGCATTTGGACGCAGGCTGTCTGAAGGACCTCACTGGTTCTCAGGGCATTCACTGCAAGCACGGGTAACTGAAATAGATAGCTCTACTCGGCCCCGCTCCTAAGCTCCAGAGTGACACTGGCTGCCGCATTTGGACACCTCCACCTCCTACTCCACCATTCCACTGGCTGCTCGAGCCTAACCTCCCCAGGTGAACCTCTTCCTATAACGTCACCTTCTGACACGTGGCATCACCACCCACTGAACTCGTGCCTCAGTCACCTCTGGATCATCCCTTTCCCTCCGCTGTGTATGTAACCGCCACGCTTTCCCCTACATAGCGCCATGTCCGGCCCCTTCACTCCACCCTCACTGCTACAGCTCCCTCCGTCTCCAGCCTGAAACAGAGAAGCCATTGGCCCGTTCCGTCCCCAGGCTCACCTTGCTTCAGAGGACTGAGGATCAGCCAAGCCAGGGCACAGAAGCAGCACTGGAAACACAGCTTTGAATAGAACATGGGAGCATACCCCTGCAGGCTCAAAAATGATAATAGCCAACTCATACAGAGCATGTTCCTCATTCTAGGTATAGTTCTAGGTCAATAATATTCACACCTTTGCTTCCCATAAACACCCTATGAGGTGGACACGGTTACTGCTTTATCCCCATTTGACAGATAGGAATACTGAGGCTGGATGAAATTGAACGACTTGCTTTTCAGATTGTGAGCAAGCAAGGGGAGGAGATGAGTTAGAAATCCAGAGAATCTGGCTCCAGGGCCCTTGCCCTTAACCATTATGCCACACTGCCTCTGCTGAGACCAACAGGGGACCGACGGTCAGCTTGGGTGACAGCTTCTTCACAGCCTGGACCTCTCCTGAGAAGAATGTAGATAATTGTTGCCTGAAGGGCCTCCTGCGGGCCAGCTGGGCGAGGAGCTGCCTCTACCTCGAGGCCTCTCCCTTCCCTGTCAGGACTGAGTTCCAGGGACTTGTGGCAAAAATGAAAGCAGGAACTCCGGGGCTGCGTTTGTGAGAGAACAGGATCCCAACAGGAGCTGCCACGGTTAGGACAATCGTAGCCCATAAAGCAGCAGCCTTTCTCCCACATTTGTCTGAAACATCCATGACCGCGTTGTTTTCCTGCTCCCTGAGCTGTCACTCTACAAGCTTTCATCATGAATAGCAACACCATAAATATTCAGTGAGTGCCCTGCCGAGCACTAAATACCAAAAGCACATAGAAAAGGTCATGGTCTCCATTCCTTCCTCGCTCGCAGGAACTGCAGTTGAAGAGGCAAGACCCCAAAGCTGAACCCTATACAATGTGGTTAAAAAGGTAGAAAAGCCTATTTTTGCCTTGTGTTTTTTTTTTTTTAATAGTGACTTTCTTCTGACTTTGTTGGGTATTAACTAACAAGGGTAAAATAACAGTTTTTTTCATCTGAACCAAATACATTAAGAATCTCTTCTGTCCAAAACTCTGTGCTTATCATAGAAAGTGACAAGTCTTGGCTGGTGTGCCTCAGTGGACTGAGCGCCAGCCTGTGAACTAAAGCATCTGGGGTTCGATTCCCAGTCAAGGCACAGGCCTGGGTTGCGGGCCAGGTCTCCAGTTGTGGGGTGCTGAAGAGGCAACCGCACATTGATGTTTCTCTCCCTTTCTCCCTCCCTTCTCCTCTTTCTAAAATAAACAGATAAAATCTTTAAGAAGAAGTGATAAACAAGAGTTCCAAAATAATTCCTACATTCAAGAAGTTTTCTAGCTAGCAGTGGGATAACTTATGTCCACAGAAATACAGTCCTATGTCAAGCCCCCACAAGGTATACATAAGGACAGCAGCAGTTAACATCTCTCCTTGGGCCCCCACTCTATGCCAGGGGCTGGGTGCTGCGCTGCCAGCCTCCTGCCATTTCACAGAATCTCTGCAACAGCCTGCAAAGCTGATACTATGAGCCCCAGTTTACGATGAGAAAACTGAGGCTAAGAGAGGGTAAGGACTCAAGAACTAGAAGAGCTGGGATTTAAACCCAAGTCATTCAGACTCCAAAGCCCACAGTACGTAGAGTCATCCTTGAGCTCCTTTTATTGCGCCAAAGAGTGAACAGAATGTGAACGGGGCTGACATGGGCCAGGGCCTTCCAAGTGGAGGGGAAGCGCGTCCGGGAAACCCCAGAGGCAGGGAGTGCAGGGTGTGGGAGTAGGCAGGCTGGGGTTTCAGCTGGATACGAAGGAGGTTCTAGCATTTGGTGGCCACTGGCTGGCCAGAGTGGTGGCTCTTACGGGGGTCCTCACATTCTAGGACATAAAACTTCCTTAGAAAGCTCTGGCTTTTTCTGGTTTTAAGCCAAACCACGTCCATTTCCACTGACGTTGTTTCTATAACTTTTTTCAGCACCCACAGGCCTTCAGCACTTTGGGGCTAAGCAAACCTGGACGTCCAAGATATACCACTTGTCCTTGCAACAGGCCTTCATGTGCCGGTGACAGAGATAACAGGGTCTCACTTTGCCCTCCTGGATGAGTAGTCAGAGGAGAATCCAGCTGGTTTGTGGGCATTCCACTGAGGTACGTCTGTGCCACGTTGTATTAATAGACTGTTTCAAATACAGTCTTCATAAAGTTTGTTTCAATTTCTCATCCTTTGTCACCATCAGAGGTTCTGAGCTTCCACCAAAATGAAGGACAGGGTCTGGAGTCTACTGGTTGGATGAAAAGAAGGGGATCACTGGGGGTAAGGCAGGAGGCAGGTTGTGAAAGAGACCCAATCCATGTTTTCAACAACAGTACACAGCTCAGCATTGCTTAGATCATGTGTTAGGGGCAGGCTTACTCAGGTCACTGGGGAGGAGCATGAATTGACCACACACATTTCCAGTCTCCAGAGTGATGAACCAGAGGGACCTCAACGGTCCAAGGCCTTAGACAATAGGATCGTAGCTGGAAAAACCGTGGAGATCAGCCCCGCATTTTAAAATAGGGGAAGCTAGAGCTCAGGGGGTGAGAAGACCCCACCAAGGTCACAGAGATGGTTAGCCATGGGTCACGATTTGAGGTATCTTGATTCCCAGGTCAGGGTGTGTACATGACATCGTGCTGCCCTCTAGGACACAGCACATGCAAACAGTCCCTGTTAGAAGCTGTCTGACATGGACAACATGTGGGATTGACTGTGGGTGGGGGATAGAGAGGGTGGAGAAGGGGAGAGCAGAAGGTGAAAAATGAGATGAATGTAATAGAACAACAATAAAATTCAATTAAAAACAAACAAACAAACAAACAAAAGAAACTGTGCGAATCCTGGCTGTGGGTGCCTCAGGCCAGGAAAGGCTGTGAGGAATACACAGAACAATGTGCAGTGGGGTTTAAATGGGCAGAGACTAGAGGGCATTGAGGCTGAAGGGGGTTGCTCTCTACCTGCCCAGAATGTGCCAAGCATGGCACCTCAGTATTGGAAAAAGAAACAAGGAGAATCTTGTAGCAAAAAAAAAAAAAAAGTTGCTATAGCAGCAAAATGAAATCCCCTTTCTGGAAGAAATGTAAACCCTCGTAAGAGATGAGAAATCTAAAGCTTTGCCCTCACTTAGCTGCTGTTAGAAACCCACAGCTCCTTGGAAGGCTGAAGAGAGGAGGAGGAACTAACTTGGCTTGCGTCCCCACTCAATGGAAGAGTATTTCCTGCTGGCAGCTAGAAACATTGATGAAGTCCCCTGAGAGCTTCGTCCCCAGCAGGGCAGACAGGGCAGACAGTCCCCCAAAGCCTGGGTTCAGCTTCCCTGGAGCTCTATGCATTCACCAACGGGGACAGGGAGGCAGGAGACTTGAGTCGTCCTTGCTAGCTGTGTTTAGCTCATTGGGGCATAACTGATCCCCCTCTGCCAACACGGGGTGTGGCCTCTAAAATGAGGCAGGTGAAGACAGCTGTTCACACGGGGAAGCAGTTATAAAATGAGCCTGGATGAAAAGCACAGAGCCCGTGCAGCATGGTAACAGAGATGTAAAAAAATAGTACATAAGGAGGAATCAAGATTGGAAAGAGAAATGAACACAGTTGTGTCCAGTTAGTGAGGTTATAAGTGATTTTTAGGTCTTTAAAAATAATCTTTGACCCTGGCTGGTGGCACTGTGGATAAGGCACCAGCCTGTGAACCCAAAGGTCGCTGGTTTGATTCCCAGCCAGGGCACATAACCAGGGTGCAAGCCAGGTCTCCAGCCAGGACTGTGGCTGAAGGCAGGTGAAAGGCAACCATACATTAATGTCTCTCTCCCTCTGCCTCTCTCCCTTCCTCTCTCTAAAAATGATAAATAAAATCTTTAAAAAATAATAATAATCCTCATTATAATTATGCGATTTAACTAATTTGTATCAATTGTGCTTGCTTTTCTCTCCAGCCTACCTGTGACATATATGGATCTAGTACAGAAACAGGCAAAGTTTTTCTTGGACACTCACTACCATACCTACACACACATCCTCTCCCTGGTATCCTTATTTTATGCCTTATATTTATACCTTATCTTAAACTACTGGCCTCTCTCTCTCCTTCTTTCTGTCCTCAACCTTCCCAAATTATTTCTTAGTGTAAAAGCCCTCCCAGTGCCCAGCAGTACAGCAGGTGACCTGTTGATGGCAGGTGCTCATAGGGATAGGTTAGTCTCGGGATAATACAACTGTCTGGTAGCTGGACAGCCTCCGTAGACAGGCGCTGTCAATGTCCTCCCTCTGTGCACACCTGTGCTGCTACCTCTCCTTATAATGGGGCTGACCTTGCTGACCTCCTTGACCGTGAAAGTGCAGCGGAGGTAACATTCCAGGGCTGCTGAGGCCAAGTCTCAAGGAACCTTACCGCTTCCTCCGGGTTCTCTTGGAACAGCCACATAGAAAGAGTAAGTGTAGACAGTCCAGTCCAGCCAACTCGTGCCAGGTGGTCCCAGTGGCTGGCACCCTCCATCAGCCCCGTGAGCCTGCTGTCCTGGTCATCCAGCCCAGGGGAGCCTCCCAGCCCAGCGTCCATACAACTAACTCCCTATGACAGACCTCTGGTCAAAGACACCAGCTAAGTTCACTTAGTCCACAGAACCCAGGGAGAGAATAAGGTGGTGTTTTAAGACACTCACTTGAGGGTGATTTTATAACGTAACAATAGATAAGGACAACATTTTTTAAGTACGTTTTTTGTTAAGTGGGATGACAAAACTTCAGTTTCTGTGGTCCTTGATCTGTTGAAAGATCCTAGGAAGGGTGGCCTTTTCTGTTCAATCATTTATTTAGTCATTCATTCACCCATTCATTCACTCATCCAACGTAGGCATAAGGAAGAACACTTCCACGTAAGGCACGGTGCCGGCAGTCGAGGGGCATAGCAAAGGGGATGCAAAAACTGTGCTTCATTAAAGGCATTAATATGTTACATAAAAGTGGCACAACTACTTGAATTTGGAGGGGCCAAGTAAGCAGGATGTAAATATATTCATTTGGAGGTGCAAGGGTATTGCAAAGAATGGGAATCCTACGATCAAGGCAAGGCTGGGCAGGGAGAAGGCAAACACAGCATAGAAAGTAAGCAGCCTCTGGGAGAGGGGTGGGCAATGGGACTGGTGGGGAAGGTTGAGACTCAGCCCTTGAGCATGTCTCAATGGGGGCAGCCCTCTGAGTCACCCTGTCAAAACGTCCCTGAAGGCCATGGTCACTGTGATCTACTCATGTGCTCTCTGCCACAGACCAGTCAGTGATTCTTCCAGGTGAAAGCGCCCTGCTTTACTGAGAGACTAAAGAACGCAAGAATCAAGTCTAAATGAATCTCCAAGGAATTCAGCCTGTGCATCTTTCGGGGGTGTCCCTGTGGTATTTATGAGCACCAGCCATGTCCACATGTTCACCACCCATTCATATTGATGACTGACCCATGAAGATGCTATTAGGTAAGAAAGCATGATTATCACTCAGAGTTAATGGGTGAGAGAATCGATCCCATCTCAACCTCTAGGGAGAGGCTGGAGCTGGAACTGAGCAAAGGTTATAGGTACCGCCCTCCCAAACATGAGCTGACCTGGATTCCTAATTCTGCTGGTCGCTTGGGAGAGCCACTCGCCCTCCCTGAGCCTTGGTGCCTCCACAGTGCAGAGCAGCTCCAAGAATGGTTTAGGCTCTTGACTGCTACTCCTTCTATGGGAGAGAGTGGAATGAAGGTCAAACACATCCATGGAACTCTGACCAAGTCCTAACAGCACCAGCGTTTGGTTAGGGCCATGCATGACTTCATCCTTGGCTGAGAGTCAGATCAACTTCAGATCCCATGAAGTTGCCCTTTCCCTGGGGCATCTGAAGATCGTGAATCAAGGTCCAGCCTGTACATCTCATCCTGGAGGTCACGCTTCATGACTGCACGCTTCAGTGTAATGCATTTAGATGTCGCCTCATGCATAAAACGCTGTCAGAGTTCACCAGGAACAGGGATATTTTCCTCATCAAATTTCCCCCTACCCTTCTGAGGAGTGTACTGTAACTTCCTTTCGACACACTATAAATTTACTTCAATGGGCTGGGAAAATGATGTTCCGCTTCTCGTTAATATTTTAAAGAGCTTATCAAGTGCTTGCATTTTACTATAGGCAAGAAGTTACGAAGCACATGATAAAAAGAATCCCCAGCTCACTGACGTTCAGGCCAAGGGCTGGTTAATTCGAGGAGACAGTCATAGTTTCATTTATGAGCCAAGGAAACTCACAACAGCGCGGGTCCCAATCGCTCTCCCCAGGCTGCGTGCGGCACTGAGCTGTGCTTCCCTCTCCACCAGCGAGGGCTCCGTGCCTCAGAGGCTGGGGCGCAGAGGTGCACCCCCCGCCTGCACTGGGGTGGGCTCAGTCCATGCTGTTCCTGTGATATTCTCTCCACCCGCATGGGCTGCCGCCCTCACCCGTATCAGCTGACTTAGCACCAGGCACCGCCTTCCTCTCTTGCTGAGCAACCAGTCAGGGTTCAGAGAAGTGAGGGCAGCATCAGGAACCCCTCTCCTCACTTGTTCCGACCTGCGGGAAGTAACGGTAAGGTGGGCCACACAACCAGGTTTACTTCGAGTCCCTTGCTTGTATTTCCTAGCGTGTGCTCAACTCCCCTTTCTCCTTTGAGCAGGTGAACGTCCAGGTAGGCAAGGGAAAGACTTGGGGCAAAGATAACCACGTGGAAGAAAGACAGCCTTGCTCTAAATTCCTAGTGCTGAGAATCAAGAAAGGGCAGCTGACATACTGGAGGCTGACTGTCTGGGTTCAAATCTCAGCTTTTCCACCCATTGTCAGTGCGACGTTAGGCCAGGGAACTTAACTTCTCTGTTCACGGGCTCCCTCCTCTGCACATCGGGGAGTGTAACAGTGCTAACCATGCAGGGATGCTGGGTCATTGAGTGACCTCACACACATGAAGTACTAGAGTTGTCCCTGCACCATACTCCACATATGCTATTTTATGGCTTCTGTAGCTATGTAGACAGCCATCATGTTGAGCTGGTCCCATAGGAGCTGACCTTTAAATAGCCAGCCAACAAGAATAGCCTTTCTGGGTCCTCCCCCCTGGGTGACTACATAAACCATGAACAGCTCCAAGCCTCATCCTCCTGAATCGGGAAAGGGGAGTAAGAAATAGAAGAGTTGGGAGCAAGACCCAACACATGCAGGGCGGTGACAAAAGACACAGGGTCCATGTCCAAGTTCTGCCTTGGATTGTAAATGCGACCCCCTCAGTGACCTGGATGGCCTCCAGGATCACTCACAGTTCTAAGACTGGGACACCATGGAGTGCAGCACCCTCGTCCCACACCCCACTCTTGGGAAGTGATTTGCTGACCACGTGGCTGCTGGGCCCTTTGAAGACCCTGATTGATGGCCCTTGTTCATACTTTATCACACAGACCTGGGCTCAGTGGCCTCCAATCATCCCTGCCTCTGAGTGAAGGTGAAATGATGGCACACCAAAGTGTGTGTCCATTCTACCTGCCACAAATGTGGCATCCCTGCCTTCCTGAGCACCTAAAAGTTCCCGGGGCCTCACAGATCTCAGCCTGGTGATCCCATCCTCAGTAAGGTTAGCTTTTTTTCAGGGAAACTCAGAGACAGCAAAACAATCCTTGCTTTTCTGCCCTGCCCAAAATAACAGCATGTTTCTGGGTTATGTCAGCTCACTGAGCTGTCAAATGTGCTTGAGAGGAATCAAATGTTCTTCATGGATGGTGCTGCCACACATTTCACACACACACACACACACACACACACACACACACATACTGCTCTTTAAATTGCTGCAGAGTAAGAGTCAGTTAAAGATGAAAGGTTGGAGAGCAGGAAGAGGAGCATGTTGGATCTGCCCTCACTCATTCTTCCTCCAGGTTGATTGTGGGCTTGGAAAACCCATCTGAGTCCTGATTCTTATTGGTGTCAAGCCGAGTGAAATATCTGTCTGTCAGAATTCAGTAAGCAAGTTTGCCGAGCAGGCAGAAGAGGGGCACGGGCCACGCGCGGTGCTTCCCTTGCTCTCTCGTCTCTGCGAAGTTAATGGGCCGTGCAGTGATGGATAGGGACACAGGGTGACCTCCAGCATTTGTGCTATAACAGGCATGTCTTCTTTCAGGAGCATTATTGAATTTCAGGCAGGTGAGTGATAGCCTTCCCACATCTTGAGCTCACATCCAATGTTTCCTAACTGATTGATGTCTTCTCTCCTTTCGTAGGCTCACTGGAGGAATAAGTCCAATTGAAAAGAGCAGCATACTATTTCTGATCAATTAGACGTGCTCCCTGTGAAACTATAGTTCTTTATGAAAAACATATAAGTATATACATTCATTCCAATCAGCATAAATGCCACGCTTAGGTAGACTTATTTCACACTCAGATTTGTACACATAGAGGTATAATCAGATACGTTGCTCATTGAGACTTAACTTTCTGGAGGGACTATCTAAACCAACAGGTCTTTACCTTATGGATATTCCTGGACATTTGGAAAATCTCTTGAAAGTTACCAATCCTGCCTTGTAAAGATGCATCCATAAATAACATGTTGCTGCATTTTGAAAGTATACATAGATTTCCTGAAGCCTATCCATGAGCTTCTCCCCTCCCCTCCTCCAGGGTCTATGGATCCAGGTAGAGAACTCCTGACTTGGTCCTTAGCCCCCCAATTCTACCTTAGAAACTATGAATCTCTTCCCTGGAGTTTTTGTAACAAAAGAGTTAGAGGAAAATCCCTCCCCCAATCCAAAAACAGTTTCAGGTCCTCAAATTAAGCAATGTTTGACACCTAAAGTTCACATACATTTTCCTCTATCATGCTATCAACTTCCCTAACAAGTATATCTTCCAGTTTAATGAAGAATGAATCTTTATTTGCCCTCTGACCCGGAACCTAATTTTTTTCACCTTATAGCCAAGAAAACTGTTAAAAAGTAACAGGGTCTTGCTAATCTTCACAAAACAAACAAACAGAAAGCATGACTTTATTTCCTCTTATTAGAAGAGGTTAATTTTTCCTCCTCTTTTGACAAACATATGTAATGTCCCACACTCCTTTCTAATCAATAGTCTGAAATATGGGTATATGTGCATAACCTTTCCTGTTTAAAATTCCCCAGCCCTGGCTGGTAGCTAAGTAGATTGAGCACTGACCTGCGAACCCAAATGTCGCTGGTTCAATTCCCAGCCAGGGCACATAACCAGGTTGCAAGCCAGGTCTCCAGCTGGGTCCATAGCTGGAGGCAGGCGAAAGGCAACCACACATTGATGTTTCTTTACCTTTCTTCTTCCTCCCTTCCTTGCTCTCTAAAAATAATGAATAAAAATCTTAAAAAAAAAAAAAAAAAAAAAAAAAAGACTCCCCTATGGTAGAAGCTCCATTCCCTTTGGTGCAGGATCCTCCACTGCCACCTTCAAAGGGCATAACATCCCTTTACGGAGACCAGAGGATGGGTGTTAAACAGATAGGCTCTCCGTTAGGCTGGAAACCCTCAAATGTGATGTGTGAAGATGTTAACAGTTCAGGCCATTCAGGTTGAACAGGGCGAAGGTGAAGCTGGGAGCACTAGTTCCCTCGTCTGTAGCAACAAAGCTGCTAATTACAATACCAGCCTTGCAGGGTTGCCACGAGGATTCAAGGACAAATGAGTGCAAAGCACCTGGGCCAGCACCTGTCATACACCAGCCGCGAACAGAAACCACTCAATCACCGGGCGTGAGCAAGGGTGACGGCAGCACCATGGACAGCTCCCGAGGTCGGCCATTGCGGAGAGGGTCTTCCCGGACCGCTGGCTGCAGCCTCACCCGGCGGCTTTCCTCTAAGGAGGAGGCCTGCCTAGTTCTGAAAAGCACAGCGGCCACTTAGGCCATCGCTGGCTTTCTGTGACAAGGGAACCGTTCTCTCCTCCACCAGCGAGCTGAGTGCTCAGAGGTCTTGCCGGATTAAATACTGTTTCCTCTCCCTGTCCTGTGGCTAAGTCCCCAGCCTTCCATTCTTCATAGGTTCTTCTTCCTTCCAGGTGAGCATGGAGCTCTCTGTTCCGACTCCGCCCCTAAAGAGTTTCTTGACTAGCATTTCTCAGGGAAAATCATCTGGCCCCTCCCAGTATCGTTTTTGGCCGTATATATGGGTTTAGGGACAATTTTGTACTACATTTAGGGCAGCCAGATCCTAAAAGTGAAAATACCAGCCAAGGCACTCTCTTCAAATAAAACACTGGCTAAACGTTAGCAGGATTCTTTGTCACAATGGGGCAGGAGCTGTGAGGGACACTGAATAAACATGTAAATGTCCTGACACATGCTTCGTCATGTGTCTATCCACGTCAGAGCATGTGCATCTAGGCCCTGTCCCCCTGCCCCTTCTCCAAGACAGGGCTCCACACTCCTCACTGCCAGCACCACTTTCTAGTAACCCTGGTGAGCTCTGTGGTTTTGCTTCTGAAAAAATACATGTTATAATCAGAATTTTGTGAAGTATCACTTTATCATTGGTTGACATGAATTTTAAGTGCCTTAAAAAAATTTTTTTTAAATTTATTTTTAGATAGAGTGGAATGGAGAGAGGCAGAGAGGGAGAGAGACATCAATGTATGGTTGCCTTTCACCTGCCTCCAGCTGGGGACCTGGCTGGAGACCTGGCTTGCAACCTGGTTATGTGCCCTGGCTGGGAACTGAACCAGTGACCTTGGGTTCGAAGGCTGGCGGCCTTACCCACTGTGCCATGAGCCAGGGCTAAATTCCTCTTTTCTTTTCTTTTTTTTTTTAAGATTTTATTTATTATTTCCAGGGAGAGAGGAAGGGAGAAGGGTAGAAAGGGAGGGAAACATCAACATATGGTTGCCTTTCACCCACCTCCAGTCACGGACCTGGCTGGAGAATTGGCTTGCAACCTGGTGATGTGCCCTGGCTGGGAATCGATCAGTGACCTTTGGGTTCGTAGGCCGGCACCTTATCCACTGAGCCACCAGCCAGTACTGAGTGCCTCTTTTTAATTTCCAACTGTCCCTGACTGTAAGTGGCTCTAAACTCTTCCATTTCCAGCTATTCTGCCCCCTGCTGAACTAGTTCTGTTAGTTGTTAGGAGTTTGATTATTATTTATCAACTTTTCCCTAAGGCAGATCTTATTACTATTTCCTTGAATAATAGTAATAGCACCGTGTCTGTTTCTCTACGTTTTTTTCTTGCCTTAAACCCAAAGCTGCAAGATTGATTTTCCTAAAGCTTACCTAAGCATACATAGCTCTGCTTAAAATCCTTTCTTTTATATGTCTCTTCACTGTGTACAGAATTATGTACCAAAGAGGTTACAGGATGTGTCCCTAACCCAGTGGGTCTGGTGGCCTTACAAAAAGAAGAGATGCCAACTGTGCCCACAGGAAAGCCCGAGAGCGAGCACTTCCATGTACTAACCTTCTGATGGATTGTATCAGTGTGGGGAGCATTAAAAGTCTCATGCCTCTGAAGATCAGTTTGACTCCCCATGCCCTGAAAGATCTCCTTTCGGAGCCCGGAAGACAGAGCCAGATGTTCCCCTGGAGGCCTCCTGGGAGCTGGCAGGCTGGCCTGCTGGCAAGCTTCCCCTTCTGTCCCCTCCCTGGTTCCCAGACACATGGCAGGAGCCTCATCTTCGGCCATATGGTCTCACTTACAAATAATAATAATACATAAGCAACTTACCAGGGGTCTTCTGGACACAATGCCTTAATGAAAAGGAGAAACCCTTTGATCTGCATGTCCACATGTGGCTAGTTAAATGAATTAAATGAAATGAAATTTAAAATTCAGTGCTTCCTCCGCACAAGCCACATTGCAAATATCTGATAGCTCCATGCAGCTAGTGGAAGCTGTATCAGGCAGCCCGGTCACGGAACATGTCGTCATCTCTGAAAGTTCTTTTGGACCGTGCTGATGTCCATGATGGAAGGCAGGAGCGGCAGACAAGTGTGAACACTTCCTGAAGGCTCCCAAACTGTACCCCCTGGGTTTCCAGCTGCTGCCTCCCCAGGTGAGGCTGAGCCAGTGCAGAGTCAGAGTGAGCGAGTGGCAGGAGATTCAGGGCAGTCTCCCAGAAAGAGAGCTCAAGGTCATGTCTCACTGGGCCCCCAGCTAGGGATGAACCAGGGAGATGCTCCTCACAGGTGCTCAGTGCCTGCAAAATGCTAAACCTTGGACCACGCTCCAAACACGTCTTCGCCTGGGCCTCACACCTGCCGCAGCTCCACTAAGGGGGTCCCGAGCACAGATAAAGACCAAGCATTCTTACCCAGGTGGCCCTGCCCGGGCTCCCCTGCCAATCAGCTCATTCATTCCACATCAGAACTGGCCAAGGATGGCATCTGTTAAGGCCATTTTACAGATGACGCTGAAGCTCAGGGGATTTAGATAAATTGTTCTTGTTAAAAGGCCAAGGAGTTTTAGTGAAGCCAAGAGTTGAGCCTTGATTCCTCAAAGCCTGGCTTAGTGTTTCTGTTTCATACATGTTGCCTCTTTAGAAAAAAGCTCCCAAGCCCTAGCACAGTGGATAAGGCACAGGCCTACGAACCCAAAGGTCGCTGGTTAGATTCCCAGCCAGGGCACATAACCAGGTTGCAAGCCAGGTCTCCAGCCAGGTCTGTAGCTGGAGGCAGGTGAAAGGCAACCACACATTGATGTCTCTCTCCCTCTCCTTCTCTCTGCCTCTCTCCCTACCCCTCTCTGTAAAAGTAATAAATAAAATCTTTTTAAAATACTTTTTTAAAAAAAGCTCCCATGGGGGGAAAATTGGGGCAATTGTAAAAGGACAACAATTTAAAAAAAGAAAAAGGAAAAGCCCTCAAGATTACAAACCATTTGCCCAAGTGGCAGGGGGCTGGAACCTGCAAGAAAGAAGGGTGTCTCTGTACCCCTATGATCCTGAAGGCAGTGGCTGAGGGTACAGAGAAGGTCCAGCCTAGATTAAGGGGAGGTGGGGATGGGGGAGTCGGGGAGGCAGGAGGTGGAGGGAGAGGGGCGCTTGGGAAACACATCCCTCTTATAGCAGGAGCTCTGCTTCCAAAACCAACTGCGGGAATGGTGCTACTTGTCTCTTTCCAGACAACAGATGTGCTAGAACCCTAGAGGACCATCATAGATGAGGAAATCATTGGGAAGATGGGTAGATCAGTGCATTGTAAGTCTCTGCTTCTCAGAACCCAAACCAAGTAAAGCTAAAATAACAGACTTTTTTTCCTCAGCCTTGTAGTTTCATGAAAGAGATAAATGTCAAAGAAATCAAGCTTACATCAGACAGATTATATATAAATTTCCCCCAGGAGTCCTCATGTCAGTAGAGGGGCAACTCAGCCTTCTATATTCGCCCAGTTGGAGCCCTAAATAATGAGAATTGCTCATAATGAGGTAATGAGGCCCTGGCAGACTGTGACAGGCCTTGTGGATCATTAGAACCAGTCCCTCGATTTCATGCAGCAGATTTCATTGGCCTCCAAGTATCCAGACATTAGGGATCTGTATGCAGTGCATAGATGATAAATCCTCTTTTAACAGAATAGGCATTTTTCTAATTATTCTGAATGATGAGGGTTTTATTTAGTACGACAGATTATTTGGGTTTCTCATTGACTTTTTTGAAGGGTGAAAATTCCATTTTCCTTGCGTTTTAATTTTTGGTTTAGTTTTGTGTTTCATGTTATATGGGTCACCATATTATGCTTCGATAATAGGGGTGTGGGAAGTCTCCTAATGATAGGCTTCTAGGATAAGAGAGAGAGGGAGAAACTAAGCCAACTGTAATGCATCTTGCAGTAAACCCTACACCATCAAGTTCCCACCTGTGAGAGAAAATATTTCTAAGCCCCCAGAGAGTCTACAGGGCCTGGTCCAATTCTCACAAAGCAAAAGTCCACTAACATCTAACAGCATTCTCAGCCCCACTGATTCCGATATGAAAACGCCTTCCTGCAGCCAAGGCAGGGCAAGCAGCTGACACGACGGAGCTTTATTGAGTGCAATGCTGTCTGGTGCAATTCTCCAGGTAATATTTCTTAGCTTTTCAGATGGTGCTCATTTCTGCCCGAAACTATTGATCTCCTGCCAGATCATCTTAGCAGCTACATGGGCTGTTTCCTGGGGTGTTTCGATCAATACCCTGTATTAACTGCCCTGCAGCCAAACAAGGGTCCTTTCCCTTCTCACCTTTCCAGTTCCCCCCTTTCCTTGTCGTTAGAACGGATGGACACCTGGAGGGTTGCATTATGTTTCCAGAGAAGCGGCTCTTGCCCTAAATTGCATGACTAGGGTCTACCTGTGTGTGTCCCCCACCAAACTGATAGGTTAAAACCTAACTCCCAAGGTGATGGATTTAGGAAGTGGAGTCTTTGGGGGAAGGTTATGTGGGTAGCAGCCCACGAAAGCTCCTCTTCCTGCCTCTGAGTGAAATAAACACTTTCTGAAAGCCCAGAACCCAATCTTAAAGGTTTAGAGAAGCCATCCAGCCAGCTTTATTCTTTCACAGCTGTCATGTATAGGACAAATCTTCTTGTCTAACTGAAGCCCAGCTTGCTGCACATTAAGCTAGTTTCCATTCATTCTGTACTTCAGAAGTTGAAACATGGTGACTCCGTTCGTAGCGAAAAGTGTGGTGGATTAAAGGTGAGAAGATGAATTTTCATCTTTACTCTGCCGTCATCAGTGATAACTGAGGCAAGTCTCTTCATCATTCTCTCTTTTCTCAGCCTTTGAGTATTTATTTTATCAGAAGAAAAACAATTATTGCTTTTTAAGTGGTCTGCCAAAACATCCACCCTTATTTTCAGGGAAAGAATTTGTTATGGTTATCCCATAAAAAAAAAATTTTCTCAATGTATGCTCAAAGATAATTACTAAACACAATACTTCCTGCCATTTATTTAACATGCTATAACCCTACTTTACTCTGTTTTACCTCAGCTTTGTTTTCAGCTTTCTATAATTTTCCCGGCTCCTCATTAAAATGAATGTATTTTTCATTAACTTCCTTTTAGTGTCAAATCTAAGAAAATCAATCTTAGCTGTTTAACGCATTCCTGGATGTTCTTGCCCTGAACACTCTCCCACAGCATTTACGGTATTTGTGATTTCCTCTTCAGTTCAGTAGCAACACATTTCTTTTACATTTTCTTCATTTAAGAAAGTTTTGATTTCCCCCTTCAGTCATGAAGGAGATTTTTCACTGGGTGTAGGATTCTGGGTTGATAGTTCTTTTCTTTCGGTATTTGCAAAAATAGACTGTCCCACTTTCTTCTGGCTTTTTTTTTTTAATATGAGAAATCTACTATTTGTTTTCTCCTATAAGTAAGGTATCATTCTCTAGCCCCTTTCAAGATTGGCCCTTTATCAGTTTTCAGGAGTTTAACTATTTTGCATCTTGCCATGGATTTCTTTGGATTGTGGTTTATTAAAAATTGGGTTGTTTTTTAAAAAATGGGATGTTTTCCACCATTATTACTTTGAGTGCTTTGTCAGCCCATTTCTTCCTCATCTTCTGGGATTCTGATGACATGAATGTTTACTGTTTTATCATAGTAACACAAGTCACCAAGGTTTTATTTGTTTGTTTTCCATCTATTGTTCTATCTTCCAATTCACTGATTCTTTCTTCTGCTCCCTCCATTCTTCTGTTGAGCCCATCTACTGAGCTCTTTTCTTCAGTTATTTTTTCATTTCCATTTCGGATCATCTTTATATCTTCTCTTTCTTTGCCAAGGCTCCTATTATTTTTATTAAAGTATGTTCACAATTTGTCATTGAAGCATTTTTATCATGGCTGTTTTAAAACCTTTGTCAGGTCATTCTAACACCTCTGTCATTTCAGTGTTGGCACCCATCAATTGTCTTTCCTCAGTTTGTGAACTTCCTGGATCTTGGTATGAAAAGTGATTGTCTATTGAAACCTAGACATGTTTGTATTAAGTTCGAAGACTCCATGCCAGCAGGGGAAGAGGTGGCACCTGCTTATTTCCTCCCAATAGAGGTAACAGCAGGATTCCCAATGGCCTTTGTTGACATGCAAAGTGGTGGGGGACAGGGAGCTCCTCATTATTAAAGGGCAGATACAGGTGTTCTGGTCCTCCACATGATCTCCATTAGACCCATAGCAGCAAGGCCTCATTGCAGATGGGTGATGGTGTAAGTCCTATGTCTCCACTAGACCTCCTCTGACAGGGAAGGAATGGGAGCCTTGTTAGTACCAGGCGGAGGCAGAAATCCAAACTCACAAGCTCCCCAACTGGTCTTCACCAATACTATGGTTGCAGAGCAGCAAAGAGGGGAAAAGCTGATCACCAGGTCACAGAGTCACAAGTTCTAGTCATCTACTAGGCTTTACCTGACACCACCCCTCATGAGGTTGGTAGTTAGTCAAGGCTACTCACTTGGCCCGTGGTAGCATGTGTGGGGGTGGAACCATAGTTTTTCTATGGTGTTTGGCTGGAATAGAGATTGGTTACTGTCTAAAAGTATTGTCTTGCTAGGCTGTTCCTTTCCTGGTACTGTAGCCAGAGAGAGCAGGCTTTTATGGGGGCTTTGTGCTTATTGATATTTGTGGGTTGCTAAATTCTTCAGTTCCAAACCTGGGATAGGTGACATCTAAAGAAAACTCGGGGCACTCACCAGTCAGCTTCTCCTTGAGTCCCAAATCGCTAACCAATCTTTCCCCTCTCTACTTTTCTGCATCTTCTAATGCTTAGATGCCCTAAGCCACTTCCTTCTTCAGGTTCTTCACATTGCCAATGCCTCTGCCTGGACCGCCACATCCTGCGTTTCACCCCATATGCTGGACCAGCTCCACATAACCAGCTCACCTAGGGGACCTTCCCCAGACCCTCAGCCAGGTGAGGTCCCAGCCGCTTGTGCTCACAGGGCGGGGTTCAATGTCACAGCACTCAGCACACCTGCATGCATCAACTGCTGGAGTGGACATTTAGCTCGCTGTCTCTCTCATCCGACGCAGTACCATTCTGGCTGTTTTGCTCACTGCTGTGTTCTCCACACTACCAAAGGGACTGGCATGGCGTAAACATGGAGCCAACATCAACTGCATACCGATGTGCAAGTTCTTTAGACCTTAGTTTCTGCATCAGCAAAACGAAGCAATAGTAACTACTGACCCTGCATTACATACAAATTAGGAGGCTCAAACAAAGCAGAGGTTATTTTTAAATGAAGACCACAAATGATAAACATTTTAAGCACTGAAAGGCAAGCTGTTAAGTGTTAGTTACCAACCATGAGACTCCATGACCCCATTAAAAATGGATGCACTTTAGAGGTGACCTCAAAAGCTGAAGTCACAGGGCTGTTAGAAAGTAGTCAGGAAGTGAACTTTGTAATATCTGGTGGCCAAATGTTTTGCTTGGCCATTAACTATCTTGTAGCTTAATTTATGTTAACCTAGAGCCTAATGAAAGTACATTGCCTGTCCTAGCTAATTACCTTCAAGTCAATTGGAGTGAGCAACTACTATGTAGATTAGACCTCAGTTTCCCCACCTGTTAAAGGAGAATAATGACTGCTGCTCTGTTTAACTCGCAGGTTTGTGGAGACCCACTGAGACATCTGAGGGAACGCAATGGACAGATCACAGAGCTCTGAGTGAAACGCCATGTGCTCATCTGCAGGCAGTCCTTGGGCTTCTTCTCCCAGGTTCTGTGTGTGCAGAAGTGGCAGGATGGCCCAAGGCCAACATGGGCTTTACCTTTCAAGAGAATTCTATTGGGGTGGCACTGGAAGAATCCTGAATGCTGACCCCGAGGGGCAGGAAGATGAGAAACACACCACCCAGCGTCTTCAGACCCTGCTGGGGAGGGCTCAGAGCAGGTGACTGCCCCTGACACACAATCAAGTGCCACCACCAAGCACAGGTGCTTTGCTCTGCCACCTATAGCCAAGGACCTCCAAGGCAGGGGGAATGACCCCCGCAGAGTGGACCAGCTGAGCCTCAGGCCAGGCACAGCCTCTTACTTAATCTCCTCATCGTTGCCCCGTTTGGGGCCAGGTGAGGGGGCACATGAACAGCTTTCTCCTCTGTACAGCAGAGGGCAGTGGTGCCCTCATGGAGGCCACACCCAAGCACGCGGAGGGGCGGGGTGAGTCCTGCCTGTGTGCAGGGTGGCAGTGCAGGAGCGTGGCCCTGGCCCCTTCTTACTCTTGGGATTAGTCCTGCTGTCCCCCCTTGCACAACCCAAGGGACCCCCGCTTCCTACTCCAGCCAAAACACACGCACAAAGGCATAGACACTCGTACATTTGTGATCCATAATCACATACACACACACACACATACAGCGAGGATTTGCCTAAATTAATCCCTTCAAAATAATGTGGTTTAACCCATCTGACAACTATATTGAACTGAAAGGTGGGGAGGGGGTGTTGTTTAAGGCAACGAGGCCTGCAGGATTCTCTAACCAAGGAAAGAGATGAGCCTACTTCACCAGGTAGCCAGGAGCTGGTGTGACCAAGTGGCCAGGATGCTGTTGTCTAAAGGTCAAAGAACCCCATTCCAGCCCAACTCGGCCACAGTCTGATGCGACCTGAGGTCTGTCAATTCTCTGCCTACGCTTCAGTTGCCGCTAATGTAAAATGTGATGCCAGTCTCAACAGGCCGTGATCACTTTAACTTCCATGGCTCTGCACCCTCCCAATCCCCACCCCACCACCTGTGCTCTTCATCTTTCTAATTAAAAAAAGGGGGGGGGTGCCCCCTGGTCCCTGAGAAACAGACGTGTTCAAGTTCAAGAAGCCACTTGGACCAGGCAAACCCCCTTCTGTTGCTCCGAAGGTACTTAAAATGAGTTGAGGCATTGGTGGGGTGCAGAGCATGTTTTGTTTTTTTTTAAAGATTTTATTTCATTATTTTTAGAAAGAGGGGAGAGAGGCAGAGAGGGAGAGAGACATCCATGCATGGTTGCGTTTCACCTGCCTCCAGCCACGGACCTGACTGGAGACCTGGTTGGCAACCTGGTTATGTGCCCTGGCTGGGGAATCGAACCTGCGACTTTTGGGTTTGCAGGCCGGCACCTTGTCCACTGTGCCACCAGCCAGGGTGGCAGAGCATAGTTTTAAGGTATGTGGGTTCCTTTGACTAAATTAGAAATCAGGAAGGAGGCAAAAGGAAGTCCGATGGTGATATTAAAGGGAGCTGAATTCATTCTGCCTTCTGCTGCTATGGGTGGGATCCCATAGGAGGCCGGGTGGAGTTGGGGTATTAAATCCGCAGGGTTTTGCTTTGGAAATAGGCTTTAGAAGACTGGACTGAGGGCAGCAGGGTCAGATTTTAGCCAAATTACGAGGTCAGTGACACTCCTGTTCTGCGCTGCTCTCACTGAGGGCACCTTCATGACCCATTTTCGGGGCAGCCATCCAATGGCTTCGTGACAGACACAAGTCCCTCCTGACTGCTCCCAGGCACACTCTTCCCGTCCCCACAACACTGCCCTGGTTAAGCCGCGCTCTCTCGATATCACCTGGTTTCAATGTAGGCAAGTGCCTTTGGGCCCCTTGAAGCCACTCCATTTCAACAAATAGGTGTTGCTAGCTACGTGGGGCTGGATCTATGCCAGGGGATAAAATAGGCCATGGCCCTGCCGCTCCAAGGGTGATACTGGAAAAGGTCCCTTCCTGCCTCTGTTTCCTGACAACTCTGGGCAGTGAGCTTGACCACTGGACTTGAGATCCAGGCTGGCGTTGGCCCTGCCCTTCCATGTTCCGTGTTGGAGGAGGAAGTGAGCTTCCTGCCAGTGCTCAAGCTCCGCTGTCTCCTCTGCATACTGAACTGAGCACCGGGACCCAAGAGCTCGCAGTGTCTCCTCCATTTCCGATCACAGGGTTCAAATGTCCTGCTTATTGATTATGCATTTGGAAATCTGTTTTCTTCCTCCTCTACGGGAATTGTGTAAAATGGCTATTTCCCCAAATCAAAGCATTTCCCAGAGAATTGGCCAATTTGTTGACTTATTAAAAATTACAGCATAATAAAGGGAGAGATGGCTTGGATTCTGCAAGACAATCCTAAAGTTAAGTCTTCACAAATCCTCTAAGTTTCAAAGCAGAGCATCTCATTGTGACAGGGCAACCGAAGCGGTTGATTTTCCCTCTGTTACTTGGAAGACTCGGAAAATCATCCTCCATTGTTTCTGAAGATTCGAGGATGGAGCCCTCCTAACGGATCTCATGGCTTCTCCTCCTCCTTCTCCTCCTTTTGGTCAATTGCTTAGCTGTTTTGTTGTTGTTGTTGTTATTCTATTACAGTTGTCCCCATTTTCCCAATTTTTCTCTCTTTGCCTTTCTCCACCCGTCCCATCCCTTCACTCGAACTCCCACAGTCAATTCCCACACTGTTGTCCATGTCCATGAGTCATTCATACATGTTTTTTGTCTAGTTCCTTCTTGTTCTTTCCACAATTACCCCCTCTCTACTCCCCTCTGGTCACTGTCAATCTGTTCCATGTTTCCATGCCTCTGGTTCTATTTTACTCATTAGTTTATTTTGTTCATTTGATTTCTTACAGGTGAGATCATATGGTATTTGTCTTTCACCAACTGGCTTATTTCACTTAGCATAATACTCTCCAGCTCCATTCATGCTGTTGTGAAAAGTAGGAGTTCCTTCTTTCTGCAGTGGAGTATTCCATTCATCCACTGATGGGCACCTAGGCCATTTCAGCACCTGGCTATTGCAGATAGCGCTGCTATGAACATAGGGGTGCATAGGTTCTTCTGAATTGGTGTTTCAGGGTTCTTAGGGTATATTCCCAGCAGTGGAATTGCTGGGTCAAAAGGCAGTTGCATTTGTAGTTTCTTACTGTTTTCCACTGTGGCTGCACCAGGCTACGTTCCCACCAGCAATGCACCAAGGTTCCCTTTTCTCCACATTCTCACCAGCACTTGTTGTTTGTTGATTTGCTAATGATGGCCATTCTGACTGGTGTGACATGACGTCTCATTGTGATTTTAATTTGCATCTCTCTAATGGCTAGTGACATTGAGCGTGTTCTCATGTGCCTATGGGTCATCAGAGCTCACAGGTTTGGGCGTGACCATGTTACCACTGCTGTTCATGTGCTGAGTGTGGCTGTGAGGACTAAGAGCCATGCCCACGTCCGTTAAGTGGGAGGTACTTGGAATGCAGGCTTTTCACGAGAACCCCATAGGGAGGACACAGCCAGACGTCATGTGAGTGAGCTCTGGTGTCAGTCCTGGAGCCACCTCAGCCGGGACCTGCGCCAAGTACCCTTCTCCTCCAGGTCTCAACTTCCTCATCTCTAAAACCATGACTTCAGCTCAGAAACGGGTTACTTTGGAACAATCCTGGTTCATAATACAGCTCCCCCTGAAATGAGGAGAGATGAGAACTAGGCAACAATTTCCTCTCAAAGCCAAATCGGAAAGACTGTCCTCTTTTCTGATTTTAGGACTTCCCTACACATGAAGTTAAAACTTAATTTAAAAAAATTAAGCGACAGTGCAAATAAATGAGTTTTGTTTGGCTTGGTTTTGTTTTTACTGTCCTAACTTGGAAAAAAAAAAAAACCTACCGCACAGCTCTTCATCGGTCCCCAAAATACCTTCTTAATTATACTGGCCCATCAAATTTGCAGGACTGGGAGCCACTGGACTGGGTGGTCTCAAGGCTCCCCTGTGGCTTGGATCTCCTCTGTGCCAGATTGTCCCTGCTGCTGCAGGTCAGCTCTGCACCGCCCTTGCTGAGAAAAGGGACAGTTGTTCATCTGTCTTTGATAGTTCTCAATGATGGCTGCATTTAAATTCACAAGGCAGACTTTAAAAATTACTGAATCTCCCACACCCCAATCTTCTAAATCAATTGAATCAGAGTCTCCGGGAGTGAGGCCAAAGCTAGAAGACTTGGATAAAAGCTCCCCAGACAGTTTTGATAATGGGCAGCCAGGCTGACAACATGGACTAAAATATTCACAGGTCTGGCTGTACACCTGACTTACTCTGGAGAACACACATAAAAATCCAGATTCCTAGGCTCTACCTCTGACTTACTAAATCAGAAACTCTAAAGGCCCAAAGAATCTTCATTTCAAAACAGTTCTAAATTCTAAAGGCCCCAGGCTGATGTTTAGGAATCACAGGTATCTCTTACATGTTCAAAGTTGAGAGTCTTTAGAAGGCTTATTGCTCCTCTATACGTCCTTCTGACATAAAGGTCACATGTGAAATGTTGACATTTAGGGCCCATTCATTGCCTCATAGCATCCTCCATTGGGATGTCTCTGTCCAGGAGCTCAATGACTATTCAATCCTTCTACCCAGACATCTCTGAATTCATGGAATCCAAGAAGGGATGGCAAGTCATGCAGAAAGAGAAGGGAAATTGCCAGAATCACAGTTTTCTCTGCCTGCTTCTTGGCCCTCCCTGGACCAGGGTGTGTCATCTATCTGAGTTGCTCTTCAGGGATGGCAGCTGTGGTGATGATCAGCCACACATGCTCCTGAGCAGGTCCCCAAGTCCCCAAAGACAATTCAGCCAGGCCACTGACCATTGTGGGTCAAGGTGACTTCCCAATGACAGCATTCATATTAGACAACTTGCTCTGAATAACAAGAGGTGAAATATTCGGCAAAGCTCAGTTGTCTATGATTCATATTTCTATCAGTTTAAGCCTCCTTCTGAGATGCTGAAAACTTTGTTTGCTATGTTCCTAAGCAAAGCCCAATGGAGTTAGAAACCTTTGAAAAATTATATTAAGTGTCCAAAGGCTTTCGCATGAATGAAGTAGCTGAGACAAAATCTACTATAAAACAGACCAGTGATAAATGAAAGCAAGGAATTGTATCCAGAGCTCAAGGACTGTGCTTCTTTCTCCAAATCCCTGTGAAATCCTCATGAAAATTTCCAGGGTTGAACTCATATTCCAGAGAGAAGCAACATCCAGAGGCCTCCAACCAAAAAACTCAGCCCTACAGCTTGGCCCTTCTTAGATCAGCCCCCTAGCCCAGGGTTAGGACAGGGTTGCTTAGGAAATAAAGTAACAGATTGGAAGATGCCAAGATGACCCCTGAGGGAATGAGCATCGAATCATTCATTCATTTGTTCATTCACTCAATAATAATGGTAAGAGTCAGCCTTCACGGAGCCCAACTCTGTAACCGGCAACATCCTAATTGATTTAAGTGTATTAACTCATTTACCTCTCACAAGTGTCCTTTACAACGGGTGGCATTGTTAGCTACATGTCATACAGAGGGAAACTGAGGCACAGATGGCTAACTCTAAAAGAACACACAGATAGTACGTGTCAGAGCTAGGATGCAAACTCAGCCTGGCTCTAGAAACATGTGTCAGGCTCTGAGCGAGAGACAGTTGGGGACATAATGGTAGGCGACGCCCAGTGTCTGAGGTAAGGGAGGCAAAGGGAAGAGTCATAGGAGTTAGATGGCTCACAGATTCCCCACTGGCATTAAGAAGGTCTCTCCCCGTCTCTAGCCTTAATTTATCCATCTGTAAACATGTGAGAATGATCTAATTCTTCCCTAACATCTACTTAGCTAAAAAAATAAAAAATAAAACACACAAACACACACGACAGTAAACTAGGCAATAGAAATGCAGTAGGTAGAAGCTTCTGTATTATGAGGAAAAAATGGTTTTTAAAGAGGGCAGCAAACCGGAAACCCTGGAGTAAGTTGAAAATAAACATACTGTCCCTCTCCGGGGGATGATGACGGGTGGGACGCACATAAGGCACCTTTCTCTGTAACCTGGAAGCCTTGTGCAGGGCCTCCGACAGTGCAAAGGGGAAAGAAGCGGTTGTGGCTTTCCGTCTACTCCCCAGTGTGTTTCCGTTAAATGATGTCCCAACCGTCCCCAGGAGGGGACCAGGGATGCAGGGAGTTTGAGGCAGGGAGTTTGCCGGTCATTTCAGTGCACACGTTCCCTAGAGCCAACAGCATGAAATATTCGTCCCCGTCCAAAGCCACCCTGCCAAGGCATCGGAGAAGTGCACTTGCTAAATACCTAAACATCTGGACAGCAACCTTTCCCGAGGAGTCAGAGCCAGCGAGAGCAGCGCCGTAGCTCAGAGTGACTGTGTGACCAGCCCAGGCGGATGAAAGGACAAAGTACCCAGGAAACGTCACCCAGGCAGGCCAGCCTTGGGGTGGGGCGGGCTGGTACTAGGAGACAATGGTTTGGCAGCAGACCCCTTATTCACAGCCATCTCCCCACTAACAAACAAAATGTGTTGGTCTCTCCAGTCTTGCTCCAAGGTCAAAAAGGAACCTTTTGTTCCATTTTTATTCCAATCAAAAGAGCTGATTCTAGGCCACTCTCCGGGCTTGGCAAAGCACAACCGACTCTGCCAAGATGTGCTGCACTTCTGTAGATGAACTTGGATCAGCTTCCGTGGCATCAATCAGCCTGGGACCCGGCGCTCCTGGCTGAGCATGATCCACAGCTCCAGGGACATCTGTACCACAAACAGCCCCCCTCTTCCTACCCTCCTCATCTCTTTTCTTCTCGCCTCTGTCTCTGTTTCCCTCGGCCTTGCACAAAATTACCATGAAATCCTTCAACGTGAATATGTTGAAAATAATTTAGAAGTTTCTCAAAAATCACAAACATAGCGTTACCCTATGACCCAGCAGTGATTCTACATCTAGTTACATATTCAAGAGAATTGAAAACAAATAGCCATCTAAAGAGCTTGTGCGTGAATGCCCATAGCAGGATTATTCAGAACAGGCAGAAACTGGAAACAACCCAGATGTCCATCAATGGATCAAAATGCAGGCAATCCATACAATGAAATATTATTTGGCCATAAAAAAGAATGAAGGGCTTATATGCCACAACTGGGTAAACCTTGGAAACATGCTAAATGAAATAAGCCAGTTACAAAAGACCACATATGGTATGACTCTATTTACATAAAATTCGTCCAAAGTACAGAGACAGAAGCAGTAGTTCCTTAGGGCTGGGGTGAAGTTATATGAAGTTTCTTTTAAGGGAAATAAAAATGTTCTGAAATTAGGTTGTAGTGATGGGTGTGCAACCATGGAAATATACTAAAAAACAAATTAAAAAATGAGCCCAACACTTTAAATGGTGAACAGTATGCTATATAAATCATATCTGAATAAAACTGTTTAAAATAAATATATTACTTAAATATATTTTATAATACTCTAAAGTAAAGCTTCCAGGGTATTAAGTGGATTCTATTCTTACACAGTCCTAGAGAAAATGGAAGTGAAATTTTCTATTACTTCCTTCCTTCCTTTTCTCACTGCAAAGAGATGTTCTCACAAAGTAGGAACAAATTTCAATTTCAAACAGATGTAAATCAGCTATTTTTATGGTTATAGAGGTCCTAGGGAAAGGATATTTCTTTAGTCAGAGGCATAGTGAGTGTACCAGAGCTTCAGGATTCTTCTATTCACACGTTGCCAAGACAGGGACCCAGTGCTCCGTTGGCCTCTGAGAGTGCAGACATGACAATGACAGGGACAGAGAAGGTTCTCCTGTTTTGTCTTCATTGTGACTCCCTGGTTCCTTGGCAGGGTTCCTTTCAGATTGCAGCTGCATTTGTGCCCTTGGTGCTGGAGAACCATGGCGCACGACCTTGGGCAGGTTGCTTGACTTCGGGGAAGCTCAACTTCTCAGCAGGAAAACGTTTCCTGCCGTGCCACCTCGGAGGCTTGTTATGAGAATCAAGTGAGATCATGGACGGGAAATGCTCGAAAAGTTATGAAATACTTTTCACAGGAGAAGGCTTGTTATAACTGACCGACATCTTAAAACAACAGTAGTGGTGGCTATAGGGCATTGACTTTTAGGCCTGAGAATATCTGTGATCTTATGGAGGCCATGCCATGGCAGCATGGGGAAGGCTTATTGGTACTGAGAAAACCATAGCCTCTTGGAATCAAAGAGTCCTGAAATCAAGGCAAAGTTAGAAAGCATCTAGTCATCAGAATACCTCACTGATATTTGAGTCTTCTCCACAATTACCTTGACAGATAATTGGGAGTCAAGTCCATTGACTTTGTGTTCTGATCAATATAAGCACCATTTTTCTACTTTAGAGACAGATCTACCCAGTTTGAGCTAAAAGTTATGGATGGAGGCCCTATCTTCTTGTAGCTTTCAACATGGTTAGAGGAGTAAAATTCTCATACAAGTATGTGACTCACTCTAAAGACAACTCAATGCAATATTTAAGCCAAACACCAAAAGGTAGGTAGAATCCTTATATTCATTTTCTGGGGCTGATGTGACAAATTAGCATAAGTTTTGTGGTTTAAAAATACATTCTTTTATAGCTTTGGATGCCAGAAATCCAAAATATGTTTCACTAGGTCAAAGTCAAGGTCTTGGTAGGGCTGGTTTCTGCCATAGGCTTCAGGAGATAATCTGTTCTTTGCCTCTTCCAGCTTTGGATGACTGCCAGCATTCCCTGGCTTGTGGCCACATCACTCCAAATCTCTGCTTCTCTAGTCATATTTCTTTCTCCTCTTTTGATGTCAAATCTCCCTCTTATAAGGATATTTGTGACTACATTTAGGCCCACCTGGATAAGGCAAAATGACCTCACTATCTTGAGAACCTTAACTCAATCACACTTGCAAAATCTCTTTTGGCATAGAGGGGTGTTTTGTTCTAAGAGAAACCTGTTTTAAGAAAGGAAACTCCAGGGGAAAGGGTAAAATTAGAAATGCTGGTGAACAAGGGGACACTTATGAACTGCAACCAATAAACACAGCTTTGGTTTGGCACATATCCTCAGGATTAGGAAGGTGGCAGAGAACACAGCTCCAGGGTCAAGCCTGAGGCCACCACCCTCTCCCCACTGGTCTTGGTGAGGGTGGGAAGGCTGCATCTGTTCAGTCACATTGACATTTTCCTAAAATTGGCAAGGTTTGTTTAGAGACACTTTTCAGCTGGCCCCAAGGGTGGCAGAGGTAAGAGCTGTCATTTTAACCATCTCAGCCTGGTCAGTTCTAATGAGGTGTCAAACTCATTAACACATGGAGAAGCCTGTTAGCTTTGACTTCTGAGTTTATAGCTAACGAAACACAGTTCTTAGCCTTCTGGCTCATTTGTCAGTGATGTCCCTGCCTTTTCAATTCTCTCTAGGGCACAACTGGTCTGGCTGGGAATGAGTACATCATCCCATTTCACCCCATTCTATTGGCTGAAACAAGTCACATACATGGTCAAACCCCAAAATCAAGGAGTGGAAAACACTCTCCTCCCTCTGCAGGAGAGGAAGTGCAAGGTCCAAGACAAAGGATGTACATGAGGGGAAGAGTGACATAGTCGGTACACTGACACTAAAGAAAACATGTCTTAAAACACCAATTCAGAATAACTATGCACCCCAATGTTCATAGCAGCACTATTTACAATAGCCAAGAGCTGGAAACAGCCTAAGTGCCCATCAGTGGATGATTGGATCAAAAAACTTTGGTACATTTCCACAATGGAATACTACACAGTGGAAAGATAGAAGGAATGCCTACGTTTTGTGACAACACGGATGGAACTGGAGAGTATTACGCTTAGTGAAATAAGCCAGTTAGTGAAAGACAAATACCATATGATCTCACCTAATACAGGAGACTAATGAGCAAAACAAACAAACAAACAAGTAAAATAGAACCGGAGGTATGGAAACAGGGAACAGACTGACAGTGTGCAGAGAAGAAGGGTGGGGGGAGAAAGAGGCAAAGAAGGGGAACAATTAAGTCAAGGAACTAGCATAAATGAGAAATGAGCCACGGACATGGACAACATGTGGGATTGACTGTGGGAGAGGGATGGGGAGGGTGGGGCAGGGGAGAGCAATGGGGGGGGGTGGAATAGGAGAAGTGTAATACAACAACAATACATGAATTTTTTTAAAGGAAAAAATAAATTTTCTAACTAATGAAAAAAGAAAATGTGTCTTAAAAAGTTAGCTCCATCAACAACATGAAGAGTGGACGGCAGGAAGGCAAAAGCACAGAAGCTAGTCTGGTTATAACTCAGGCAGGAGATGACAAGAGTGCGAGCTAAAGCAGTGACAGTGGAGGTGGAAGAGAAAACGCACTGACTGATGATGTCTTAATTGCTCCTTTACCGGGACAGCTCTGATTCCGAGAAGAAACTAGATGAAAACCCATCAACGGCCATCGCTTGGGGATATTGATTGAGCCATGTTAGGCTATCAATTCCTAACATTTCTTCTCCAGGCTATGAGACATGCTATTTATCTTCTGTCTTCCATCCTAGGCAGGATGATTCTTTGTAGAATAGAGAAGTCTAAGAGATAAATGGCAACCGGCAGGTGGCTGCACGGCGGGAAACATGATTGTTGCGACTGCTGGGGTCAGAGGCTCTGCGCTTTTACTCCGTCCTCTAGAGCTGCAGCGCACAGGTGTCACCGCTCCTGAAGCACTTGCGGTCTCGGCCACGTGTTATGACACAGATTAGGCCCTGCTGTACTGCTCTTTCACCGTTTTGTGGGTGAACCTGGAGTCATAAAGGATCTTAGGCTTCTCAGTTACAGCGATCCCAGTATAAGTACAAAGAAGGTCTGTTGGCCTCGATTGTCTTTTGTTCCCATCATTCTCCCTCTCTCATGATGCCAAGTGTTACTTACTGAGTCCTCCCACCTCTGGGATGCAGGCTGGGGTTAGATTCGGTGGCCAGACTGCCGTGTCTTGGGGAAGAACAGGCTGATGTCACTCTCTCAGTAGGCAGCTATCAGTCAAGCTGGCTTGGTGCTCTGAGCCCAGGCGTTTGATGCATGAACAGGCCTTCAGTTTTGTGATGGAATGAACAGCTCCGCTCCCTGGAACTGTTGCTACACCTTTCTAACTGGACTGAGACAAAGCTGGGATCATGAGAGACAGGTTCAAATCCTCACCGTGTCACTTGCTAGCAATGAAATATGCATTTAGTATCACGGAGCCAACTGTTTTGTGTATAAAATAGGCGTACTGAAAACAAGGGGTTGTTAGGGTCAAATAAGATAAAAAATATGAAATGTGGCCCTGGCTGGTAGCACAGTGGTTAAGGCGCCGGCCTGCGAACCCAAAGGTCGCAGGTTTGATTCCCCAGCCAGGGCACATAACCAGGTTGCAAACCAGGTCTCCAGTCAGGTCTGTGGCTGGAGGCAGGTGAAACGCAACCATACATTGATGTCTCTTTCCCTCTCTGCCTCTCTCCCTTCCCCTCTTTCTAAAAATAATGAAATAAAATCTTTAAAAAAATAAAAAATAAAGGTTTCCTTTCTTTAAAAAAAAAAAAAAGAAAGAAAGAAAGAAATGTTTTTACAAGTAGAAATGTTCTGTACACAAGCATGTTATAAAAGGTTTTTAGGAAAACTGCTCTTTCTCCATATCCCAATGCCTAGCCCTTTAAATCCCAATCATAATGATTATCATCAAAGAGGTCTTGTTAATATATCTAATCCAATCTAGTTTCACTTCCATTTACTTATGTTTTCCTTCCTAAAACAAGGAGGAAATATCTCTTACACTTAAGAGCAAAACATTCTATCGTATGGGACGTTCCATTCTCAGCCCCACCTTTGCAAAGGATACTGACAAACTAAAGCCAGTTCAGGGGAGAAGGTTCAAAGTGTCACAAACAGATCGACACTTTGAAAGAGAAGGAAGCAGGAAAGGGGACACTACCTTGCAGGTGGAAATAGGACATGTTCTCAGAGGACCATTATGATTTTGGGTGTTAAGAGTTTTCCTGTCTTGACTCCAGTTTTCTAGAAGACTCTATGGGAGAGGTACAGTCCCAGGGCAGTGACAGCAAGGGAAAGGGATGTGGCAGAGAAGGAATGCCATGTGATGGGTCAATCAATATACTGAGAGATGCTTCTCACTGAGCCATAAGGAGGCACAGCTGGTCATTTGTTAGGTGTGCTTGCTCAGTCACACAGGGTGTCCCCAGAGACTATGGCAAAACTGTGCCTTGGAGGAATCTGTGGAAGGAGGTAAGGGAAGGCTCTCTGCCCTCCTGTCACCTGTTTTCCATTGGTCAAATTTGACCCCACAGGGAGTTGACTGCCCTGTATTTCCAGGTTGCTTCATCTGGCAGTCAAGATGTGTTTGCAAAGTTAGAACCTAGAATCAACTTAGAATTCTATACCCTGTGAAATTATCTTTCAAAAGTGAAGGAGAAATACAGACTTTCAGACAACCAAAAATTGAGTAAATCTGTTGCCAGTAAACCTGTACTTTAGAGAGAAGGAAAATAATATAGATCAGAAAGAAAGAAAGAGTATCAAAAAAGAAGTAAAGATAAAATGGAAACCTGTAGTTGTCTTAATCTTTATAGATCTAACAGATAATTTGTTCAAAATAATAATAGTAATGATGTATTTGATTACATTGATTATGTATATATCTTACGTATTATTACATAGATAAGTGAATGGATAAATATTTATGTATGCTTATATGAAAGTGCAATGAATGCCAGCAATCATGCAAGGGACAGGAGGAAGAAATTAGGACTGTTTTGTTGTAAGATACTCAGACTACTTGTGAAATGGCATCATGTTATTTGAAAGTGGACTCAATTAGTCGTAAATGCACATTGCAAACTCAGGGGCAACCACTAAAAGTTTTAAGAAGCAGTATAACGGATACGCTACAGAGAAAACATGGGATCGTATAAAATGTTCAATTAAAACCATAAAACAAACCCATTTTGTGTGTCTTCTGGGCTCCGAATATTTATAACAAACAAAGCTGCCTGATACCATTGCTCTGCTCCATGCAATCGTTATCAACTCTTGCATTTCTCTACTCCGTATCCTTCCAAAGCAGTACATTCACAGCTATGGTCTCACTTTGTCCTAACAACTCTGTGAGAGAGAAAAGGCAGGTCACAGAGAGATGGGAATGATTCTGATCTCCGTTCTACACATGCAGAGTCCCAGAAAGGGGCCACTGCTCACCCGGGAAGTTGGTAGGTGGTCCTGCCTGGGCTGCCGCCGGGCACTTGCTACTCGGTCCTCACATCCGAGTGACCCTGAGTGCTGGCAATGCGCAGCCCTTTGTCTCCTGCTCCACCCACCCTGGGTCCACCCTCTCTTGGGACCGCACACCCAGCACTTCGCAGGTGGCACAGACGCACAATCACAACATAGGGTGTTGGTCCGAGGACACTGATGGGACTTCAAAGACGGCATAATTGTGGTGCTAAAACAGTGAGCCCTAAAGTGGATAATAACATCGAGCTCTAGAAGGGGAAATAGTATTGATCTGCCTCATCAGGCCTGTCGGGAGGATTAGCTCACTGGCACTTGTGAAGAACTTTGCCGTGAAGGAACATAAATGACAGCACACTTGGGAGGCCCCTTCTCCTCTCTGGGCTGACGCCCCCTGGAGTGATTTCAGTGGTGAAAACCTTCATCCCTATATTCCCTGTGCAATTCTGTTTTCCTTACTTCAATCATAAGGTGAAGACGGGCCCTTCTTTAAGAAACAAAGTGCTGGGAGAAAGCTTTTGGCTTTTCGGCTCCTGGTGGGAAGCACAGGTATGGGGGAAGTAACAGACACTTTGCAGAACTCTGACCAGAAGCAGCAGTCTTGGCTGAGGAAGAGCGAGCCTGAACAGAGTAACTAGAGATGGCTGGGAGGGGCTACGCCAAGTGGGGACTCAGGAGAGGTCACATGGGAGGCACGGAGTTTGTGGTTCTGATCTGAGTTCCTGTCCACTGCCCTCTGGGACCGCAAGCTCTCTCACCCGCTGCCGCAGCCAGCCCACATGGAAATGCAGCTCTGTCCTGTTTCCACAATGCCATTATCTTAGGAGTGCTGGTGCTGGAGTCAGTGTTCGATAACTGCTAATTACCTGGTGTTCGTCTGTGCACCACGTGCTTACTCACAAGAATGCCTTTCCAGTTTTGCTGATGCTTTTTACTGAGCCGTGCACTTTCTAGGCCAGGCCTTGTGAAAAATACATGAATGAATGAAGTGACTTGCTCAGGGACACATTGCTCAAAAAAGCAGACCCAAGATGGCCCCAGGGGTCCTGACACCAGCCCTGCCCTCCCCTAGCTGTGCAGCAAGCCGGTCACATACCTCTGGGGGGTCATGATGGAAAAGCCACATCCCTGTTTCTCCTTCACTCTCACACTACTGCCACACTCACCACACCTCTGACACCAGCAGTTAGTTGCTTCCACACAGCAAGCGATCGCCTGCGATTCTATTCAATTCAATTCTGCCACTAGCAGAAGTTAGTGCAGACCCCACAGGCTAAGGTCTCGGTCCCACGGGACTGCCCCCCACCAATGCAAGTAGTAGGTCATGTTACTCACAACTTCTGTCCAACTTGGCTGCAAATCGGAGATTCCCATAAACCCCCTCCTTAGATTTCATCATTTTCTAGAACAGCTTATCTAACTCAGAGAAACACTTAAGTTTACCCATTGATGATACAGAAAAGGGTATGGTAGAGGATACCGATGAACAGCCAGGTGAAGAGATGCATAGAGTGAGGCGTGGAAAGGTCCCAAGTGCAGCTGCTTCTGTCCCCATGGAGCTGGGGGGCCTTGCCTTTCTGCTACGTGGCTGTGTTCATCGAACCGGAAGCTCTCTAAACACCAGACCACTGGGACTTTTACCCAGGCTTCATCGCACAGGCACGGTCCACAACTAACTCCATTCCCAGGCCCTCTTCTCTCTCCCTTCTCCAAAACCTGGGCAGAGGAGGCTCCACTTCCAAGCTTCTAACCGTGGCTTGGTCTTTCTAGTGGCCAGCCCCACCCTAGGGCTACCCAGGGGCCCCCCAAGCGGCACCTCGCTGGAACAAACGTGACATGCATCTCACCAAGATAGTCCAAGGGCTTTACGAGCTTCGCATCAGATACTTCCGTCACCGGAGACATTACAAAGGTCTCAGGAGCTCTGCGTCAGGAACCAGGGTCAAAGCCTAAATGTTAGGACAGAAGTTTCTCCTAGGATCCCTCTTTAGAAAGATTCTAGCTCTGTCAAGAACTGGGGGCAGAGACCAATAGACACATTTCTTGCTATTTCAGAGGGACTTATCCACCCACCTCACCCCACCCCACCCCTTGCACGCTTTCATCTCCCCCGTGCTAAGTGCTTAACAGCCGCGAACCATCCTGGGAGCCCATTGCACTGGGAATAGCCATTACAGAGCCCAGCCTCCCCAGGGCTCCTCCTGCACAGAAAAGTGAAGGGCACTTCGGTGGTCTAGTTGCTTGCATTTCCCTCCCATCCCCTCACTTTCTACCTTCTCAGAGGCATTCTAAGGAAAAGATTTAACATGGCTTGGAAACTGAGGCAAGATCGCGTGGTTATCCATGCAAAGGCAGGCAGGTCCGGCTCAGAGCTGCCTCTCACTCTTGCTACAATCCTGATGGCTAGAAGAGGGGCAGCCTAAGGAGGTGGGCTGTCATCGGACGGCCCAAGGGCTCTCACCCCCTCCCTGTGCAGGGGAGTTTAATATTTCCTTTCTAGCTGAGGTCGCCTGGCCAACATGTTCGCTGAGATTTCAGTTTGCCCATCTCCATTCTAGGATTGTGCTTAAATTGGTATTTTTGCTTCTTTGCTCTTGTATCTTAACAGCAAACAAAAAACAATCTCTGAATATTCAAAGAGTGACAAGAGCTGGGTTTATCTGGCAGAAAAACATGATTACAGTAGCCTTGGAAGCACTGCTACTGAGAATGTAATAGGAAATGTGGCAGAAGAAATTCTATACTTTATGCCATCTTCTGCAGAAAGATAGCCCGGACCTATTGCATCTTATGAGAAATAAAAAAAGATATCAAAGAGACAATAAGATAAGAGTCATAAGAATCTGCTTATGCATTAAAGGGTCTGAGACATAATCATACAGACCTGAATTTACTGATTTTCTAGGCTTCCTTTAGCAAATTTTCTTTGCTTGGTTTCTATGGAAACTGGAAAGTGCACATGAGCTAGAGACACTCAGTAGTCTTTCCTGACTGGTGTGTCCATTTTAGATTTCTCTGCTTTAAGTGATAGCATGTGGTAACCACTAAGATTTTTTTAATACTAAGTCATACACCGCACTGTCAGAATCACTGCTGAGAAGGTCACTGTGGATAGCTGCCATTCATTGAGCACTTGCCATGTTGCAGGACACCTACCAAACAACTATAGACTTTAACTCAATCCCCCCAACAGCCTTACAGGTTCGGCATCTGTAACTGTCAGGGTCCATCTAGGAAAAAGAACACCTCTCTAGGTCTTACAAATGGAAGGAACTGGATACAGGAAATGAGTTAGGCATGTGACCAAATTACTGAGCAGCCAAAGGGGAGGCTGGGATGCTGCTCACAGAGGAGCAAAACCAGGATGCAGCCGCCAACTGGGGCTAGAGAGGCAAGAGGAGAAGGTAGTATTTGCAGGGCCCCTAAGCCGTCAAGAGCTTGACCTATCACGAGGTCTGCACGCAGGAGCAGAGTCTGGGAAGGGAGGGGCCATCTGCTGGGCCATGGCGCCACAGAGACACTACCACTAACGGCACGCCACAGGAAGCACAGAGGGAGGAAGAGGAGGAGGGATGCTCTGGCCTCTCTCCCCCTCCTGCCCTCGTTTCCAAGTGATCTTCTGTCAAGGCCTCTTATTGAAAATAACTCGCATGGGAGCCGGAGGGCAAAGGATCCTGGGAAGCACAGGGATGGATCTGAACACAAGCTAGAGGTTGACTGGCACAGTATCACTATACCTATTTCATGCATGAGAAAGAAAGATAAGGCTATTTTCTTGAGACAAACGCTAGTAAGTTAAATGACTGGTTATCTGGTTAAGAGTCCAGGCTCTTAACCAGCTTATGACACATCCTGTAGAGAGGAAAAGGGTGTCTCCACACACATGACACTTCTGTAGGATGGACCCATTTGAGGATGAACACCTTTGGTTGTGGTGATCTTTCCACCTGGGGTTAGCCTGTGTGGGGGTTCTGGATATCTGTTTGTTGTGAGCTTATTCCAGGTGATTTAGCGCAACCACACGCAGTCACTCATGCCTTAAGTCATAAAGTTATGAAAAGAGCTGTTTAAACACATGGACCTGGGAGTTAGAGGAAGAGGAAAACCTCACTCTCCTCGTGTTCACTAGAGAGCTAGGATGCGATTTCCGTTGCAGAGAGCGCCACAGTGAGGTGAGGGGGAGACAGGTAACAATTCCCAGTCCTTATTTTCTCTCTTAACATTTCACTATTTGCCCTGGCGCAACTTGTACGGGAAACTTACCAGGGGGAAATATAAGATTTCCATCTGAACTTTACCTTTTCTCGGAATTGGAAAAAGTTCATTTAGCTGAGAGGCACCTTGGAAAATCTTGGAGAGAATGGTTTCATCGAATAGCCAGGACAAAGGCATTCACATTTTAAGAGAGTTGACTTAAAAAGCAAAGAACATTTCGTAATAATATAGGCTCCTTAGGGACTAGTAATGGGGGATCACATTTTTGGGTAAATCTTTCTCCTTTCTTTGTGTTTATGTTCTGCATGCAGAAACCTGTGTGTGTGTAACCAGGCCCTATCATAGGAGACAACTGTGTGGGCTCCCCACTGTGTGGCTGCTGCCCTCTCCTTTTGGAAGTGTCCTAAGTGCTTCCCCAGCTGATGATCAATGGCGGGAATGTTTCTCTCCCGCCGTTACCCTGGGCCTTCAGGGAAGACGATGCATTCTGCTCTTTGCAGGCACGGGACGCTGCTGGACAGCGCCCCATCTTGCTCCCAGAAAAGCAGCAACTTGTGGACAAGCGAAGCAGGCAGAGTAGAAGAATCCCTCCTAGTTCCCCAAAGAGGTTTTTCCAGAATTACTGAACTTTAAAATAGCTTTGCTGTCCACAGAGATGGAAACTGAATGACCAGGCAGTGTCAGTTCCCACCTCCTCACTGTGGATATGAGATAGGACACATCTGAGGGACAAGGAAAGGCACCCACTGATTTCGCCCCACTCTTGGGTGAAGGCAAAGGAGAGAAATCCCTGACCTCTGACCTCCCTAACTTTCCTCTAGGGCTGAGTCCAGGCTTTGTGGGGCCTGATATTTATACAATTCTAGGATTCTTCTTTAGGAAAAGGAAGGCAAAGTGATACATACAAACTTAGATATAAAAAAAATTTTTTTTTTCATCCCTAGCTAGTGTGGCCCAGTGGATTGAGCACCAGTCTATGGAACAGAAGGTGGCCGGTTCGATTCCCAGTTAGGGCACATGCCTGGGTGGTGGGCCAGGTCCCCTTTTGGGGGCTTGTGAGAAGCAACCAATTAATGTTTCCTTCATACATAGATGTTTCTCTCCCTCTCTCTCTTTCTCCTTTCCCCTTTCTCTAAAAATAAATAAATAAAATATTTTTGAATTATTTTTTAGAATGAGAAAACAGTTCACAACAAGGTATGAAGTTATAAAAACCTGACAAATATCAAAATGCTACAAAACCTAGAATATTTTTGTTAGCTGACTGACAACTTCATAATACTTCCTAGATTTTTCACTTTCCAATCATCCTTTCAGAATGTGTGCTGTTGAGAGGCTAGAAAACTAAAATTCGGCCTTTTTTCAAGCATAGTTACGAGTGTTTCTTTTTCTTTTTCTTTTTTTGACAGTTCAGAAAAGTTTCTTTCAGCTCTGCACCTTGTTATTTGCAGCGCTATATCCATTTTTAGGGTTGTGGTCAAGTGTAGAGAAACATCGAGAAAGTCTCTTCTGCATGTGAGCTAAGATATCAGGGCACTGCAGGTTTTCATGTAGAGTGACCAACCCTCAATACCCTGTGAAAAGTTAGCACTCAGAACCCCTCACTCCTGGGGTCCCTGTTTCTCCACACCAGGTGGCTTGGCTAGAGGACCGTGGAGGGTTCCTGGATGCCACAACTTAACTCGGCTATGCGTTAGCCGAACAACTCTGAAGTCCACCGCTCAACCCAAGCTAACGCACCCCCAAATCACCTTCCTAAAGATGCCCGTGGCCATTACAGAGCCACTGAGTGCAAGGGGCACTGTGACAGAGGGGATGTCGGCATGGAAAGAGACAACAGCCTTAACTGACTGCAGGTAAAAGATTTGACTTTTGCAACGTTTACAGATTAGGGGGCTGGTAACATTGCTAGGGCCTCTTCCAGGTCCTCGAATGGGACTCAGACAAGTGAGGGGCTCTGAGATCTAAAATTCAAGGTTTCTTAACCTTATGATCAAGCTGACTCTAGTTTCCTCATCATCGTCATCTTTATCATCTTCATCATGATCCTCACCATTGTCACCATTATTACCCCTATCTCATAGGGCCTTTGTGGGGATTACAGTGAGAGAATACACACAGAGCTGCTGGACTGTAACAGGCTGACAATCCATTACCCTGATCTTCATCATCATTATTGTAGTTGATTGAGTCTGGAGGAGAAGAGGGAAGGGAGCCTGGCATGGTCAGGGAGCTTTGCGGAGGAGGGGGGCCTCCCGTTAGGTCTCAAAGCCACTCCTTCCACCTCTAACGCCTGCAAGCGTATCCGCTCTTTTCGGCCACGGACCTGCAATAACCAATTGCCAGGCCTTGGAAACCCAGGTGCAGGCAGACGATGTGTGACAGGTGCGTGTATGCTATGGTCTCAGTCTGTGCTGACAGAAGAGGGTTGGATTATTCAAGCTATTGTAAACCTGCTTTGATTGTCTTGCTGAACCTCTAAGAGTAACAGGGTTTTTAAAACAGAAGAAGAAAGAACCTCAATACTCTGCTCAGGATGGCTGAGTTTCCAGAGGTGTGGGTTAAGTGGACTAACCTACCTGCATCAAATTTTTCTACAGAGTAAAGCTTTCTGGGGAGGCACGCACACACATGCATGCATATATACGCACACATACGCACACATGCACACATACACACATGCACACACACTCACACACGAAATAGGTTCAATCTTCCCTCCCCTCCTCTCCCTTCCCTCTCTTCTCAAATCTGAGTTCCGGATATGTTCATCTCACATCACACCTCCCTCTCCTCTCAGTTCCTTCTCTCTCTACCTCTCTCTCATTTTCTCTTACATCAGAGAATTTCTCTCCATGTGTCAGAAAAAATAGCTCCTAGCAGCTCCAGACATAAACCCTTACTGATTTAAAACTAAGAAAACCAGCCGTCCACCTCCCATCCATGGGATTCCACAGGAGGCTCTCAATGACCCTGGGTTCTGTGTGTTCACCTCTTGCACAAGTCGCTACGACCAGGGGGGTGACACCACTCTGGGCCCGTGAGTGTGGTTGATGAGGGAGGCCAGGCACCATGGCCGGCAGCTGCAGCAGGGCCACATGGAAGGGAGAGGCAAGCGCAGCAGCAACGTGTCTCCTGCCTTCAGTGTCCAAAGAAAAACGAGGAGACACCCTCAGCTTTGTATCGATACTTGTTGGTATCGCTCCAACTTGGTGTGGGTGCCACAGGACTTGACAGCAAGAAAACAGCTGTCTTGAGACTTGGCTGTCAAGTCAGAAACCAGAATGTCAGCTCCCATCCCCAACAATGATGAACCTGGAATTACAGGAACCGAACTCCAAGATGATAAAGAGAAACCCGGTATCCAAAATGGCCATTTCCCGATGGAGCCGAGAATGTCCACCTCCATCAGGCAGGTCGCCTGGGCAGAGGGAACGGAGTCACAATCCCCCACCCTGCTCCAACATGACACACGCCTGATGCTCCACCCGTACCCTGGTCACGATTGCTCCTGTACTTCAATAGGACAGGAATGTTTCTTCTCTTTTTCACACACTGGTTCTATGACTGCCATTCTGTTGACAATGAATCCTCTCGTGTCTTCCTAATGGCTACCCCTGCAGCACCAGGTTTAGCATAAAAAGTGGGAAGAAGAAATGGTTTTAGATGAGGAGATCAATATAGCTGAGGAAAACAGACACCTGACAGACTTACTTGTTTAAAAAAAAAAAAAAAAGGCAAACATCTGAAATAATGTCTCGAACCTTGTATTTCCTGAGAGTGAGAGGAAAGACTTCTATTTTCTCTAGAACTTTCCTTCAGAGGGCATCAAAGTTTTATTTTGTTGTGTTTTGTTTTGTTTTAATTGCACGAAAGAAAGCAAAGGCATTAAACCGAAATGTTTTGGTGCCCGTGCAGCTGAGCTGTTATTTAAAGACATGGAAACGCATATTCCTGACAGTCTAGGGCGGAGTTCAGTTCCGAATCTGGGGCTTGGAGAGACCAAGGATTTCTTCCCAAACCCCTGACCACACTGCGGATTGCAGGACAGCTCTCCTCTGCCTTCCCCTGGGGAGGCTGGAGTTGAAGGGATGAAAGATGAACTGAGTGAAGCAAAGTCAGAGGGACTGAGCCCAGATGTGGTTCCCATTATGACAGCAGAAAACAGAATATTTCCAATTTGCCAGGCCTACAACTGGATGGGTTTCTATAGTAGCCATCATAGTAACAGGGGCTATTTTCTAATACCTGATGAAAAATGACAGGTGGGTCATTATTAAATAAGGATATTTAATAAAAATATCCTTGAACCAAACAGTAGTCCAAAGTCTAAGATAAAAAGGTAAGTTCCGGCCACAGCTTCCTACTCTGCTGATGAGAAAGGTTAGTGCTGGTCAAGCCTGACCTGAGCCCCAGGCCTACCGCACAGTTGGAGCTGTTTAGTAGAACGGGTCACACTGACACAGAGAAAGGCCACCGTGAGTCACTGGCCACAGGCTGCTGCACCAGGGCCATCGTGAGACCACTATGCCCCACAGCTGAGAGGCCCAAACAGGGAGACTCACAGAACCCAACAACTCACAGGAAGAGGCCGTGAGCACTGTGGACAGAGCAGTGGTCAGAGGTGGGAATTTCCAGAGGTAAACTATCTCCCTTGAGATATCAATTACAGACTAGGTGGTTATAGAAGACCCTCACCCCCCATAATTCACCCTAAACGTAAATTACACCAATAGTTGGTTACCGCCCACTGATCTGAATAGAAGGCATACCTGGTTGCTTTGGGTAAATTTCAGGGAGAGGAAAGGATGGGTCTAATGATGGGGATTTCTCTTTTCTATATTTAGGTTTAATTTATTAAACCTCCACCCAAAGTATAGGAAGAATCTCCTTTAGGACTAGGGCCACTGGGTAAGGAGGTGCAGGCTAGGCACTGAACAAGTCCAGGCCAGTGGCCATAAATAAATAAAACGTCCCATTCCCACACGCTGTACTCACAAAATACCATATAAAACTTCTATAAGGAGCAAACATGCAGCACCAACTGATGGCAGCACTGACTGTGGTCTGAGGTTCCACACTCTGGATTTCCAAATAACCGTCACTGTAGGCCAGAAGTAGGGACCTGAGTGCCATCGGACGTCATCTCCCGGCAGGTCTGCTTCTCATAAGCTTCAACTTCTTCCTAAGGCCTGCAGCTTCCCCCAGCCTCCCTGGGGACAGCCTGGGCAGAATCCGGATGCTTCTTTCCTGAGCTCGTTAGGAAACGTGCTAATCCATCATGGAAAGCACAGCTTTCTCCTCCAAGGGCAACACAACACTCCGTCTTCTGGCAGCCAGCTGCCTCTCTAGCACCACGTTTGCAAGTGTGCCGCCAACCACACCTGGGCGCTGAGGACCCTAAAATCAGCACCTGGAGCGTCCCCGGGGCACTGTGCTACCCACCAGCTGAGGACAACCTCCACTCCAGCTCCATAAATTAAAACAGGCTAAGCTTCTCCTGCCTGGTGGCCATCTTGACCTGGTAGTGGAGCCTTCAAGTTTCTGAAGGAAATCTGTCTTGAGAAAAGTACGCCCCATTCTCCATGCAAACACAGACCACTCACATGGCTCTCAAACTGAGGGGTTGCGTGGACCCTGAGATCTCACCAACCCAGCACACTCCATGTGGATGTGGTATGGTGACCATTGAAATACATATTTACATCCGCAGCACATCACGCGGCGACCATTTATCCCAGATGTAAACGTGACAAGACACATGAGCATGGGGTTTTCTAATAAAAGTCTTTCAGATCCTAACTCTGTTCTTCTGGGTCGTAATCACGCTTCAGCAAGGCCACCTATATGTTCCATTTTCTTCCCCCCACCTTTGTATTTGTGAACATAAAAGCAGTTTGAAATGAGGAATTGAAATTACCCATATTTAGACCACTCTGTTAGAAGCTGAAATTTCTGTTTTCCTTCTTATTCCTCTGCATATAAATATAGTGCTATGTACAGTTGTCTTTCATGATCAAAGACAATGGTGATGCTTTCCCAAAAGACAAGGGAGAATGCAAATGATCATCTACCTATGATCACAGTGAGCCTTTGTACCATTTTGGCCAGTCCTATGTAGTATCTGATCATCTCTGTCAGTAGCTGGAAGTCCTGACACCTGCCTAGCTCTGGTCCCCTCAATCTGTCCCTCCCAATCACACTGTGGAGTACTTTGCAACGACAACTCATCTCTTTAAGCACTGTTCTGACAGCTTCCATGTGTCATCTCCTTTGACTCTCCTGAAGTCCCTCCATAGTAGGTATGATGGATGTCCCCATTTTACAGATGAAGTAACGGAAGCACAAGAGAGTGAGTCATTTGCTCACAGGGCTGGCAAGCATGCAGGCCTGAGCAGTCTCCCTGCAGAGCGCAGAAGCCGAGCTCAGTTACGACTATGCCACGAGGCTGCATGAAGAGCTGTCGTGCAGTTAAGTGAAGGAGGCCAAGCGGGGCACAGCGCCTCACAGTTTATCCACAGAACCCTCTTTAGGGATGGAGGGTCCCGAAGATGAAACAAGTCCTGATCCTCATTCTGCTGCTGGTCGACACCGGCGGTCTGCACAGCGGCAAAGTGTCCCTGCGGCCTGCCCGGGTCTCTCCACGTACTCCTCCCTGAAGCTTGGTCCCTGCACGTGTTCCCAGCAGCCCCGAGAGCTCTGACAGTCCCTTACCACCGTCCCCTCTCCCACCCCCGCACCTCACACTCCTGGCCCGTCCACATGCTCCTACGCTAAGTGCCCTTTCCCAAGTTAACATTTCCAAATGGCAAGAGAAGTTCAGAGCCATTTAAAGGGGAAATAGGTGTCCTTGAGACGCGCTAGGAACAGGTTGGGCGTTTCTTCCATTGTTTAAACCTCATCCTCACCCTCCCTGAGAAACAGTGAGCTCAAGTGGCCTCCTGTGCATTGTTTTTCCCAGGGAAGACGACGACAGTTTGGTTCCCACTGTTTCATAACACGGGAGCTCAGCTTACACACTCCCAAACAGAGGGATGGGAGCTCGGTTTTGTTTCCTTCTTCCCTCAAGAAAACGCCTCAGTCTCAGTTGCAGGCTTAAACAGACTTAACAGCCCTAAGTCCCATAAGCTCTGGCATGCCATAAATAGCCCTTTTCATTGCAAACTGCAGATCACAATTCTACTGTAAAAACCAGAGCTCCTCGGAGGGCTGCCCGCAGCACTGAGCGTGGGGCCCCACAGTTGAGTGGCATTTAATGAAGATTTGTTGATGGATCGATTGATCTGGGTCTCCCGTATCAGGTGCAGCTTGAGTTTCTTAGATTTTGTTTTAAAAAAGGAATTTGAATTAAGACTTCAAACCAACTCTTAATGTACTAACCTCTCCATTCCCATAGTCCTTTAGGCCTAGAATCGTGGGACCTGCTCATAACGCATGAGTTGCAAAGCCTCTGTGACACGGACGACGGCAGGACAGAGCCAGGCCAGCGAAAGCCCCTACACCATCGCTCACGATAGCCTGGGTGAGGTGAAAAAGAGACCCTCGCTGGATCATCAGAAAAAACAGTAAACCAACGAGTGGGTCCTGACAATTGAGAACTTTAAGAGTCGAGAATCCTGATTTCTCCGGGGCCTTCGGCAGGTTACTTAGCATTGTCCCCTAAACCAGCACCTAAGTGTCACCCAAGTTCGATGAAGGAACACATGGTGAGCCCCTGAGATACTATCTGGCATGGAGGAAGCATCACTCATGCTTTAAATGATCAGCTTAGCAAAGGGAATTTCACTGTACTTTTATGAAAATAGGGGGGGGATCCATATACCGATTATGGTAGCTCAACCAACCAGAGTAGCAGAACATTCAACTGAATAGAAAACCCCACTTTTCCCAAATGCCACACAGATGGGAGCTTGCAGTACGTATCAAAGTGCTGCAGGGAGTAGAAACAAAGTAGGGATCAGTCACAAGTGAGTTTAATTGGGATCACAAGACACCAGGGGTGCTCAAATAAAATCATGCCGTACATTTTTTAAATGAAGTTGTAACTCTGGGGACAGGTATGCCATATGAGCTATTCCGACTTTCTAAAAGCCCTTTTCATTGCAATTCAGAAGAAAGAAAACGGACTGGGTTACTGTGTTCCTGTTTTAGTCATCAGACTTTAGCAAGAAAAATAAAGGAAGAGGGCTATATACAATTTGGAAGTAACTAAAGCCATGCAAGCGCAGCTGTTGATGAAAACACAGGTAAGGGGATTCTCTTTAAAAAAAATTCAATGTGACATATCAGCAGGCAGAATGAAATGGATCTCTAGGCAGTGAAGAGGTTTGTTGATAAAGTCGCTGAACCACCAACTACCAGAAAAGTAAACAGGAGTGCGGGCAAAGCAGTGTCTTAAAGTAAGCTTGGGCTACGCTAACTTTGGTGACTGAGTAACTTTCAGGGCAAGAGGAGCCGTGAAAGGACAAGAGTGGAGGTGGCAGCGTTTCCAGGGCTGGGCCTCCTTCTGTGGGTACAGCATCACGTTTGAGGATGGCTCATTGTCAGGGTTAGGACCACCTGGACTGCATAAAGAAATCAATTCCAAGAGTATCTATTGAGAACCTCCCATGTCCACGGCACCATGTCAAGTGAGAGGTACAAAGAGGAACAGGGCTGGGTCTCTGGATACACCCAGACCACAGCGACCATAGTGGTGAACTCAAGGTAAGAAACCATCAATGCTGCAGCAGAGTTACCCACTGAGCACAGGGACGCAGGATGAAGGTGAATTTCCACCAAGTGTATCAGGAAAGGTTTCCTGCAAGAGGTGGCATTTGAGCTGACCTTAAAAGATGGATAGGAAAAATGCTTCAGGCAAGGTAATAGCATTCATTAATCCATCCATCCATCATCCATCCATCCACCCACCCATCCATCCATCCATCCATCCATCCATCCATCCATCCACTCAACTATCCACCTAACTAATAACTAGTTAACGGGCACTTACTTTGTGTCAGGCACCATGCTAGTTATCCCTGACCGCAGGAGCTACTAACCAAGCATCGAACCTTCAGGTGTAAAAAGCAGTGTGGCAATGCCATGAGGGGTGGCCCAAGGTTGGGCCAGAGGCTCTAACAGGAATGTTGGACCTGGCAGAGAGGTCAGGGAAGGCCTTGCTGAGCGAGTGGTGGTGGAACTGAGAGCTGAAGGGGATTCAAAGCTGTCCAGGCAGACAGAGGGGAGGGCAGCAACATTAGCCACTGAGGGAGCAACAGGCTTCAGGTGGTAAAGAAGCATGATGGGAATGAGGGCTGAAACAGCCCCAGGGGGCTGGAGCATGGTATAGGGTGGGTAGTGGGTGAGGAGGAGGCCACAGGGGCCAACAGGGGAATGTAGGGTCTTCAGGGGTCTTAGTGAAACAGCCCCAGGGGGCTGGAGCATGATATAGGGTGGGAAGTGGGTGAGGAGGAGGCCACAGGGGCCAGCAGGGGAATGTAGGGCCTTCAGGGGTCTTAGTGAGAAACTATCATCCTTTATTACATGAACAATGACCAGCCTTAGGAATGTTTTATTGGATAATTGATGCAACTCTATGGAGGTGAGCTAGAAGGTGGCATGGTGAGAGTTTTACTTTGGAAAGATCCTGTGGCTGAAGTGCCAAGACTGGGTTAGAGCCACAAAGTAGATGGACCGGTGACCCGGCAAAAGATACGGAAGAGGCCAGGACTGGGGGGGCAGCAGTGTCCCCCCAGAAGAGAAGTAATGTCCAGGGATATTTAGGGGTAAGTCAGCAGGACTGCAAGCTTAATCACAGGGGTGTCAATAAGGAAAAGGGGGGTGTCATGGATACCTTTGGCTTTCAGAACTGGACAGATGGCAGTACCAATCACCTAGACAAGGAAAGGGCCGTCGTGGTAGGGAGAGATGAGCTTTGAAGGTATGATCAATATATTCTTCCCAGTTAACTCTATGTTCCCCCAACTCAAAATTGAGTCCTTGGTAACTAGCATAGTGCCTGACAGGCAGCAAGTGCTCTGAAAATGCTTGTTAATTGAGTAGCTAGTTGGCAGAATGGGTGACTTTGGTTTGGAACATGTGAAGTTTGAGGTGGTCTAAGACGCCTGAGGGGGGACGTCAGGTACAAAGTTGGATAGGTGGCCTACAGCTCAGGACAGAAGTCAGGGTGGGAGCAGCAGACGCATGATTACCCACAGAGAGCAGCTCCAGGGAGGAGACGAACAGGCCCTGGACTCAGCCTTGAGGAATTCCGACAGGTCAGGGCTGGGCAGAGCGGGGAAGGTGCACAAAGGAGAAAGAGAGAGAGCAGCCAAGGTCGGAGGGAGCCTTTCAAGAATGAGAGAGTGGTCAACGGTGTTGATTGCAAGTAAGATGAGAACTGAAAAAGTGCCCTTTGGATTGAGCAACGCTGAGGTCATCGGTGACCTTTGTGGGAGCCGTTTTTATGCAGTGATGGGGTGGAAGCCAGATTGCAGCGGGTGAGGAGTGAGGAGTGGGAGGTGATGAAATGGTGACAGGGAGTTGACAGAACCTTCGGAGAAGTTTGGTGGTGGAGAGGAGGAGAGTTGGGGTGGAAGCTGAGCAAAGGCAGCAGTGTGCCCAGCAGGGTTGAGAAGTGACAACAGCCCAGCATGGCCAGAGCGGTGGTTCTTGTCCTTTCATTCCTGCTCCAACGTCCCTAAGGAACAGACATCCCAGATCCTTAACAGAAATCAGAATATCAAGAGAAGGGGATGATTTCACTGCAGTGAGGATCTTGCTCTTTGGAGGCGTTCATGGAGATAGGGCACACATAGGATAGCTGGAATTACAGTTGCAGGCTATAGCCAACCTGCCTTCATAGGGCCAGCCCATGAGCTAAGAATGGTTTTCACATTTTGGGATGGTTGAAAAGTAAAAACGAGAATAGCATCTTATGAGATGTAAAAGTATAGGAAGTTCAAATGTCAGTGTCTGTAATCAAGTTTTACTGGCACTTAGCCATACTCCGTCACTCACACACCACCCATGGCTGCATTTGCACCTCTAAAGCAGAATCAAGCAGTTGGAACAGACTCATTGCCCCACAGCTTAACATATTTACTATCTGGCTCTTTAGGGAAAAAGTTGGCTGATCCTTGGTCAAGGACATAGGGAAGCAATCAGAGTAACTTCGTGACGACAGTCAACTTTATGGAAAAGAATCAAACTGAAGGGGACCGGATGACATTGCGCGCTAAGGAAAACAGGTGGCTGGCTATTTGTGGGGCACAGAAGAGATGGCAACAGTCTAATATCTCTGGATAAAGGTGGACATTTGTCCCTTCTCCACCAGCGTGTCCCCCTCTTGCCAATGTTATGAGCAGGATGATCCATGTCCAAAAGTCATGTCCTAACCCAGAACACTAGCAAAACATCCCAGGAAGGCAAACCCATGGGATTTCACTTTGTTTTTTTCCTGTTTTTCCTTTTCTCCCCCCTATTTTTCCTGTTTTGTGCTTAGTACTTAATGACTCTGTTTTAACGAAAGAAGTTTACCAAGTGGTTCCTAGAACTCTGATTTTGCCACGATGGAATAACTGGTACCAACTAGCCCACCATTACACACGTTTATACTACTGGATAAAATTTATAAAACAACTCTTCAAATACTGATTCCCAGGACAGTGGAGGCTGAGAAAAGGGAAACAACTGAGGGGAGTCCCCTGATCATGCTGGCTTCCTGCCTAAAGGTGCTTACTAGATCCTAGGACAGGGAGGAAAAACCCAAGTAGAGGATGGGAATCTCCCCCAGTAAGAGGAAAAGGGCAAAGTTCAGGGAGGTTGAGGTGACCGGAGTTTGAGGAACAGAAGGCCAAAGAAGGAGACCAACCTCCAGACACCTTCATTAGGTGCGTTGTAAATAATACACCACATATTGGTAAGATGTGACTCCATAAGGCCACACAAAGAACAACTACTACAGAGAAACAAAAAAACTATAGGAAAGCTATAAGCTGAATGACTCTCAGAACTTATACATGGTTGGAAAGCATTCAAGTTCCAACCAACCAGAATGAAGAACCTTTGTTGAACAACCAGGGAATTCATTAGAGGCCTTTCAAAAGCCCAGTCTTGAAAGTAGGGTTAACGTAGCACTACTAACAAGCAAGTTGGTATTCATCAGTGTGAAATTCATCTGCTGTTTCACAGGGAACTTTTTCATAAGTAGAAACAATACACTCTAACACAACAATAAAAATATAGTATAGTCAATACATAAAGCAATAACATAGTTGTTTTTACCATTACCAAGCATTGGGTACTGTACATAATTGCATGTGCTATATTGCTATAAATCTAGCAGTGCAAAATTGTTTACATCAGCACCACCACAAATGTGTGATTAATGTAGTGCACTATGACCGTATGTAGCTACAATGTCACTAGTTGATAAAAAATTCTCAGCTCCATTAAAATCTTAAAAAACCTCCATCATACATGTGGTCCATCATTGACAGAAACGTCGTTACTTGGCACATGACTGCATTGCTATCCAATGAAATCCTACTTAACAACCAAAAATAATTAACTATTGAAACACACAATATGAAGGAATCTCTGCAACACTGTGCTGAGCACATCAGAGCCAGCTATAAAACAGCACCGCCTTGATTACACATTTGGGGAGTTCAGGGACAAGCAAGCTCAATCTATAATAATGGAAATTGAATGAGTAGTTGCTTGGGTCAGCGGGTGCAGGGATTGACCAAAAAGGGGCACAAAAGAACTTTGGGGTGAGGGAGATGCTCAACGTCTCGGTTGTAGTAGTGGTTACTTGTGTGTATACATCTGTCACAGTTTAAATGGAAAATTTAAAACAGGCGTATATTATAATATACATTGTATATGTTATATTAACATATGTGTATGCATTATATATACAATAATGTAGAGAACATATATTCTTTTACCTCAATAAAGCTGGTTTTTTAAAAGAGGTTTTTGATCTTTAGAAGACTGTGATGAAAACACAGGTCAAGTCCCCATGATCACGCACAAGCCAGAGGGCATTCTGCATGCACAGGCGTCAGGGAGGCCTGAGGACAGGGAAGCTGGCAATGGGCTAGTCTGCATAGCTTTTAGAGGCAACCCGTCCAGGAGCTGATGGGAAAGGGAGAATCTGAGGCATGGAGAGAAGATTTGGGGTCTCCAAGGACAGATTCAGTACACAGAAGTGGAAACATGAATGGCCTGCATGGCGGCCACACAAAAGACCGTGGCTAATTTAGATAAGGTTGGCTACTTTATCTAAAAAAGGAATATACACATATAGGGCCTTGGAAGCCAGGCAAGGAGTACACAGCGCTGAACGTGGGTAATCTCGTGCATCCTGAGTAAGGCAACGCCAGCACAGAAGTGATCTGGCTGTGGGCGGGGAATCCAAGGCCAGGAGCCCATGAAGGCAGCTCTTGCAGGTGTATAAGCATAGATTGAAGGGGACCCGCTTTAGAGGGGTGACCTGGGATACAGAGGGAGGAGTAGATCCGAGAACAGCCTGATGGGCCCAAGCCATGGAGGATGCTGACTCTGTCTTACAAAACTTGCTGACCCACAAAGAGACAACCAATTCCAGCAAATGGAACCCAGCGTCTGAAGGCCACAGCCTTGGTTCTGGGCCTGCTTGGCTCACCCCAAACTTTAGCTTCCCCATTTGTGATAGGGAAGAATGATTCTCAGCCTGCAGGGTTACTGAGGAAGTTGGAGGTGAAGGAGGCGAAGCACCTGGCACTAAGTATATGTGCTGGACATTATAATTAGTCCTGTGATTGATCAGAGTTTCCAGGACCCACTGCACAAGGTGTCTCCTCCCTCTGGGTTGCAGGGTGGTGTCACAACTACACCGGGTGACTGAAAAGAAACAATTAATATACACATAAACATGCAGGTATACTGGTCATCAAAAACAAGCAACGCATGTGTGTGGCATGTGGGCCATGAAAGGAAAGAGGTGGGCCCCTCTCGCTAGATGACAAAGGGTCAGAGGGCCTGATTGTGGAAATTTGGGCCAACAGGTTCATAATTTGAAGCTTCTCCCCTGGGAGAAGGATGCCTTTTTAATTTGCAGAGTGACCGAGAGTAGCCTACTTAGCCCAACATCTCTGTCAGTAAGTGGCCTCCTTGATGCTTTGACGTAGGTAACTATGGCTCCCGGGTAATCCTAGGAGGCCGCTGCTCCAGAATCTCATCTCCTAGGTTGGGGGTGTTGGGCTAGAACAAACTTAATAGAGTTGCTCAGGTCTAGGGAAGAGTATTTTCCCCATGTTGAAAGACACACCGGCATTTACTGAGCATCTACTGTTTACAAGGTGGGCTCTGTGCTAGAGGTTCTACCTGGATTGCCTGGAATAATCGTTCACTTATTCAACAATTATTTTTTGAGTTTCAGCAGGCATTGTTCAAGGCGCTAGGGACCGGGGAGGTGTAAGTAAACATCAAACCACAGAATGACAAGGACCAGCCGAGAGTGGGTCCAGGTAGATCGCCAGCGCCTGCCTTGGCTTTAGCAGGGGAAAGGGTGTGTATATAGCAGTGAAACACTCCAGGGGAGGGAAAAAGCAAGCCTGGTCGTGAGGGAAACTGAGAGTTGCTCATGTGCAGAACAGCCAGCCGTTCCCAAGTTTGGAGCAGCAAGCCAGGAGCCTGGCCATGACAGATTTGTATGCCTGGGGTTTAGCAAATAAAAACACAGGAAGCTAAGCCTGATGAACATGACCTCAGACAGGTGGTCAAGGTCAACATCAGCAGGGATAAGCCATGTGGATTATGCATATCCTTAACACCGATGGAATGAGAACGGCACTTGACCTCTGTGTTCTCCTCCCCACAATACGTTACCCCAGTCTAGTCACGAGAAAAACATCGGACACACCCACACCGAGGGACATTCTACAAAATGCCTGGCCAGTGCTCCTCGGAACTGTCACAACGAGGAATGACTGACAAGCTGTCACCGCCTTAGCGAGGAGTCTAAGGGAGCACGACAACTAAATGTGATGTGCTATCCTGGCTGGGATCCTGCAACAGAAGAGGACATTGGGTAAAATCTAAGGAAATCTAATAGAGTGGGATTTCAATGATAATATACCAGCATTAGTTCATTCACGGTGACAAATGTATCATGGTGACATAATATATTATTTATATAACTCTCCTAACGTCATAATTTTTCTATGAAGCTAAAATGACTCTAAAATAAAAGGTTTATTTGAAAATACAGGATGCCCAGTTAAACCTGAATTTTGGATACACAGAATTCCAGGAAACTTGCCTGCAACGGAGCTCACCCAAGAATGACAAGGAGGGAGGTGGGGAACCAATGAAGGATGGATCCTAGGTAGGCAGGAAGGTGCACGGTACCCAACTTCCACAGTGAATACACAGGGAGGAAACTGAGGCTCGATGATGTTATCAGAGTGCCCTGCTGGCTTCAAGGGAGCCTGGGTCTGAACGCAGGCCTGTCCTACCCCAGGCCCATGTCTCTCCTTTACACTCCGACCCAACAGATGTCCCCCGTCCCCTTCTCTCCACCTCTCACCCTACAGTCACACTCACAGCCACGCACTGAGAAGCTGGAAGAGCCCCTCAGAGTCTTTCTCCAACAGCCCCCTATGAGCAGCATTAGCACCCACAGTTGTCCCCGCCACTGTCACCTCCTTGGTCTAGCTCTTAAGTATTGGCCCCAGCTTGCGGTGATCTTTCCCCAGCTTTAATTCCAGTCTGCTGGGGTGTCAGAGAGCAGCCAACCCAGTTAATTAGAGCTCTGTGTTAAGTAAGAGTCAACGGTCTCCGAGCAAGGGCCCAAAAGACTCTTCTGTGTGAAAAGAGAAAGTCGGTAATGCGCGTTCCCGCTGCTTGGGGATCCTTCTGCTGTACCTCCTCCCATCTTGTTCCAAGTAAATGCCGCTGCTTTGTGTCTGCACTCCACAGAGATAAGGGTAAGTAACTGCACCGAGACGAGCACAGCCCAGGGCTCGTTTTAGTAGCACAGAAGGGAAGGCAGAGGGGCAGCACACGGGTGATGCGCATGCGGCCGGCAGCGTCTCCTGCAGGAAATTATTGATGCCAGACAGCTGCTTCAGGCCCCTGCTGGGTTGTTTCTCCTCCTCTGCCATCTCTCAGGGGACAGCCATCCCCTGGTGGCTTGCCAGGTCTGCGAGACAAAGAGGGCTTCCCGCGTGCCCACCTCCAGCGCACCCTCCCACGAAGCCACCGACAAGCATGCAGGGCCCGGCCAGGGGTGGGGGTGGGGGAGGGAGCAAGTATCCAGCAATCCTCTTTTCCCTAGAAATGGGATTGGAAATGGGGTAATCGCCTAAATGGGCAGCCCTGACAGTCGGTAAACACAACTCCCATTTTTATTCCAGCGATAAGGCTGCCCGAGCGCGTGTAATCCCTCCCAGGGGCTCCGGGAGATTGCCAGGCAGCCAGCCGCCACCCCGACCTCCGCCTCGGCTGCATCAGTCTGGTGGGAAGAGGTGCTGAGCTCCATGCCGGCTGCATTTCATAATGGTATTTAAAAGCATGGATCCTGGGGTCACGCCAGGGTCCAGTACACTGCTGACTGAGCTCCCTGTCCCCTCGACACGGCCGTCTGGCTCTCCCAGACGCAGACGGGCAACGATGCTCCAAATGCAGGGCTGCCTCAGTCAAGTGACGTGGAAAAGGTGTCAGGAAAGACTCCCATTTAAAATGGCATGTGGTATTAAAAGGAAACCCTCTGGGTTCTAGTCCCCGCCAATCCATTACACCTTGATGCCTCTGTTTCCCCACCTGCCTTTAGAGGGTCGCTAAGGTCCTTTCCTGCGCCCCATACAACAGACCCACAGGTTCCTGACTCCCCCGGCCAGCCAGAAACCCCCACTTGTCAAGTAATTCCTTTATGCTTCAGAGACTATTTTATCTTTCATACCTCCCTTCTGGATTATAATCTTCCACTTCATTAATGAACACCAAACGGGAGAGAGAGAGTGACCTAGAGCAGCTGGCAGCGAGGCCCTGAGGGGACAGGACAGGCAGGGGACATGTGCCAGATGGATGCAAGGGGCCCAGGAAGAAAGGTAGAAAAAGACCCATTAGCCCATCACCTGGTGCCCACCATGTGGGCAAAGGCCCCGCTGAGAAGGTATGAGGTCCAGGCAGACGAACAACAAATTAGAGCAGCTGGTTCTGCTGGTGGCACTCGGGGACCTTCAAAACAAATCCTGACCCTGTGTGCCCACTTGGCTCCTAAATGGAGAATTAACCTTCCGTGCTCACTTGGTCACTCAAGCGCCGATCAGCCAGGAGGCGTTGAGGTGCAGCAAAACTACACTGGATGGAGACCCCAAAGCCAGGCCCTAGCTGCAGTGTCGGCATTTACCTGGCACGCCTCACTGAGTAAGTCATGTCACCTTTCTGAGCCAACAAAATCGGGCGAGCGCCTGCCTTGCACGTGTCATGGGCAGGGTGGCCACCACGCCCACCTCTGGCGGTGCCCTTCCCATGGGAAGCTACCTTAGTGTCGCCGGCCAGGACGGAGTGATGCGAAAGGAGCACAGCCAGGAGGCCCCTGCTTGCCATTAATGACATCAAATGACATAGGATACACCAGCCATGAACACTACTAACATGACAGTATTACTATCTTGGTTACCATCTAGAATGGGATGCTGGATCTGTAAAGCATATTCGCAAAAAGCTCAAATTTAGTGGCATCCGGTTTTGCTTTCTTTCCAATTCAACCATGGCGGGAGAGTGGAGCAATTCATTTATCATCCTAGTGCTGCCACCGTAGGTAAAGTGACAGAAACCGTAAGAAAGAACAAGCTAACTAAGAATCGTGGTCCTGAGCCCAGGATGAGGCAAACACTTTTTACCATAGGTGTCTCCCGCATCCCAAGGTCACTGTGCCCTCCACACTATCCCCTTCTTAAAAGACCTTTCATTGTAAGACTCTCACACAGTACCAGATAAGACCAGAGGATGCCATGACACTTCTCAGAACAGGACAGAAAGGCAGGGACCAGAAATGCCTAGCCTAAAAGGCATGTCCCTGGATTTCACACACACACACACACACACACACACACACAGTCACCAGCAGCTCAGGGCAGCAGGGGCAGAGATTGTCCTTTCCTCTCAACCTCCCATGGGCCACTCTTGTCTGAAAGAGGAGAAAGACCCCCCCGATTCATGACGGTCACACTGCCTACCACCCCACTGATTCCAAACCCCTTCGTCCTCTTCCTGTACGTCAGTGATGCTCAGGTCAGGCAGGTCAGGAATGTTCAAACTGGAGAGCAGTGGCGGGGAGAGTGGGTAATGGGATAAATGTAATACAACAACAATAAACTAATAAAAAGAAAAAAAAAGAAGAAAGAAACCTTAAAATCATGTAAAGCCCCTTCATCCACTGCCTTTCCTCCAGGGGCAAGGGGGCGGGGGTGGAAATGAAAATAGAAAATACTAAAAACTTTTGTCCCCACCCCTCTACTTCTCCTTTCATCTTCCTTAGCTGCCTCTTCATGGTTCGCATGTGACTCCCTGGTTCGAAGACCCTCTGCCCTGCACACCATAGGCCTCTCGGAGCTACACGGGCCCATACTCGCGTCACAGGTGCCCAGCGCCCCGTGCCCAGACCATAGCATCTCGGCCGCAAGCTGGCTCCCAGCCTCACCTCTGGCCTTTGCTGTGCGACAGGGCTGCCCCACAGGGTGCCCAGCCGCCAGCCGCTCATCCATGCATGGTTAGGTGGGAGCTAGAGGTGCATCAGACGGAGTGCTGGGCCCGGAGGGGGATGCGAGCAGACCCCACCAAGCCTCCCGCAGCTTGGAGCCTTTCGGGAAAACAGGTAGCAAATGACTGCAAAAGTGAAGGTATGCTTACGGACTGTGAGGTTTGACAGGAGAACGTGTTCTGAGGTTCCAGGAAGGAAGTGCTGAAGTCGTCTGGGGAGTCAGAGCCCTGCTCCCTGGAGAAGCGATCCTCGAGCTGATGGGAGAAAAATGAGAAGCATGAATTAGGCAAATGGGTGGGTGGGGGTGGGGGAGGCAGCAGCAGGAGAGAGAACCCCAGGGGCTGGGCCTGTGAGGAGCGGGAAGTCAGGTCAGCCCCCTGAGGGTGCGGGTAGGCGACGGGGCTGGGGAAGTCACCAGTGACCACGGGAGCCCGCCAGCCCTGGGTCCTTTCCAAGAAAAGACGGGGCTTCCAAGCAAGCAGTGATGACATCGATTATGCCAACCCAGAGGCAGGGGTTCCAGATGGATCTTTTCCTGAAAACCCTCGCTCAGCAGCACCCGCGTCCCCACTCCTGCCACCCCTCATCCCAAGAAAGAAATGTGTGTTAGGTACTTCGTTAGCATAAAGAGAAAGATAATTCCCTGCGGATTTCTGCAGTTTCACTGCCCTAGCCTGACAAATGCCAGCAGCAAGCCAGCTCAGCTGCACTGTTCTCTAGGTTCTGACTTTGCAGCGGTTTGTCTCTGGTCGCCCACCCCACCCCCCAACCTTGGGCAAAAACATATCATCTTTGAGCTCCCTGGTGATCATTCAGCAGATTTCCTTGTTCAACCTGGGCTTTATAATATATGTATTCGCTTCTGCTATCATAAGCCATATTTATTTCTCCGAGAAAGGACATAAAAAGTTATTTTTATCACCGTACTACAAGATATGTGATCAAAATATAATTTTTAAAAAATGGAAGACTTTCCAACGTGTCATGCAAAGCTCGAAAGCATGCTGTTCAAAAGCTAATTTTTAGCTATCACATGCATATTCTCTCCCATTTTGTTTTTTTTTCAGCTTCACCCTTTTGTTACTAAGGAAGTTGGAATGAAAGGAGACTTGTCTCCTTCGCTCAAAGCCTCACCTCTCACTGCTGCATTTCCCCACACCTGAATTCACACACCTCCCTCACCGGGACCACTGCCTCCATGGTAACCACTCATGACGTCACGATCGCAATGTGACAGCAGAAGAAACAAGTGCGACTTAAGACCCTATGTGAGCTAAGGGACTCACAGGAACAAAGGGAACTTTTGTCCTGTAATTTTAACAGGAAAGTAATTTCGAAATCTCTTGTATTTCAATATTTATTGGATTTCAAAACTTCTGGCTGCCCAGGAGCCTATGAATATGGTCAGAGAGCCATGACATTGCTAAAATGGCACCACATCACCTGTACTTGAAAGCAAATTGGTGGGACCGTGGGTTGGAGCCTAAAGACGAAAATTCTCAACCACAGTTAGATGTCACAGGTATTTCATTCTCAGAAGCGGGGCTCTTGGAATGGCTCCATGGATCTGTCACGAACAATGTGTTCCTGAAAAGTCTTTTTCTCCTTCTCCCTTTTCTTACTCAAAATAAATGCCCAAAACCTCAAGCCAAAGTGAACAGCTATTAATAACTCTGTGGACAGCAGCCAAAGGGAAAGTGGACACACGACGAGTATGTGACATGTGTGCCGCACGCACTTCATAGAGAAGAAAGGAAACGCTGTGCAGGAGAGTAGCAGTGAAATGTGAGTTGAATGTTAGCATCCACTTTCCACGGGCCTTCTTCTCGGCAAAGAGCCCTAGCTTTGGGCCTTAGGATTTTATTCCACATGCCAATTTAGCTAATAAGATGAATCAGGGCTCTCCAAACATGGATTTCAAGCTAGGAACACCAACGTGCATTACAGGAACGCCTTGTTTTACTGTGCTCTGCTTTACTCCACTCCGCAGATAGCGCATTTTACGCCAAGGGAAGGTCCGTGGCAACTGCATTGATCAAGTCTAAAGGGCATTTCTCCTGCAGCATTCGCTCACTTCATGTCTCCGTGTCACATGTGAGTAATTCTTGCAATATTTCAAATTTTTCCATTATTATTACATTCGCGATGGTCACCTGTGACCAGTCATCTTTGACCTTGCTGTCCTAATTGTTTGGGGTCCCCACGAACCACACCATGCCGGACAGCAAGCCTAATCAATGTGTGTCTTCTGCCTGCTCCACCGACCAACCGTTCTCCCGTTTCTCTTCCCCTCCTTAGGTCTCCCTTTTGTTCCCCGAGACACAACAGTATTGAAATCAGGCCAATTCATAACCCTACAGTGGCCTCACAGTGTTCAAGCGAAAGGTCACATGTCTCTCACTTAAATAATTTAAAAGCTAAAAATGATCAAGCTCAGGAAGGCACATCAAAAGTGAAGCTATCAACAAATGGTGTTGGGAGAACTGGACAGCAACATGCAAAAAGATAAAACTAGACCACCAACTTACACCATACACCAAAATAAACTCAAGATGGATAAAGGATTTAAACATAAGCAGTGCCACCATAAAAGTCCTGGAAAAAAATATAGGCAGTAAACTTTTGGATATCCTACACAAAAATATGTTTACTGATACTTCACCAAGGGCAAAGGAAATCAAAGAACGAATCAACAAATGGGACTATATCAAATTGAAAAGTTTCTGTTCAGCTAAAGAAAATATCAGCAAAATTCAAAGGGAACCAACTGTATGGGAAAACATAATTGCCAATGATACCT